>JAOUQW010000015.1:12669542-12677637 GCA_028565825.1 Olivaichthys viedmensis
CAACAACCAGTGGAGTCAAATAAAAAAAATGTAGCTAATACAACAATGCAGCTAATTGGATGTTAGGAATTTATGCTATTATCTTCTTTTTTTTTAACCTAATTTTTTCCTCAGTTTAGTTGTAGCCCATTTCCACTCTGAGGGTGGGATGAGGGTGAGGGTTAACACATACACACATACTTCCTTTGTAAAGGAAAGAAGCCAGCCACCGCATCCTTTTGAATTGCTGCTCATGCAACATCATAGGGCAGCTGAACATGCTTGGAGGAGAGCACTAACTACCCCATTCTGTGTGTGCATGAGCTCACAGACACCCAGTATTGGCTAGTGTTGCCTAATCAACAACATTTTACATTAAATGTTGGGGCTCTAGCAAGCACCACGTGTGGGTTGGGTGAACTAGTGTGAGGTTGGTGTGCTTCATCACTGTGGGGAGATCATAAAATCTGCAATTAGTGTGAAAAGCATTGCTTGTATTTAAGGTAAGTGTGCTTTACATGTATGCGATTTTACAGCTAGCAAGAATTACTAATGTTAACATTATTAGTGTGTTAGTAAACTCAGTGTGTTAGTGTATGAGCTCAGATTATACTATTATCACTTCTTTTCTTTTTTTACCAAGTGTTTATTTTTTACTGTTCCTTGTTAAATATCTTATATTTATAAAAACAATTAATAACAAAATCACCAAACTCAGCTTTTCATACTTTTTAAAATATGGTGCTACTGTTTTGCTAATGTGTTGTGTGGGTTTTACCTTCACCTAAATATACGTGCTGTGTATAGTGAAAATGTCTTCCATACGAATTTAAGCAAAGTGTAATGTGGTTGGATTTAATTTGATTTTATACGATTGAAGAGGTAAGAAGGTATGAAAGCTAATCCCACCTCTAAATCTAACCTTAACCTTCGGAACTTTTCATACAAATTGAGTCAGAGACCATGTTGTATTTTTGCCATATCGACCACCCCTACATGGGAGGAGGGGTGGTTGGATGCATGCACAGAGCTTTACTTTAGCCTTTTCAAGAACTCTGGGCCAAATTTATAGTAAGTCAAAGCGCAAGCAGACAAGGTTTACAGAGGCACATCCAAAATCGTGATCCTCAACACGAGTAAACAAAGTCAATATCGGAAGACACTTAAGGCAAACCAGGAACACAGCAACTAAGAAGTTGGGAATGAGATATGTATCTTAGCATTACAACAGATACACATGCAAGCTTTCATAAAGATATAAGACAAAAGATTGGATCATACACAGTTGCCAGTTTATTAGATACACCTACCATAATACAACCCCAGCAACCCTGCTGTGCCTGATACACTTTGCTTTTTATGTTTTTGCTATTAATTAATGCTTAATTGAACAAGGTAATGAAAAAACACTATTATTGACAAGTCCATCCTTTCAAGAGGATGTTACTCCACAAAACCGAACTGACAATAAATAAAACAAATAACATAAAATATAAAACTTTTGTACATCGTCTGCATATTGACTGGAATGTTGTGCTTTCAGGTGGTGTATCAAACCTGTTGTAGAAAATTCCTTGGGCAAAACAGGGTAAGTATTTTGGTTAATACTTTCAGCATTTTTACTCTTTGGCTGAGAGCCAAAAGTGTCATTTTGGGCCATGTTTGGCCAAAAATGTTTGGTGGCCACAATTTCGGTGCATTCCGAACCAATACAGTAGGTGTACAAAAGAAGTAATCCCTAATAAACTGTCAAGTCAGGGTGTATAAACTGAATGGGTGAATAAACAAGACACAAAACTAGACAAACCTAAACTAAATAACACCTTACTGTAATAATGTTTAAAAACTACAAAATGAGTCAGATCAACACCTACACATTCTCTCCCCATACCAATGCAAAGTTGTCAGAGCCTGGACCTACTGTCTTTATATACAATGCACATAACACAAACTTTAAAGAAAGGCTTTAAGACCACCCACTTTTGTTAACATTTAAGCAAACAATATCATCTTAAATCACATTTATACCTTAACTCAGAAGAACTGATGCATCTGAAAGTGTTCAAATGTAAGAGAGTTCATTGGAAATTCTATAGAGAGCCTAATCTAAATCCTCACATCGTAAACACACGGTCCATGTTAACTTCATAAAATGAATAAAAACAGGCCTGGTCTATAAGGTGTGTAGATAGCATATACACATTCTTTCCATATTATCACTTACCACATTCCTTCATTACATTTACACTTCCTGTATTCAAGCTGTCTGTGGAAGTTTTTTCCCCTCTGATTCTCTCCCTCTCTCTCTCACACACACATGACCAACAACAGTTCATATGCATCCATTTCAGGCTGAGCATTGCTAAAAGGATGTGATGACACAAGCTTCGGTTACTGTAACTGAAGTAACACAGCTGGCACTGACATCTACACTTTATGCTTCACATGGGAAACATTTACAAATAAAAAAAACACAAAATTTGTATTTAACAATAAAGTTGGCATTGTGTTGTCCTCACAAAATAAAATGTTGATATCACAACAGAAACTACACCTTTATGAACAGAGGACAATAAACTGGATTTTAGAGACATTAAAGGACACAAACCACAGATAAACTACACAAATTCAAAATTATCAAAAGACAGACAGACAACTCCTTAGAAATAAAAAATTCAATAAACTTTCAATTTCCTCCATAAATATATGACCTGATGGAAAACACTTAAAAAAAACTACTCACCACCTGCGAGTTATCCACAGGGTTGTGACTGACGACTCGTCATCACACATTCTGCAGAATAAAACCAGCCTTTACTTCACACCATCAACAGCATCACAATCACCGGCGCGATAGCACTGCATCCAATAAACAATTAACTCTGATCGGAGAATGTCCTCAATAATTAACACAGTGGATTGGATGGCCAGCAGTGTCGCTAATGCAGGATTAAGCCAACAGCCACATGCAAACAAACAGCGGCTCTATGGAAAAGTAGCAGCGGAAGTCTGTCTAATCAATTGAAGAGCAGATAGACATCGAATCTGCTTTTTCCCCACACTCCTTGGCAGCTCTGGCCACATGGGGCTTAGGCAAATTATTAGTAATGGAAATAATCAGCAATTAATAGCATAGGGAGCTTTTATGCTTAGGCTTTTGAAAAAAATCAAAAAGATTTAGCCACTTGGGCCTGACACAACTGTTGACAAAACTATTAAGCCAATCAACTCCTTTAACACTGATAATTTTATTCAATACTGTATCCAACAATGAATAAATCCCAACACTGAACATCAACAATGTATGATTTGATAAGTTTGGATAAAGGCAGGATAAGGTTAGGATAAAAGCACCTTCAACACTGCTTATTTATAGCATTTTGAAAAGGTTCATCCTAAAGGGTTCTTTGGTTTGTCCCTCTGTGAGAACCCTTAAAGGTTCTATGTTGAACCCTACAACAGAGGGTTTTCCTATTAGATAGCGTTCCAAGTAGAACCCATTTAAGAAGCTTACAACTGTTAACTATCCAAAGAACCCTTGAAGAACCCTTTTTTGTAAAGTGTATAAAACCCAACACTGTACAATCACCAATAAGGTTAGGATAAAGGCACAGGATGCCAGATGGCAACAGGCAATAAATGGCATACAACTACATCTAAAAATCATCTGTATGAAAATTATAACATGGTTGCAAAGACTCCAATAATAGCTGAATATCATCTGCTTCTTCCTCCTCCTCTCTACTCTTGTATCTTAGAGTGTGTGATGAATGGGTACTCAATTCACCTCAACCCTCATTAGAGGCTACATAATGGACCTCTTGGTTCCGACTGGCCTTCCTGGTTCAGATATCGCAGATCAGTAACGGGCAATTGCCTTTTTCCAACAACAACATGTTGCTGAGTCAAAGAGAGTGGGCCTGTAGGAAAATACATAGCTACTGAATTGATCAGTGGTGTGTAATGCAAGAACGTGCCATTCAGAGCTTTGATGACTAAATGTGACAGCTCCTGTATGGTCCATTGCGCTCCTGTTTGATCCATTAACCAAATGCTTCTCTAACTTCATGGAGAAAAACTGTGGAGTATATAGGAATCTACTGTGGTGATTATAACTTCATCTCTACAGTTCAGTGCTTCTAACTCCATATAAGACAGACTAGACCAACCTCACTGTCTCAACGAAACTATAACAGCAGGCAGCATATCATGTACAGTAGAGCTGCCCAGACCCGTTCCTGCACAACTATCACACTGTAGAGTTTAGTACCAGCACACCCGGCTCTGATATTCTTACAGAAGGCTTCTATTAACTGGATCAGGTGTGTTAGATTAGGATTGAATCTAAACTCTGCAGGCCAGTAGATCTCCAGGAAAGAGCAGGAAGACTCTTGATATACAGTGTCACCGCCTGTACCACGCTTTACTAACCAGCATGCCTTCCTTTCATTTCACTTTTTCTGAAGTTCATGGGACTTGTGCCAGTGCACAGCTGTTCCAGGAAGAATCTTTGGCCCACTTGTGGTAAAACCGATTCAACGTCAATATCAGAGCCCTAAAGAATGAAACCATGAGTGTTCTTGTAATAGGACTGCAGGCTTGATGAGAAACACGTTTGACAATTCCGCTTCAATAATTAAGACCATGTTAAAGTCATAAGACAACTCTGTTAACACCCTCTAGTGGCTGAACTGCACTTTTTGACTCGCTATGGACAACACATACTGAGATCTGGAGTCTGTTCAGGTCAGCGATCACTACAATGGATATGCCACATATTTCTAACAATAAACAAATCACTGAAAAAAGCATCACAAAATAAGGAAAATAGCCCCTTTTTCAGTTTGGTTTTCAAGGTGCTGTTCAGCCCAAGCATGAGTAGAATAAAGGTACCCAATAGAGACATTTAAAAAGCAACTCCAACAACCTGTACTCCTGTTGTCATGACCCACTGGTTAAATTCCTTACGTCACTGGCCTCTGGACACCATGACGTAATCACGGCTGGGTCAACCATAGAAACACGCTTTCCAATAGAGTACTTACTTGCCAGTAGAAGATAGCCAAGTAATAAGCAAGCAGTAGCGACACAACACTCAATAGCCAAAAAGCCTTTTCCTCCGCTTGCTGCACACCACATTCATGGAAACAAAGTCTAAATAAAATCTAAAAGTTTTTCTAAAAGAATAAAATCAGTCTTAAAGCAGTGAAAACCCCACGGCGATGTGCAGACGTTTTGCAACAAGTAATGTTTTAAGACCAATGCATCAGTTGCCTTGGTAGTTTTCTTTGGCACGGTACAAATGGTATTTCCAAAATCTCTACCTGCTGACAATTTTCTTCCAGGTTCTCATTTAAACTGGTAAACCTTCTATCACTACCTGGCACCTAAAAAAGTACATTTATGAGGCCTGATTTTTGCTGTTCTCTCACTAGCTATTGTTGGATGGATGAGCACAATGACGCATTATGACAGCTTGTCAATCAAATTAGCCATGCCCCTAATTAAGTCTAATGTCAACTCAACTTTTTAGGGAAAATGCTGGAAAAGGACAATTACTTTTGTCTATACTCAGACAAGACCAAAATAAAATATGTTTTTGTTACATTTTTTAATAATCTCATTGGTGTTGCTCTTTAAGACAGCTGTCCTCTTCCATCCCTGGCTAAGAGGAAAATGGGGAAGGCACAGAACCTGTGCTCTGGTTGTTGTATTTCAGCTGTCTCAAGAAAAAAGGCTCCAGCACGTGTGATGGGCTGCATTGAGGAATGGTGACCTCTTTGGGATGGAACCAAAACATGAGGAAATGCCTAGCATGCAACTCTCTGGCCAACATCCCAAACAATGCATTACAATCCATTACAGGCACCATGAGGATATGATACCTTTTTAAAGCCAGGCGTTTTATACCAATGATCAAATGGAATTATAAAAATCTGCTGTGGATTAGAACAGAGATAAAAAAGCAAACAAAAACATGACCACATTGTGCAAAATATGGCTGAAAAACCGAGACTGGTCAACAGACACACTGTCCTAGTGTGAGGAAGCCATATCTCTTGTCCTAATTAAACATGTTAAAGTCCAAGTGTTTGAAGTAACATCAGCCGATTCCTATTGAAGTGCATATAATATTATCTGTAACTAATTTGTTTTAGATTTTTACTCTTGTTTGCATCTGTTTCTTTTCTGTCACTTTTTGCTTTGACTCTCAAATCAAGCAGCCTAGCATATTCCTGTAGGAAGGGAGTTGTCGAGGTACTTTTTCTCCTAGTTCTTGGCTATGGATTTGAAAATTACAGTCATGTACTCTGTACATAAACCTCTCGATGTTTATAGCTCTTAGGTTCATAACAGCTAATAAATAATCTACCCATCATTGTGCTTTATACAGAAAGGTGGGATGGCCTTCTCTCAACAGTCAGGTGCACATCTAAGACCTAGAAACATCCTGCTCTCTAACCCTGTTCTGGATCAGATTTCTGCTTCCAAGCAATGGAACAGTAAAAACTCTGAAACTGAGCTGCGTGGATCCCATAACCAGCTCTACCTGAGTCAGGCCAGTAAAGAGAAGGTAACCGATACACTCTCTAAGTGTAAAGAGTGCATATAGCAGCATCAGATGCCTCTCCAAACCCCCAGTGCTAATTAACTCCCTATTGTTCAGACAGGGTGGATTATTTCCGGAGTTTGAGAGCACCTCGGCCTTCTATCATCATCAAGATATGAGCTACAGACAGGCTCTTCGTTTACTCATTCACATGCTGTTGGGCAGCGTATTCGAGTATTATAGCTAATACAGAGGAGCGTGTTCAAAGTGACCATGGTAACAATACAGACCTCCACTTTAAGCATGCAGACTCAGGTTTGCACAATGAAGTCATGAAACATTTTATATTGCAAAGGAATTCTCAGAAAATGGCTTCCAGTTATGCTGCTGCACCCATATAATGTTGATTCATCATAAACCATAATTCTGTAGACTGACAAGATTAAACAAAGTGACAATTCATGACCTCAGTATTTATAAGGTTCTATCTGGCATTTTGGTTGAAAATTAGTTAACCACATAAACTTCATCACTGGGGGATACTTAATTCTCCTGTGGTGTTATTTTTCTAATTTTGCAAAGTTGTTGGTGTAATATTTGGAAAAATATTCCAATCTCCAATCTCACTAATAAACTTGGTTTTATAAGGTTCTATCTGCTAGCCAATGTAAGTCTGGACCCATCGACGAGTCCTGAGAGTTTAAAGGGTTAAAACAGTAGTACTGTGCATTGGGGGCTCACGTGGTGTGGTTGTGATTATCTGTGAGCCTGTCTTCGCCGCCTTTATGCTGTTGTTGTGGTGTTGTTGGTTTGGGGGTTGTTATAAGGGCAGTTAATAAAAGTGTGTGTGTCTGTGTTGTTGTCTGTGTCTCCATGGGTTGAACCAGCATGTTATTCGGGGGTTTGTTGTGCCCACTGTCAACAAGAGCTCAGCAGGCACGGCTAACCACTGCCAGTTTTCCCCATGCTGAGTCAGTTTCTGGCTTACCACCAGGCATCGGTTAATGCTTTAAGAGTGTGTTTGCCTAATAAAGAGCAACTTTCTGAGTTCAAAATGCTTCCTGGTTATGCCTCTTCTTTGCCGACGCTACAATGGTGTCAGAAGTGGGATAGCCAGCTGGAGGAAATTGAATGACTCCTGAAGAAACTGGACCCAGCATTCGGCGCAAGGACGAAGCAGAAGACGGTGGCGAGGCCTGGAGGAGAATTTGCTCCAGGGCAAGGAGAGGCAACAACGACTCTAAGGGGTGGCGAGGCCTGGAGGAGAATTTGCTCCAGGGCAAGGAGAGGCAACAACGACTCTAAGGGGCATGGTAAAAGTCGTATAAACATCCAAGTTCAAAATTTACCCTGGGTCTGTGGTGTTCTCCGAGCAGGGTGCTCTCAAATTTGTTACATGTTGATATATGTTGATAAACATGTTGTTGTTGATATATTTGAGAGCTTCAACTCAGAGAGGCGTAAGTGAAATTTGACAAACTTTATAGGAGAGCCAAAACAAACCTTGACTATACTGTGTTGGGTATTTTAATTTTCTATAATTTATTCAAAACCATACGTCCTTTT
>JAOUQW010000015.1:12703288-12718715 GCA_028565825.1 Olivaichthys viedmensis
TAAAAAGCAAGTACCATTAAGAACATAAATATAAAATATACAAATGTGCAATGTACAATATATCTGTTTATGAGGTAGCTATGTAATAGTGAGACTTTCTTATGATAATTTGGATCCTGGTTCTTCATTATTCTTTATCAGCATTCAGACGTGTTTGGCTGATGTACATCACCTTCAGCATGGCCTGTGTGCGTTTGTGTGAGTGTGTAGGTATGTAGCCGTGTGTTTTTGCGCATGCGAATGTATTTTACCTTCAGCATGGCCTGTGTGTGTTCGTGTGTGTGTATGTAGCTGTGTGTTTATGTGCAGATGAATTTATTTTATCTTCAACATGGCCTGTGTTTGCTTGTGTGTGTGTTTATGTAGCTATGTGTTCAGAAGCAGGCTACGGTATTTTACCTGCAGTATGGCCTGTGTGTGTTTGTGTGAGTGTGTATGTATTTTACCTTCAGCATGGCCTGCTGGTCCTCACTGTACTCCACTTGTGCGGAGGACAGGTTGAGGATGCCTCGTTCCTCCGTGTCTCTCTCTGAATTGTAGATGTAGACGTACGGCCGGCGCACCACCACATAGCGTTTCACCCAGCCATTAGTGTGAGGCTCCAAGAAGTGCAGATAGCCCTTCTTCGACACTATGGGGCTGTGAGCGCAAAAACAAGAGCTCATTCGAGTAGTAACACGAACACTCCTAACACACAGTGTTCATTGTTGTCGTCTCTTAACAACTAACACCCGATATTAACTCAGTACGGCTCTCCAGCCTTTGTGTTATCGTACCTACACTTTATGATTAATAATAACTATTTTTAACTTAGTAAAGAATTATGAAATCTTATTTGAATTACTACAGCTGTGCTCAACTGAGCGTAAGAGTTGTGTTGATTTGTTGGTAGTTTTAAGGAAAGTACTGTAAATTATAGCATTGGTATTATATGAAATTATAACATTGATCTTTTGTAATTAGACATTAAAATGTTTTGCTTTCAGTTACTGTAAGTAAGTAGTAAATCTGCTTAAGACTGTTTGCCAAACACATATTCATTCAGTTCTCATTATATTTATATTCATTCTGTCCTCAGTGAAAAAAACAAGATGTTGACCTGACGCGGATCTCCTGAATGTCAGGGACGAACATGTGGGTCCTTGATTTGTACTCTGGAGCCCCACTGGGGGACTTCTTGTCTTCTCCATCTGGTGCAGAGTCTCGGTTGGGGCTCACAGCACGGGACCGAGGTGCTGGGGGTCTGCACACAGGAGTTTAGACCAACAACTTAGAACAGGCCAGTGGGAAAGTGTGACATCTTACAGTAGGCTATTATTCTTCATCCACTTTATAAGACTATTAGTTAGCTATTTATTTACAGTAGAGTACAGTATTTCAAGTTACAATAGTAGAGTACCAGGAACTGTTTTTATAGTTGAGTGCAAAGGTTTGCATCCCATGGTTTCTAGATGAAAAAAAGGAAAATGTACCTCTAAAAAATTCCAAGAACTTGAAATGTGAATGAAATGAAATGTAGGTGTGTCCTGCAACAAGCTGTTCCAAAAGCTGGAGGCAGTTATAGACACAATTTATATCTTAACATACACTATTTTTGTGAAACCTAACACACTAAATGTCTTGTAAATATAAATTAATTTTCTTTATCTTTACAGCACTCACCTGTATTTCATCAGTTCACAAAAGCTAATGCATTTTGCTTAGTTCATCCTTGTTGTTTAGGACTATAGTTTTTAAAACTGAGACAAATATTTTTGCTGTTTGTGAAATCTACAGTATGTATGAAAGGATCTTTAGGATTTAATCTAAATATCATGTTTCACACCATTTGCCTCATGTTTTAAAATTGTTGTGACGTCATACTACATATTTTATTCAAATGGTAACACAGGTACGCCCTAACACATGGTACTAATTGTTGTTGTGTCTTAACGAATAACACCTGATATTGACTCAGAGCACGTTTCTCTGTGCATTACGCATTATGGTCCCCACTGCTTTACTATTGATAGTTTGTCATAAGTCACACAATAAAATCAGTTCTTGGTATTAGGCTCAGATTTTGGACCCTAATATACAGGAGATATTCATATATAGTTATACATAATACTAATGTGTCATGTTTAATAACACATTAAGCCTCCCAAGTTTACAAAGCTGCAATACAGAATTGTGGTGAGACTGACCTGAGCTCACTGTTGCTGCTGTAGCGCCCCTCCACCAGCGAGGGACAGGTGGAG
Source organism: Olivaichthys viedmensis (assembly GCA_028565825.1). Lineage (NCBI taxonomy): Eukaryota > Metazoa > Chordata > Actinopteri > Siluriformes > Diplomystidae > Olivaichthys > Olivaichthys viedmensis. The sequence continues at coordinate 12,705,529 of JAOUQW010000015.1, forward strand.
GAGGGTGTGAGTATGTTGAGGTCAGAGATAGAGGTGGAATCTCTCATCAGAGTTACGGACATCTCACTCAGCTAAATCACAAAGAGACCAGAACATAAACACTCACGCACAAAAAAATAAACACTCACGCACCGGGAACAAGGACGGCAACAAGACAAACAAAACAGCACAGGCAATAGCTCACCTTGCTCTCACTGGCACTCACACACACATGACTGTAGTCTCTGTTGAAGGTGTGGGTGAGCAGACGCAAACACTGAAAGAGTTAGAAGAAAAATGACAGCTCATTAGTGTAGCTCTGTAATCACAGTACATTAGGTAAAAAGGCCAAGAGGTCCATAGCAATAAAATCATGATTAATAACAACGGTTTTATACATTTTTCTTCTCTATCCAGAACAGGACGATTAAGACTTTGACTATTTACCTTGGCAGCAAGCTTACGCTGCCTCTCATTGGTTATATCATGCCCGGGGTCTGTGTCAGGGTCGTGACCCTGCCCAAAGGTTTTCGAAGGGGAGGAGGACTCGGTCAGATCTTCACTCACGCAGGACAGCAGCAACTCCTGGCCCAGCAGCAGGGTAGACTCTAGCTTCTCCCTCAGGAGGAGATAGTGCCTGGTTTTCTCCACCTGCAGCACCACAATCACACAGGAAATTAAATCTTGACCCTTATGTTCCCAATGTTTATATTACAGATCATTTTGACCTGTGAGTAACAAATAAAATAAAATAAAAAGTGTTGAAATGACTGGCGTTTGTAAATCTGAAACAAAAAGAGGGTGATGAGGTTGGATTTCATTAAATTTCATACAAATAAAGTCTTAGAAAGGTCTGAACAGTAACCACGCCTCTAAACTTAACTTCATAACATTTCATACAAATTGTGTCGCACAGATTTACAAGCGAAACCATGCTGGTGCGCACACACCATCAGGAAGATCCCCAAGGATGGAAAGGACTTTTGTGTGTCTATTAAAATAAATACTGTCTATGTGTTTGATTTTATACCAATATAATTGCAGTCAGTGGACATTGAGAACTAGCAGGGAGAGGCTTGTGTGTGTGAGAGAGAGTATGTGTCATGTCATGTTGTGTCTCATACCTCCTGCAGGAGGCTGAGCTTCTCCAGCTCCCACTGGTGGTCCAGGATGAGGCTGTCACTGCGGGGCCTCCACCCAGCCAAGTTCTCCTCCCCTCGCACATACGCCACAGACGTGTCCAACACTCGTCTGCGCCTCCGCTGCATCCCTACAAAACAACACAGCCATTTAAAGAGACTCTCCAAACATGAAAGAACAAGGTGAATGTCTTCCCAGTTAATGCATTCAGTCAATATTTATGTTAAGAATATGTAATGGCAAAGAACAGAAACATAATAAAAACAAAATAACAACCAACCTCAAACACTGCCTTAAGAAGGTATAAGAAGGCAACCAAAAATAATTGCTTCTAAGTAAATTTGGATGGATAGGTGGATGGAATATTTGTAGTTTTTGTTCAGAAACTAAACAGGAACTAAACAAAAGGTTGCATTATAGGCCAGGCAAAGCACCACAACAGGAGATACTCAGGGTCTGGTGATAAATATGGCTCAGAGATTTCAGGCAGGCATTGACTGCACTGTGTTTGCAACCAAATAGTAAACATAATAATTTCATCTAAGATTATGGTCATTTGTCCAATTCTTTTTGAAGGCACTGTAATTCCTATATGACAGTGTATCCTAAAGACGGTCCATATTTTTGCTCGCTTCCAGCTCTTAATACACCTCAACCAGGTATTCAGAGATTTGAATGGCTTGGTACAGGTGTGTTGGGAGAGAGAATAAAAACACGGACCATTTGGGGGGCCGATGGACTGGTGTGGGAAACTAAACAGTTACGCCAATATGGATATGAACATTCTACATATTAATCTCTTTCATTGTTTAATTTTTATCCCAATACTGGGGTACAGAGCCAAAACAACAAAAATGACTACTACCAAAATGTATTATGCAATCACATTACCACATAATATATAGGTATAGGTTTATATAGGTATATAAAAATATTTACAATTGACGTTGGATTATTTCAAAAACAGTTAATTGACAATCATTTTACAGAGGAGGGAATGGAGGGCTGATGATTTACCTGGGCTGCCTGCATCTGCCAGGTGGCACAGACTGAGCTCATACACTCCAGTAACTCGGTTTCTACACAGAATAAAAAATATACTTAGCAACAGACAAAATCCTGTTTGCAGTGAACAATTTTCTCAAAAAACTGACTCGTGAAATTCCTGTAAAGCTTATACTGTGCTGTATGTGCTGCGTGTGTGTTCTAACATAGTGAAGTGAGGTGTGTTTACCCTTCATTTGGCCTCAGGCTCCCACTGCTGAACAGGTTCCTAATGGAGCGCGAGGCTGAGAGCTTGGCATCTCGGGAGTAAAACACCATGCAGAAGTCTTTGGTTATAACTGTAGGCTGTGTGCAGTTCTCCATCTAAACAGGGTCGGAAATCATTTTAAGATCATTGCTTGTAAACATTTTGTAACCTTCGTATTATAAAGTTCTATCTGTTATTTAATCTTAACCCAGATAGAACCTTATAATACTAAGGTCACGATTTTTCCAGCTTTGAAAATCTCAGAGAAAAGAACTGTGTGCCAAGTCAAGATTGCTGCAACAATCATAATTATCCACTCCTTTAGATGAACTGTTATCGTCAACACAGGCTAATATTAATTGTAGACAGAGAGTCGCATATTACCTCCAGGTAAGCAGACAGAGTCATGTAGATTTTCTCCCCATACGGAGTCACTCGGTTAAGCAAGAGCGAGTTGTGCATTGATGAATCCCAGGCAGCTTCAAAGCGGTAGAATGTCCTACACATTGCATCAAGGGAGATGTAGCATTATCATTTTCTCGTCAAAATGAATGGCTTTAAAAAGTATATAATTAAGCATAACTTAAATAAGAATATTTGCGTGGCGGTAACTGAGGCACAACAAAGACCAATTATTGAATGTGTTGTTTACATTATTAAGCAACGGTCATAAAGTATTATTTTAAGATTTCATTACTGATTTCAAAAAGCCACCGATCACAGGACACAATAGCAGCATGCCAAAATAATAGCAATAATAATACACCAAACAGTTAAGGTTCTTCGTAAAGAACACAATCACTAATATCATGAGGAATGACAAACTTATCATGGAAAGAAAAAGATTTGAAAGACATAACAGAGGTGGGTGGATGGGGGACAATTTATACCTATTCCCAAGGAAATGCTTTGTGTGGTAGGAAGAGAATCAACGATATGATCAGAGGTAAAAAAGGAGAAAGAGAAAGCCTTGCTCTCATGACTGTCTCATTACGATGTGAAAAATGCGGGAATTAACATTTCCTTATCTCTAAAACTCCTCCTAAAGTCATAATCACAATAAATACCTATATATTGCCTCATATCTCTTCCTAATGACAGTTACAATCCAAATTATTGACGAAAAAAACAGCCCATCCCAAAACATAACTAAACAACTGTACAGAATTTACTGCTCTCCTAGTATTAGATCTGCCCTAAACTAACCTTATTTTTTCATGAGAAAGTACTAGATGAAAGCAGGATGGGCTGCGGCTTAAACGAAGACCTATTCCACCCTATTGCTCCTCCACCCTTTACTGCCTCATTCTGATAAATGCAAGTCTCAAACTTTATATTAAAAAAATTCTATTTTTGGGCTGATGCCCAGTGCACTTTTATGGCTGTGGGAGAAATTTGGGTCAGGAAGAGCGGTTATGAAGCCTACGACAGATGGGGGATCAGACGGAAATGCTGTGCTTTAGATAGGAAGTGTTCCGAAGTGGGATTGGACTGAGGAGGACCGAGAGGTGTGGGACAGTTTTGCTGAGGAGCGGAGATGCCGCTGTTGGGAGGAAAGACAGAAAGGATGTCACAGAGAAGAAAGAGAGGATCTGGAGGCGCCTCATCCGTTACACTGCTATCCATTATAAAGCTCTCTCTCTCACACACACACACACACACAGACACACACAGACTCAGGTACAAATATACAGGAATATACAGTACCTGCGCCCACATTCAAGGTAAATTTAGTTTGTAGCTTTCATTAACACCACCACCATACTCACATGTGAACATTCACACTCACACACACGCAAACGAAAGAGCCCGAGAACCTGTGGGAGTGAGAGAGCAACTTCACACACACCAAAAAGGAGAGTGTTTTCCTCCTCCTCAATATTTTTCACTTCATCCTGTCCTATCAGGGCATCCAGCCTTTAAGTCATGCTCCTGGCAGGACATGCGAGAAAACCATCCTTTTTACACTCCTTGGCTCCACTTCCATCGAAGGCCTAAATGAGATTTGAGAATTGTTCGGTGCGCAGGAGTGAGTTAGCTATGAAAGCGCTACCACTGAGGTAATGGTTCCATGGATTAGCTTTTAGTGCCTGGCTCTGCAGGCCTCGCTAACAGCCAAGCTGCTGTAGGAGTAACCCTACAGGTTTCTGTTCTCACGCAGTTCTCACTACTCACTGAAGTTTAATGTCACAGGTTGGAGTGTGTGACGGTGTGTTGGGGCGCAAACACTGCCTTCTGTGTTGTTGCCAGAGTCGCAAGTGTTCGATGAGAGTGGTACTGCTTACAAGCCCTGTAGGGCTTTTACTACCCAGCCCCACCCATGCTGAGTGCTCTCATTCGCTAGGCTTTAACTGGAAATTACACTTGTTTTTCTCCATTTCCATGGTGCCTTGTTCATATGCTAGCACTGTAGGCTGGACAGGTTGAGGTATGTAGTGCCCTTCAGTGAAGCAATAATATGGGCAGGCAAACTGTGATGCACAACCACGTGGACACACAACCAAGACAAATAGAACAGTCTTACACTGAAAAATGCTTCAGATGCTTTTACCTTAGAGTTGGTGGAAAGAGTAAAACGAGGTTGGTGAAACATTTAACAACATTGCCCACTAGTGGTGCAAAAAAAAAAAGCAAACCCATCTTGGAAGAAAAACAACTGGGGCGTACTGGAGTGTTGACCTTGGTCATGATAATGTCTTACGTTGTAAATATTAGATTAGCTCAAACCAAGGGGAATGAAAGCTGAGCATGACAGCCTGTGTGTGAGGCCACAAGTCATGAGAGGCCTGCGGCGTGTGAGGCCTGATTCTCAGTCACTGCCCCACACAGCAGCAACCGTGTTTTACAGCACTGCTTTGACATTTGTGGTGGAAATCCATCAATGCTGTGGGACAGACTTAATTAAATCATAAATTCCTACCCAAGGGATGTGTTCTAGATGTGGTTTGAGCCAGAACAGTAAATTGTACATGGTGGGTGTGTGAAGAAATGGTGACTCATTATTAAATGACACTGTGATCCATGTTGTGGACTTTTTTTATAGTCCGTGTGGAAAGTGTTAATTTCTCAGGTAAAATTGAATCAGAGTTGTGTATGTTAGATTACTTTGGTAAACACATCTTATAGTGCAACAGGGTAAATTTGATCTCTACCACACCTCCTGCAAAGATTCAGGCAAAATTCAGCCCACATAAAGCCAAGCCATGCATTCCACAGCCACCTGAAAGTCCCATAAAACATCCCATATGCAAACATCGAGGCCACACACGCACACAAAAACATTTCCATAGGCTTAGAAAGGAAATGGGAAGAGGAAGAGGAGGGAGTCAAACAAATACTGAAGGACAGGCAGCAGCAAGACTGGAAAATGGAAACATACAACGAACGATGGAAACTATATAGATGCTTCGAAGAGAATGAGAGGCTAGGGATTCGAAAAACATTATACCTAGGCATGTCCGAATCAAGAAACTGTCTGCAAAAACATAAAACAATATTTTGTTAGTGGGCTTGAAGGCAGATGTGTCAGAGCAAGTGTTCTCCACGATGTTACTGGCGCGGGTTTGTTGCAGAGGCTTAACCGGCTGTAAGGATACTGTTTCAGCGGCCATCTTGATTGGAAGCAGGGTGGCTATTCTGGTTTGCAGAACAAAACAGAACAGTCAGCACAACTGGCTAAGCCTCTGCATAAGTGCCTGGTTCTGTCTTCTTAGTTATTCCTTTGGCTGTGGTCAATGAGATTATGTTTGATGTGAGGAGATCACCGTGGTTACACCATAAGAGAGGAGGTCACGACTGCAGTGGAAAGAAACTCGGAGATTAAATCTAACAAAGGGGAGTGATTTTTTTTTTGTTTTAAGGGCTTACTTACTAAAAGACAGCTATACATATAGTATATGAGTGAATAACCTTGGTAATAAATCCAAAGGCGGAGGCGTTAAAATCTCACAGCATGTAATGCTATACAATGTCAATGCATGTCACAGCTAAGGTGATGCTGCTGTAAGTAATGGTACAGTGAAAGCTAATGATTTAATGTGCATTGTACTCTGACATGAAACGTGGTCACATCAACTGGATTGCTCATCATGCGTTGAGTTACACTAAGATTCATGAAAGTAGGTCAAGAGGTGGTTTCTACTAAGGTGTGAGCATTAATTTATCCATGAATTTTTTTTCTGTTAGTGGTGTTGTATTGTTAGTATTGAATGAAATGCATACTTTACTCCTACAGGTTTTAAACAAGAACATTTAAGATGGTGCATGCAAATCACAACCATGCGATGGTTATCGATAGAGATGCCTGGCTCTCTATCCTCAGAGTGGTCAGCAGGCGATTAGTAGTGTCTGAGTGGTGGAGAGTAAATGGGGCAGAATGAATAGAGTAAATGGATGAATGGACAGATGAAAACAACCAGCAAGGAGGTGAACTAGAGAACCTTCACTATATCGTCTTCTTTACAATCCATTGGGGATAAAAGCATTCTTTAGATAAAATTGGAACTCACTACGATTGCATTTGTTTGTTTCTTGTTAACATGTGACCTCCTTCATCTAGACTGATAGAACCACATTCTGGATGCAAATAAAACTGAACAATTAATATTTGAGGGAGGGCAACAAAACCAAGGGAGCAGGTGCGCAAGTTCAGTGTGTTAGTCAAGCTGTATGTGTGTCCAAAGCATCCCAAACCATAATCCTCTGTTCATGGGTCCCATCATGCATTAGGCTCTAAGGAAGGTTCAGTGCAACAGCGGCAACAGCCTTTCTGCAACCCTACATCTGGCATTATGAGTGCTTTGGAAGGTTAAGTGTACAGAGTGTGCGTTGGTTGCATTGGAAATGCTGACATCCTCATTGATCTGTGTGAAGTCTCACAGGCCAAACACGGCAGCTCCAGTCATGGCTAAGCTGCCAGACACCAGTACCATGCAGAGGAACATAAAAGAGTCAATACACTTTTCTTCTCCAACAAAAGTTGGCACTATGGCTGGTGCTGTGTGTTTCTGAAGCGCTCCCCTGAGTCAGGCTTTTAAGAGGCCCTTGAAACACAACTAGCACTGCATCATTTCTATCTGGCAAAAAGGCGTTGCTTTTGAAGTGATTGCTTTCAGGTTTTGCAGTGTGCTGTTTGTCAGCGCTTTGGCTCCTTATCTGAGTTTAGAGGCCAAGGCAGAATTGACAGGGAAGAGAGTGCTGCATAATGTGTAGCTTGTTTTGAAAGAAAAATCTGCTCGGCTTATGAAAGGCTGAAATGCTGAAGGTCTACTACTCCTGGTGGCTTATTCCATACAGCAGTGTGCAATTCTGTGCATTCATATTGTTAGTAAGTACAAGGTTAAGTAAATGCCTGAGGATTGCTATATACCATTTACTTTAAGATTACAGAAAAATAAAACTCCCATTCAACCTTCATGCTGCAGGAAGGTATAAAAGGAAGGTATCATAAAGGCACCTACTATCAACACTTTTTTCAAAACATTTAGTTTAAGAATCATTGCATCATCTAAGTTAATATCTGTATATGGACTGCATAACATTATGTTTTATGAAATAATCTTTACAACAATATATAATTAAATATGAAGAGATTCAAAAACAACCTGTAGAATGTCTACCTAAAAAATAAAATATACAACAAAACCTATGTGTAGTTCATGGAGTTTGGATAGAAGTATAAAAATAAAGTATTTATATAATTATTGGTCTTTTTTTATTTATTTATTTTTTACATATTGTAGCGGTATTAAAATTATAGATGGAAAATAAAAATTTTTGCCTTTGGTGCCTGGCCTTAATTGTCACTCACTTATGAGCAAAAGGCAGACAACAACAGCGAACACGGGAAACATGTCGATAATAGGTGACTTTATGCTAGTTTATGTTACGTTTTAATTATTGAATTATCACAGTTCATCTCTCAGAATTTCTTAGCCATTACGATTCAGAAACATGCCTGTCATCTGGAGCCGGTTGGATGTATCCAGCAGACAGGATGTTGAGGGAGAGGATGTTGGGGTCGATGATGGTCTCGTGTGCTTCTGGTGTGTTCCGAATGCGGCCTGAAACACAAACAGGCATCTCCACATTTCAGCCACTAAAACTGCCACTTTTAGTTTCAAATTACAGGATCAGAGGGAAAGATATGACGTCAACCCACCTACAACCAGTTCACGAACCTCCTTCCAATTAATGTCGCCGCCTGTCTCATGCACTATAGTCACTGTCACCCTTCTCTGGATTCCCTGTGAGTAGAAAGATGTTAAGGCTATGTCTACTTTAGCAAGTCTGACAAGACACATAAGTGTTACATATGTGCGTAAGTGCGTGTAAGAGGTGGTTTGGATAGAAGAGCAGACCTGGTGTAACAGGAAGGTGCCATGACAGGGCATTCCACCTCTTTGGTCCACTGCAGCAGGGATATAGCTATGACAGAGAAAAACACACACAACATATATTAGCAACTTGCTTAAATTGATCATTTTACATCATTTTCTGATCAGCCAAAACATGTCTGGTGTCTGAAGCTTGTTCCTTTAGTTTTGCTCTGGAGCTAATGTTGGTAACAAGTAGGGAAAGCTAATAGGCACCAGTTTAGCATCATGTGTACTGCATGTCTAAATTATCACATGCTCACCTCAAAAGACATAGTTTGGCTAACTAATACTATTTGTACATAAAGTTTGTAAAATAGCAGAATACGTCTGCTGTAACAAAAATTAAATATACAAATTAAATGAAAACTATATTATCATCCAAATCATACATACAATTTCTCCTATCTGAGTGTGATGCTTGCGCGGAGTGATAACAAACTATGTGCTAAGGAAGAAAGTGATTCTGGCTTCAATATGGCTGCTACTACTGCTTTTAGCTAGGCAACGTACTTCTGTCCATTTTTATAGAAAACTGTCATACAGTGTCAGAAACCCCATAAGCAACTCCATTTGAGGCTACCGAGCAACCTTTATTTTAGCAACATCACAGTTTGCTGTATGTACAAATAAGTTTTTCCTTCATGATGGAATATTATTTAACTGGTATAGGGTCACAAAAGTGATGAGGTCAAGGCGTGAGACAAACTCACTCTCCGTTGGCCTCCAGCTCACAGATCTCAAAGAACACCATCAGGTCGTATTTGCAGTGGCAGGGTCCGGCTGTGGGTCGGGTGATCGTTGTCAGCTTAGTAGCAGGTACTAAGAGCAGGAGAGAAAGAAAGAGTGTGTTTTTGGGGGAGTCTATTAAGGTCTGTAAGGAATCTATTCACTCACAAGCTGGAAAAGAGGAATCTGTTTAAAAGGAGAAAGAAAAAGGAGAGAAAATCACAATGTAATCAGAAGAAATGAGGCCAGGAGGTAAAATATAGTTAGAAAAGAGAAAAACAGGGAGCCTGAGGGTCCAGAGGAAGGGCAAATTCTGTTTCTGAATGGTTGAACAGTTGCCTGAATAACAGTGATCCTTTTACATCTGCAGTTTTTAAAATATTCAGTGTTTTCAGTCTACATTTAGTATAAACCAATATATTATGCAGACATTTAATATGGTTTAAGAAATATTAAGAAATATACTCTAACTATGTTCTAAAAACATTCTATGTTAGTAAATGTGTTGATTATCATTATATTGAAAGAAAAAATAAACAATAATTTTAACCTGCAAATGTTAAGGGACTGCTGTACCAACCAACCCACATTCATCCCAAATGTCACTGAGAACACAAGCCTCATACATGCAGTGCAGATTCAGTTGAGGATGCACATTTATCAATGATAAACCACAAGTGTGTAGAAGAGTCTGGATGTCCGATTAATGAAAGGGAGAGACAGAGAGAGCTGGACAAACACAATAGTTATCCACAGGTCTGAGGAAAGTCCCTGGATCAAAATATACTCTCATCCATGCAGTTATTTGTTCAGTGACATTTAACATTTATTCAGTAGCATTTAGTTGTATAGGAGAGTGGAACCGACATCAAGGCTCTCCCTTCAGAGCCTCAGTCTGCTAATGTAACTATACAATAATCATGGCCTTTAGTTTAGTTTTTTTTAAACCAAATTGACTGTTTTTATTTAATTCTTTATAAATATAATAAAAAAGTAAACTCTAGAGAACTAAAATACAATTATATTAAATAATACATTATTTCAATTCAAGATTATTTCAATTAAAGTAGTGAGAATTTTTGTATGAAACTAAAATATACCTGAATAGTCTGTTTTCACACCATTAGCTTCATTTTTTACATTAATTGAAATGGTAACCCATGTATACTCCTAACACACTGTGTTAATTGCTGTTGTCTCTTTCATATATGCTTTCTTATAGGCAGTACTTGATCCATTTGGATCAAAGCACCTTTAATGACTAAAACCCGATACTGGCTCAGTTAGTACTGACACATATATTATATATAATATTGGCTCTATGTATTATCATCCCTATTGCTTTCAGCCAACAAGAACAAACTTTTTTTGACTTACATGCATATCTTCATTTGGGAAATAATTGGACAAAACTGACCAATCAGTTCTTCATGACTAATGAAACAAAAACACTTACTAGTGTTCTTTTGGACTTTTGGACACCACTCTATTCCAGCAACCAAGTCTCAATTCAAATTAAGTGACTATAGCACAAAAAACAGATTTCCGTTTACATGATTATATCATGAATTTAGAGTGAGACTGGATTGTAACCAGTGGTCTTTAGAATAGAATAGAATGCCTCTTTAGCCAAGTGCAATACCCTTAACTGCATTAGATGAGACGAGAGCCTTCGTTTCAGGGACTTTCTCAGATCTCATACACACGTGACCATTACAAACCCGGCTTCTGTGCTTTAATTACTGAACAGATAGAGAGGGGCGGGGCTGTTAGCTTGGCTTGCCCCTCCCCCTCTAGAAGGAAGGAAGCCGCGACCCCTGCTGCACTGAGGGCGTGCCCTGAGAGGGAGTCCACCAACGCCCCGTTGAACAAGTCGGGCACCAGGTAGCGAATCAGCTCCAATGTCTTCTCCCGATCTGACGGGGTGTCACTGTCTGCAGCTGAATTCCCACCCCCAATGACACACAACTGAAGTGACATGGACCCCAAAGCAACAAAAGTGACATACAAAGCAACACAACGACTACCAAAACACTAAAGCTGTAGTCTTGTCATGACAACAAAGACAACATACAAAATTAAAAGCGAAACACAAGGTGCCATTTTAAGGGGCGTAAATATTATAAATAAGAATCTCACACTGCTGTGAACTGATAGCTGCTCTCACCTGGTTTGGACAGAGGCATGACTCTTGGGAACTGTCTTCTGCAGGGACGCAATGGACTAATGCGAGAGACACTATAGGTTAACATTCAAAGAAATAGAAGAAAAAGGCAACACAAACAGGATATAATCACAAATATAAAGCAACAACCTGATGAGGTCCTTGCACAAGGGAGGGAAGGGCTGTTTCTGATAGTGACCAAACACCTCAAACACGATAGGCTGGGTCTTTATGTACTCCACGAAAGACTTGGTAACCTCCACTGCAATCTGAAAAACCAAAGACACAATGTTATCCTACCTATCCAAAATATGTGATGGTGAAAAATTGTAAGAGTTTGTGTCGGGGAGTCTTACATTCTGCACATGATAGAAACCCAGAGGTGGACCCCGTCCAGTGTTCTTTAGCGGCTCTGTGGAAAATGCTTCGTCATGCCGGTGGATAAAACTGAGAAAGAGAAGATGAAATTAAAACTCTACAGATTCCACAGCCGTTTATTGAAATGTCCTGTATTTATTAATGAGCTACAGTAAGAAACACATAATCCTAACATTAAGACGATGGATCATTAAAGAGTGTTAATATAGTTACTGTGTTCAAGAGAAGAGATGTACTTACTTAAACTGGCAGAAGATGTCTGCGTACTCAGCGGAAATGCTGGACGCTTGCAGCACGGTGACTCTGAACGTGAAGAGTTCTCCAATCTTCAAGTGGTCCAAAGCTCCATCCAGAACACTGTCTTTCACAGGGCTGTCCGGATCTTCTTGCTCGGCTAAAGAACCATCAAAGACAAACAAAAGGAAAGAGAATGACAAAGCTCATACACACTTACATATAAAATGAACAGAATTTCAGAAGGCTATATACTGTAAATCCCACATATTTCACATTAAAATCATTACATATACCCCATGTTAAAAATCTGATATATTTAAAGAAATTGACTAGTGTTCAAACCACCTTTTTAACTCTACAGCTGCATGACAACCTCATGTATTACCTGCGCAGGTGTTGTTGTTGACTTCATCTGCAGACGGCACCATCTCTGCATTCTGTCCCTCGCCCTCCACGATCCGCAGCTCCTCCTGGGAAGGTCCAGTGGAAGACAGACCAGTTGGGCAGGACTCTGATTGGAACTGAAAGAGAAAGGCTCGTTTATGTTCTGTCTGAATCAAAATGACACATTTCAATAATTTTAAGAATTAATAATACTTTATTTGTGCTGCTCAGTTTGCAATTGAGCATGAACACTCTTTTATAAATCACTTTTTAATTAGATCTGTCGTGTTCGGGTTATTTTGATCTGTGCACACCCACCTGCCATCAGGAGGATCCCCAAGCATGAGAGAGGCTTTTGGGTGTGTGTTTCCATAAATATTGTATAAATTGCTAATAATTGTGGTGACAAATATACATACTTGGTATTGCAAAATCAATTTGACAAGTTTCTATACAATCAAAAGAGGTGGCCTGGGTAAGTGGGTTGAGGCTGATGAAATTCCCTGCGGCTCCGGAGTCTATCAGGGCTGGGATAGAGAAGGATTGATCA
>JAOUQW010000015.1:12719475-12739692 GCA_028565825.1 Olivaichthys viedmensis
AATAACATCAACAGTGAATCTTGGCAAGTGTCTCGATTCTAATCAACACTTTTTTAATGACACGAAACAAAAATAATAGAAAAATCTTTACATTGTATGAATTTAATATTATTACACATTATATAGAAACCGGATCAGAACACCGAGTTAAAGGAATGTTCTACAGCAGATCCAATTGACTGTCACTCTTGAGTGCTTTAGTTACACTGCCTTGTGCTCACCTGTTTTTATAACAGGACTGGGGATTTGATGGTTTCCTTCAGCACCCAGGAAAAAGTTAAAAAATATGCCCCAAAATCACAAAACCCCAAAACAGAAGAGTCACAGAATTAATTATAAACCACACATTCCAGTCCACACCCCAATCACTGCAGACTGGTGTCCTTAGGAGATGTCCACAAACAGCAGCAGACACTGAGTCATTAATGAGATTCAGGTCTAAAATAAAGTAATTATATAATATTTAGAATAGTCATTACTTTAATTCAGTTGTAATAACGACGGCTGAGTTGAATCCATTGTACAGAGTGAAACTTTATTGACCATAAACAAGATAACAGACAATAATGCTTAGTAAGCAGGAAAGCAAACAATACTTCGCAATGAGCTTAGCAGCATGCTAAGCTTAAATACATTATGCCTGACCTATGACCCAGGAACAGAACAAAAACATTTCCTGTGGGTTATTTCCAAGAACTGGATTGGGAATCTCTTGCTAAAGTATTGAAAACACTCCCTAAAGTACGGGTGCCCAAATACAGTGCAAAAGCCCAGAGACTAGGACACGTTTCCATGATTTTACAGTGACTTCTCTGCTCTAACACACCCACTAAACCAAGTAATTACAGGTGAGGTGAAACGCGTCTCACCAAATTGTGCTGGATTTCAGCCCTCTCAAATTTTACCTTCTCAAACTGCTGATCCTCGAAGGAGATCTTGGCCGTTCCAGACTGCCTCACACCGGAGCCGTAATCGGGTGCCTCCTCATCGGCTGGAGGAAAAACCAGAGCGCCTTCACTTCACTTCTTCATGAAGTCACACACACCGTGTCCTTTAGATTGACCCATCCCAGGCCTATATACACCCAGCTGTGCCTAGCCTTCATTGTAAACCTTGTCATCACTCATTAAACAATGTTGGTCCCAAAGTTTTAGGTATCTCACTACAATGTTATTCAAATTAATTAGGCATTTGCAAAACATTTTTCATAAAATCTCATTGATTTACAGAGAAACCATCTTGATGTACCATCGCACTATCCTCACTGGTACATTACCAAACCTGTGGTGTTTTCTTTCTTCTTTTTTCTTATAAATTTAGGGTCCCAATCTTACCTGATATTGCCTGCACTGCCACACGCAGGAAACCCTTGACCTCTCCCTTTTCGCTGACAATGGCTACTCGATGTACCAGAGGCACAGGATACAGCAGGTTACTCAGATACACGAAGGCCCTGGAGGAGACGAGGGACATGAGAACAGGGGTTAAGAATGAAAAATGCATTTTTTAGCCTTTGATTAAGGTCTACAATGGACAAACACAACACAGCTGCAAAGCAACCAAACAAGCAGGAACTGCAGTGACCCTTGAGATGACTGCCTACTTACAGGAAATATTAAATGAATTGCTTAATTTGATCAGTTTATCTTGTCTGACAGGAGCGTGTGTGCCTTTTCTTTCTTTTTTTTACGTTTAAAGCCTTTGGTGGGTTCAAGGAGCATGGGCTAGGAATGAAACTCTTCATACTTTCATTATTGGTCAAAATACACTGCGACGGGGAAGTGAGTGAATGCACAAATGTGAAACTGTATATATGTATAAATAGAAATATATGTTTCTCAGGAAAGAAACCAGGGCTGGTAAGCATCTCAGACTGGAAGTGAAGATTCTTCCACTGTGAACCAGGTGTCTAAAACTCAGCATAGATCGCTGAATGATTGTAAATACCAACCCAGAATCTAAGGCTGATCATAACTATGGTATATGGGTCTAGGCATAATACTTTACAGTGAGATTGCATTGGGATATAAGAAGATGAGCAACATAGATTGAAAACCTTTGAGGTTCCTTTTGATTTATATCAATATTTAATGTTAAACATAATGCAATTATGACCCCCAGCTTTCTGTTCCTCTAGTACAATCTGTCTCTGTAACATATGCATGGTCAACTATGTTTCTCATGATCTCATGGAGGGTAGACATTTAAGGGGAAATGAGAGGTCAGCAAAGGCAAGATTGGTGAGGTGCAAAGAAGACATGCTCTGGACGAAAAGGTGTGGTCAGCAAAGGCAAGAATGCATGCTCTGGACAAAAAACCACAAAGTATTTTAATTGACTTAAATATTTAAAAGGCAAAGAAAAAATACCAAGCATCACTTAGTTTGAACAAACACTGCCAGCCCTGAGATTAGTATAACCCAGATATGAACAATAAGAAGCCATACTCTCACAGATGTGTAATGTGTTGCACATGTGCAGCTGACCCAAAAACAAAAATAAATGAGCACGAGCCCAATATCCAAGGTCTCCGTGTCCAACCTTACAAAAAGAGCGAATTGAAATAAATGCTGTGGCATGCCTAGAAGAGACAGCTGTTCTAGAAACCAGCTCTTTCATCTTGAGATATGGGAGACATCCTGAATTACAGCTATATTACAGGAACCAGTTATCAAGTGACCGGATGAATCATTTGATCTCATTCATCGGAAATCCATGCCATGTAAGGGATAATCTGAGCTTGTTTGTTTCTCTGTTAGGCAAACAAAAATCTGATATGCCTGTGTCTATGCAATACATTAAAATTGACTGTCATCCTACTAAGGATTGCTAGGTGATGCAGTGCAGGTAAAACTGTGGGGCAGACCTTGGCATGACGCACCAAATTCAATCATCCAAAGCAATTTCATGCATTGTTGATCTGTTTAACAATGCATTATAAGCATATAAATATTAGAGTAATATTTTTTGAGGAGGAATTTATCCCAGATTTATGCATGCTGGATGCCCAAGGTATGCATTCACATAGTTTAGATGAAAGTCAAATGTATGGAAATGACAGTTTAAAGCCCCAAAATGTCTACCAAATTCAAGGTTTAAAAGGTGTGATTTCAAAGAATGCTCATAAAACTTCAGCCTACTGTGGATCTGTATAGTGGATAGAAGCTGATATCATTACATTATTCTCTTCCTGTAACATTATTACATTATTCTCTTCCTGTGAGATGATGTCATACCGCCATCAAACTAGGTTTATGGCTAGCAGGCCGACTCTTTGCAGATCTTCTCCAAGCTGATTCAGATAGATAAACAAAAGCACAGGCTGTCACATACCACCAGTGCAATCCACCGCTGTCATTATATAAAGAACATGTGGGCACACACCGTGATGTATTTTATTCTGTATATGAGTTATGAGTTATGTGTTATTATTCTTTACCTGATTGTGTATGTGTTACAATCTTCTCTTTGCTTGCATAGATTATGTAGGGTATGCATCTGTACATGTTGTACTATATGTGTATAGTATGAAGAACACAGATGTCCTGTGTCTCAGTGTGAAAGAGCTAGTTTCCTTTCCCAGCATGCTCCTGAAACCTCACCAACCTTCCCACTACACTGAACAAAGGAGCGCGCTCGTAAAACGGGTCCTCCGCCTTGCCAGAGCTCCTGCAAAGCCCCTTCTCATCATCCTTATAAACGTCGCCATCTTCATCGTCTTCATCGCCGAGCTCAGAGCACAAGTCATCCGACAAGAGCTCATCGGTGAAGTCCTCCAGCTCCGCTCCGAGCCCCCCACAGTACTGCGATTGGACGAGCTCGGTGGGCTCAGAGGTCTCGGTGGGTTCAGAGAGGGTGGGGGAAGCGGTGCGGTCTCTCGCTTGCTCACTAAGGCATGAGGTGAATAGGGGGTTGCTGGTGTAGCCAAAGACATGGGAGCCCAGTTAGTATAGCCCAGGTAACCCTGTTAGTTAGTGTTCACGTAAGGGTAAGGATTCAGTTGCTCAGTTTTGGGGTAGTTTCGGGATGTTTTCTGTGTTCTTTAACCCCTTAACCCTTTAAATTTACATTCCTTACTTTTGTAACTACATACTTTTCCTATTAGTTTCACTGTAGTTACTGAATAATTCATAGTGGTTACTGAATAATATGCTTTATAGATGAATAACTGAATTATAACACAGGAGTTGAAGGATGAGTCTTTGTTCCAGACTGCTGCACTGGCGCTTCATTAGACTTCACTCTAATAGTGCTACACACATTATGCAGTGCTCTGCTTTTAAAGAGCGCTATGATCACCTTATCGCTGGCCAATAAAGATACATCCATTTTTAATAAAAGAGAAAAAAAAACCTGACTGCATACAGGAGCAGTTTGCACTAAGTGCTACTGTATGTCCGTGTTTCTCAAACTAATTTCTGGGGTTTCCAAGCTGTACATTTCTGTGTTTTCCCTGAATACACACCTGATTCAAGCCTTTAGTAGATCCAAGTTTTTCATAGCAGGGAAAACACAGAAATGTGCAGCACATGCACAGAACTGGGACTGAGATATACATACGCAGCATGCGTTACAGCACATCTGTACCATCTGATCACTCACCTCCCAACCAGACGGAACCAAGGGAAGCGGTCGTAAAAAGGGTCTCCGCCTGTCAGCACGTTGTCACATTCTTCTGTGGCACTGCTGGGCACCTCTGCAGCTCGGTCATACATGTCCCTCATCAGGTCCAAACGCTGCCTGCAGGGGGCACCATTACATAGGTTATCATTTATTCACACTCAACGTGTGACGATGTGCTGATGTCATTACACCATTAATGTTAGAATGTACCTGTATAGATAATAACATTACACAAAAAGGTGCAGCATGAAATATGCATTCAACAACAATACATGGTAGAAGAAGAAACACAAAAGGTGAAAATAAGAGAAAATGTTATAGATGGCAAAAGGTCTGTTTTAAAAAATATACAAGCAGTTTCTCTTATCAAGTAATTTAACACCAAGATACCCCAAAATATGAGACATGACTGTTCCATTCGCAATTCTCTGCAATTCTTCTATTTTTATGCTGGATTCAGAAAATACTGCAGTATAAGCCAGCCACAGTAAATTATTGTCTGTTTAAAATTACAAATGAAATGGAATGTTATAGCTCGTACCTGAGCTTCTCCAGGGTCCAGTAATGCGTGGCTCCATTTTTCTGGTCCTGCACCTCCACAGCCACGATGGTGCGAGGGAACGGGCTTTTCTCGCGCTCTTTAGCCACGTCAGTGGGCAGTAAGTCAGGGGGAAGTGGTGAGTACAGCGTGTCGGTCAGCAACACAAACTGAAATTGCACCTGTGAGCGCACAACAATTATGATATGAAAATGATGACCAAATTATGATACAGCAGCTGGCAAAGACATATGATGCATATACAGAACGGATGAAGCCCCTCGGATTAAAGGTGAAGATTGTAAAATTATAACACAAGCATTAGTCACGGTGATTGACTGCTATTACAACTCAATGCCCTGAATAACTGTAAAACCTTTATACGTATATATATATATAAAATGTGTGTATTATTATTTTTTATACAGACTTACTCTGCTATTTTATTAAACTGTTTATGTACAAATGCTATTACCGAGCCAAACTATGACTTTTGAGGCGAGTGTTTGATGATTTAGATGCAGTTTGCATGATGCTAAACTGGTTGCTCTAAGCTTTGTTTACTTGTTAGCTACATTAGCCTTGTAGCGCCAGTACAAAACTACAGAAGCAAACTTCAGGCACCAAACATTCTTGAGTGATCGACTACATTTTTGGGTAAGGTAGCCCAAGTCTACCAAAGCTTCACAAAATACTAAATGCTATTCATATTTCTTAACACTAGTAGGTATTGCATGTTACATGTTATGTGGCGTAAAACCTTCCAGCTGTCTATAAACATTTCTTTCCTACAAATATCTGGTCAGGCGTGCATGTTTCGCTAATTCACTGAAATGGTACTTGCTAGTGATGCAGCTGATTTTTTATCTACTGAGACTAAAGCTCCCACCTTCTTCTTGAGCTCCACACTAATGGCATTGGCCTCTTTGAGGAATATGGCATTGCCCCAGAGAAGGTCTCTGAGGGAGGTGAACTGGTAACACCTCCACTTTCTGAAAGCCCACAGAGCCAGCTCGGTCTCCCTTTCAGTCCATTGCACTGTGGGTAATGAAGTTCATTGGACAGAAATGACAATAATTTTACTTGTACTCAGGCCACAGATGAAAAGTTAAAATGACAGACAATTTACTTTGTATTACTAGCACAACAAAACAATAATAGCAGTGTACGTGGTTTTTGGCTAAAGTTTAAGACTACAGCCCACCTTCCTCCTCAGGCTCATCCTCTTCCTCTGTTGCCTCAGGGTAGCAACGATCAACCTGCTTTTGCAGGGCCTCCAACCTGCTCTCATAATCCTGCAAAAGGTCACAAATGTGTATGTGTCAGTGCCATGAATTTCTAACATACAAAATCTGCATTAAGTTTGGGCTGGAATTGAAGGGCATCTTTATGGCTATCATTGTTTGTTTTATTGAATTTCAGTGGAATATCTATTATAGTTCCTCACCAGTCTCTGTTGCTCCAGAAGATTGTTGGCCTCCTCCCTCTCTTTGCGGTACTGGTCCTCCAGCTCCTGAAGTCTAACCACACACAGGAAAAGAGACACAGATGCAACATTAATAATTAATAATCTCGCCTTCCCCTTTACCCCTCCCCCCTCTTGTTCTCTCCTACCTTTGGTCCATCTCCTGTTTCATGTCGATGCCCTGTTTGTCCAGCAGTTCTCTCTGAGCAAAGGCCCAGTCCACGGGCTCAACCGGAGTCTCAGCACACGGCGTCCTCTCTCGCTCCTGTCTTGCCTGCTCTGGGTGGTTGAAGCGGAACACATGGCTCTTCCCCATGATGATGCGGTTCCCTGCAAGTGCCAGGCCAAACCATGAGAAACGATAAAAAGAAACAAAACAGTTTTGTTTGAAGAAACAAAACTGTACCACTGTTGCTACCTGTGTATGCACTGTTCTTCTTCATGCGCGCACTGTACTTTGTTTAGCAATTTGTAACAAGAAAATATCCCTCAGGATCAATAATCTAGCTACATTATCTAGCTAGCAGAACTTGAATTCTTTGCACTACATAACCAATACTGAGTTGGATTTTCTATTTCTACATGTCGACTACTGTGCCTCTGGTGATTTTTTATTTTTATTTTTTTTAGACATCCTGATTAGTAAATACTGCCGCTTCTTAAACTCTAGGACCTTGTGTTGAAATTGGGTTATAGTGTATGTGCAGGCCTCCAGGCCTCCAGAAGGCTCCAGCCTTCTGCTGTCTTGCGTCACTGACGATACATATTACATGCTGTACTTTATTTCATTATGCAATTCTGTATTGCATAAAGACATTAAATTTGACTTCAAACTGAAATGGTTTGAGGAAAGCGACTTCCTCTAGAGTCATTTTGACTTTAATGTCCTTACCTAATTAAGTAGCTGTACTAAGCAGTTTGAAGTGTACAAAGGAATTACTTTAGTCAGGGTAATTAAAATAACTCAAGGCACATGGTTTCTGTAAATTATTTAGGAGTAAAGTAAAATTCTCCCAGTAAAGCTGCTGACCTGGTTGCACCACTTTAGAAAGCAAACAAAGGATGAGAAAAGACAGTGTGAAGACACACCTGATCTGAGGACAGTGGGCTCTGTCACTTTCTTCCCATTAACGTAGGTCTCAGCTTCTTCACACGGCTCCAGAATCACTGTTTGTAAAATAAGAGGAGAAAAGCACAGCTATAATAATTGCTTTTTCAGTGGAATTAGATAGCACACAGGACATACTAAACTTTCTGGGTGCTTTGTAGATGCTTCAATGGAAATGTGAACTGTATGGATCATTTGTTTTTTTTAATGTGTATGCGTCACATGAGCAGTGTGATCTGTGACAGAAAACAACAATGCCAAAAATATCTTGAAGGATGATAATAATACAACTGATAAAAAGGATAGGAATTAAATGAATCCAAGTATGGCAGTGATTAAAAGTCAATTTTTGCAGACTTTTATAAATCACCAGCTCAGCTCTCTAAAACCTTTGCTATATTAAAACTCTCCATACTATTTATATTCCACACTATCCACAGTATCCAACAATAAACTTGACAGTATAAAGAGTGGTATGACAAATTCCCTGATTTTGGATATTACACTGTTTTATCCATAGATATACGTATCAGAGACCTAGATAGCTGATGCCATTATACTATACAGAGCAACGTGAAGCCACTTGGCTGCTAAACAGTTATGAGAGTAATTGACGTTAGCCTGTCAATGCATAGTCTAGCATTATTCGAAGAATCATTAGCTAAATTAGATAGCTAGCTCAGTTAGCTAGCCAAGTTTCACTGCAAATATTAGCTAGCTACGTTAGCTTGGTAGATTAGGCTATTTATTTGGCGATTTATAAGTTAATCTCTCTCGGGTATCTGATTCATTATTACATTTAGTAACTGACTTTGCAAACTA
The DNA here is from genome assembly GCA_028565825.1 of Olivaichthys viedmensis. Classification (NCBI taxonomy): domain Eukaryota; kingdom Metazoa; phylum Chordata; class Actinopteri; order Siluriformes; family Diplomystidae; genus Olivaichthys; species Olivaichthys viedmensis. The sequence continues at coordinate 12,728,031 of JAOUQW010000015.1, forward strand.
TGTTGCACATATTGGATTTTGGCGAAGCACTGGCATATATTTCTTATTAAATAAAGTATGTCTTGGACTAACCTGTTAGTTTTGAGTACAATCTTTGAATAGCATTTTGACCGACATGAAAAAACTAAGAAAGATAAAAGATTCCCTTTTGGTTCTGTTGGTTTGCTTTATGTGCAGACACAGCAGCATTCAATTACATTAATACATACCTCAATGGAGAATGCCCATATAGAATGTAAAACAGCATCTGTATATTTGAGTGCATGAATAACATCGCTCACCTTCTCCCATAGGCCCTGCACTGCTAGTGAAAATACAGTGCTCATCCTTTATGAAGTGTCCACTGAGAACAATGTCCTGCCTTGTCATCGCATCCTCTCTTCCCACCCTGAGCAAACAGAGAACAACAGAAAATAGAAACAGCATGAGAGGAAATAAGCTGCATTGAAGGCAGCTTGTGTTATGTGTAGCACATAACTGACATGTTACAAAATTCAGAAGAAATTAACAACCTGGTGATTCCATCTTTGATGTAGTAGAGGAGACACTCAGACATCAGAGGATCTTCATTCAAATTCACCAGATGAGGAGTCTGAAACAAGGGAAGCATTATGCTCATACCACCATAATTAATAACATGCTAGAACCTGTAACATACAACTCTTTACTTCGAAATGAAGCACACCGAAAACTGCATGTTGTGGGGCATAAAGGAATCTTTCACTGAGCCAGCTGTACAACACTCTTAACAACCAGTGTTGGATGGTAATGGACTACATGTCATATGGATTACGTAATATAATTACAAAAACCAAGTAATCAGTAGAAATATGTGTAAAGAATTACTTGATTACATTCGGATTACAATACATTCTGATACTTGATTAGAACAATTAATTATAGTCTATTAATTTGTATTTTACTGAGTGTGCCCATAAACTACATAATACTTGGCACAACAGAGATAATAAGTTAGTTGTATGTGGTTTCTTGCACTAGATCTAGTCATCCAAGCTACAGTAACTGTTAATAGAAGACAGCTATTTATAGAAGACAGCTATGGGACTATTAGCTAAGCATATGGTTGGCTAGCTTTATACTGTACTTTTAGGTAATATAAAAGATTACTGATTATATCTTTAGGCATGTCATTTGTAATCAGTTGTGGATTATATTTTCTCAGTAAAAAACCAACAGTGTTAACAACACACAGGAAAAGGTGAATGCAAAACACTGAGAGGTCCAACCCCAGACATAACCCAGAAAGTCTGAAAAAAATGCTAAATGTGGAAATCACTCGAACATTAATATACTAACATCAATGGTACTCTAATATCATTATAAGTATTAGGCAAGAAATAAAGGTACACCCCTTAAATAGAACAAACGAGTTTCTGAATATTTGAGTGAAATACTGCAGTAAGAAAAGTGGAACATTAGGATAGTTTCAGTGGAAGTTAGCACTCAGGAAGCAATCACAGGCTCTCCATAGCTCTCTATAACCGACCTCATTGGGGGAGAACAAGCCAACAGTGTCTATAAAGATGGCCTGAGGTTTTCTCTTTTCTTCTGGCTTCAAAAGGAGGAATGGAAATGCAATCATAGGGTGACTTTGTTGTCTTAATCAATTACATTGTTCATACTTAATGCAGATTTGTAAGTATACAATATTAAAGCTTGACATTGTTGTCATGTGACATATTGTACCTGCTTGGGTGAAAAGACTCCAACAGTGCCTCCATCTTCCCTCATGGCTACACCCATTTCAGCAAGCAGAGCCTCTCTGGAAATACCAATAAGTGCAGTTATCTCTCACAAACATGAAGTCCAGTCAACAGATGACAATTCGGAGCTGCTTTCAAGCTGGTTAAGCTTGTACATTGTAAAGAAGCATATGGATAATGCAAGGGGCATCAAACTCAGGTCCTGAGTCACAACACTGCATTTAGTTTTTATTAGTCAGTCAACTTATATAGGGTTTGGTAATGAGATGAGAAAACTCTAAACTCTGCAGGATTAAAGTCTGACAAAATGCCACCTGCAGAACTGACCTTTCCATCCTGATGGCCTCAGTACGACGAAGCTTCTCCTCCCATGTTTCATTAAGCTCAGCAATGATTTTCTCAGTTTCCTAGTGATTGGCACCATGAGAGATTTCATGTCAAATTCTCAGTATTATTAACATGCATCTAGCTTCAGACAGACCAAAACTAAGGACTGTATTCAGAGCATTTGTTGGTCACACTGGCAAATTTTTAGGGTAGCACTTCAGTGCATGTGACGTATTGTTGAGTGAGTAAATGAGGTACATGAACAAAGTATTAGGACTTATAACTGATCATTTGTGGTCCCAATTTGTAATCCTACATGGAGGTTGTTACGAGCATTACGACAGACGCTCGTAACAGGGGTACATGTTGCATCAACTTTGTCACCTTGAGTCTCTCGATGGCCTCCTCACTCCCGGGGCTGAACATGATGCGGTCATGTAGGCTGGTGATGGATCCAGCGCGGCTGGATAGGGCGGAGAGAGAGGGGGAGGGACTCATTCCTGTCATGGTATTGGTCACTGTGGAGAGATCAGCCCTTTGATTGACAGCTTGGCCAGTATTGTTATTGTTCTTGTAATCGGATATGTCTGTAGGGGGGGGTCGCCGGGTGGGGGCAAGCAAGGGATAGGGGGGTCAGAGAGATACGGACAGAGAGAAGCAGACAGAAAAGGGAAAGCAGAGAGAAGGAAAAGTAGAAAAAAAGAAGACAGAGAGAAAAATATGTAGCTTTAAATGAATCTGACCAAATATAAAAAGGCTGGTACATGTGAGTCGAGGAACCAGAGAAACCAGAAGAGAGCGAACAGACAGGTTCTATAGTCACGGCCCAGAAAAAACAAACAGAAAAAGATAAAGCAGCACAAGCACAAAGCAGCAATAAGTCTACCTGCTGTGCTAAGTGTAGTGTGACCTATTAAGCTTCAGCCAAAGCACTGCAACTGGGACAGCAATCCATAGTCCCTCAGTATTATATAAGCATACATGCAGATTCTTCAAACATACTCTGCAATATAATCCCTTTCTGTGCATGTTATTCCAGTCATGTAGCAATATTTCCTGCTCCCTTACAGTAAGTCTCATATGCACCAGCAATACCCCTGCTGGATGTGCAAATAAGGAGAGAGGGCTCATATTGCTTCTAAAAGCTAGCGGCAGTCATTAGGCACTCCACCAGTGCTAATAAAACCCCCATTACTAGCTCCATTACACTCTGAATAAAATCTATATCCAACACGAGAGCGGAAGCGGTTGCATTAGAGCTGTGAGCCAGCGTTTACGTGGCTCATGTGTGAGGAGCATCGTCTCAGCCTCACCTTTCAGCCCAAATGTGATATCACGAGTCATAAACCCACATTAGCATATTGAATAATTACTGCTAATGTTATCGCACATTATCTCACGTTCTATTAGTATGGTAGCGAATATAATAGAGTAAATAACTGAGAGGATGACGTCTGAGTGACCTGCAGAAAAAAGGCTCTCGGCTCTCGCGCTCGCTGCTATGGAAACAGAGAGCGCGCATTCTGTCACTCATCAAAGAGAGCAGTCACACAAGAAAGATTGGGAAAAGTCTAATGAATAGAGAGAAAATAAGTGTTTGCAGTCTTTTGAAGTGGAAAAACTAGGAATTCCATACTATCTGTATATGAGGGAGGCAATTTGGTTAGTTCTATGAGATAATTAAACATTATCGCTGTATAAGACAAATAATGGCTTTCTTTCTTTCTCACTCTTCTTTACCCTCTCATCCCCTCCTCTCAGTTTAATGTAACTACAGTAATCGCTATATCATGTGACCACAAACATTGCCTGGATGCTGGAAATAATGAGAAACAGACCTTTAGATATTTATAACAAACTTCCAAACCACAATTTCCATCTCAACCAATAATAAATCTGTGTAACATCAAATGCAAAGTTTCTGTCATGTTATTGGTTTCTTAAACCAATAACCTCCTCTATTTTACACCTTTAAACAGACAAAGCCTAACCTTCCCTTTGTCAGCATGATTTAGCAAACCGGACAGGACTGATAAGTTGTATTCTTCTTTTATTTTTTCTAACTAGGCATTAGGTTGATGATCCTGTAGGGGCTATAGACAGGAACTAAGGATGCGGTAGAGCCAAAACTGAAGCTGCAGTTTGCATAAGACAGCCAGAGTGCAAATTCAGAGCTCAAATATGTGCTGTCACTCAAACACGCATCTGTGATAAAGCTCTCCCAAAGCTTCAGCGAGATCTGATAGGATCTACGAACACATATTTAAAGCTGAATTCGAAATTGGTTTTACAATGAAAGGATACGCCATTGTGTTTTTTTCTAAATTAAAAATCTCGTTTTCTATTACAAATTAACAACATTTTGAGTATTTATAAAGGTAATTAATGGACACAAAGTGATGAGTGGATGAGTGAGACTAGTTAAACTCTGCAATGCAACAGTCTTCTTGCTCAGCATGACAAGCCCAAAAAGAGAAGCGATAAAAGAAAAAGGCAAAGAGAGTAAGAGAGAGAACACAACCCTGCAGCACCAGTGTACACAAAGCACAGCAACCTGCGCTTTAGCATCAAACGCCAAACCAGCATACAGGCTACTATTAAAGGGGAACAGTCACGCAGTCAAAAATTATTGTAATCAATTGTCCTGTCCACTAAACAAATGATCCGGAACAAACATGACATTTTGCCAAATAGTTTAGCGATATTGAACTGTTTTATTCTAGATGCTACATCTGAGGATCTAGTATTTCTTTCTAGATCCTCAGATGTAGACTTGTAGACTTCCTTTGCGCCGTTTTGGGTTAGAGGGTGTGACTACTGTATATCTGCACTATACAGACCCCCACTTTAACCAAAACAGTGTGGCGGAGGACTGGATTCCCATCTCCTGTGAGTCACCAATGTAGCGTTTCTACTTCAGTAAGGGGCTGAAATTAAACTCTGAGTCAGTCAATATGCCGACAAATGGATACAGACACAATGATGTCCCTAGTTGTTTTTTCCAGCTATTTTTCTCTTGGTAAGTATAGTGATTTTCTTCAAAAGCTCTGGGATGACACAGCACTTTCTGGTATTAAAAATATCCAACAGTGACTGTTTCCTTTCAATTAGCACCGGATATATCATTAGTCAATCAATATATCATGAAAATGGAAGAATGACAAATCTAAAATCATTAAAATCCTCATCAAAATTGACTTGAAAATTGACACTTCCATAAAAGTGTTGAACTTTAGATCAGCAGCAAATGGTGTGTTTATAAGTTAAGTGTGGTGACAATGACAGCCTGGTTGATAGTCTACACATGCACCTACATAAGCTGACTGATCCTAACCAAGGCAGCATTCAGCTGACATAGCATGAGGATGACAGTGTGACTGGCTCATTTTGTCATTTAAAATCCCAGAAAGGGCCTTGGTGCTACAGAGATCTGCCACATCCAGGAAAGCTGCAAAAGCACAGGAAAGAGAAAAAGAGCGAGAGAGAGAGAGAGAGAGAGAGAGAGAGAGAGAAAGAGAGCCAAGGAAACACACATTTCAAACCAGTGTTGTCATCAACCGGGCCCTGATATGCTGAGGGAGAGAACGACAACGGAAACAAAAGAGGGAGCAGAATAAATAAGGAGAGAGGAGATCAAATGAAAGAAGGAAAGAGAAAAAGAGAGAGGAGAACGTGAGACTCATTTAAACAACCCAAAGCCCGAGAGCTACAAGCATCTCAAACTTCACACAGCTTCTGAAAACCCTTAGACATGGAGTGCTGAATTTAAATTGCTCTGTTCTAGAAACTTCTGGAAATATGGCACCATAAGGCCAAAAGGATGAGAGAGATGAACAAGTGAACATGAAGGAGAGGTAAAGAGAGGAGTGACTGCAGAGGGAAGGGAAGAAGACCTACTGAACGAGCCTCAGATTGAATTGACAGTGTTTGTGTAAACGTGTGTGTGTGTGTGTGTGTGTGTGTGTGTGTGTGTGTGTGTGTGAAAGGCGAGCACAAATCAGTTATTTTTGCCTATTATTCTGCACAATTTGATTTGGGTCTAACAATAATGCAAAACATATCCGTTTTTCTATAACAACATTTTATAAATCAACTTTATGCAATCTCTTAAAGGAATGGTTTAGCAAAAAAATCTAATTTAACGTTACACAATTTTCCAACTACCCCAAATGTAGTGGATCAGCCAAGACGTTTGGTGTCCGTCGTTTGCTTCTTTAGTTTTTGAACTGGAACTACGAGGCTAAAGTACCTAACAAGTCTATCTCACCCATTTGTTTTCTGTAAATACATGCGAAAATGTTAAGCGAAGTTTAACTTAATGCAAATGAGAAGCAAAGCGATGTGGCTACTACCAATGGGAGTGAGATATGGTGGTAAGCTTCTTTTCTTTTGATATGTTCCTAATTGCAGCTCCTAAACCAGTCGGTGATATTTGCCATGCTGCTCCGGGCTTTAAGTGTTAAATTCACCCAAATAGAATGTCACTGATGTGTTCGCCGCAAATGTACTATAGCATTTGCAAAGAGCAAACGTTGTTTTCAGCTTATTCTGACACTAGTAGCTGGTGATGCACTGAACAGATACACTTTATACACAATTATTTCCCTCCAGAATTTTTATTTTTAGCAGAAAGACATCTGATTTGTGTTCAAATGGTTAGTTTTGCATACGTTCTGTAGCTAGCTATGCAGTTTGTATTGCCATATCAAACTAGCCAGGCATAAAACCATGGTAACCGGCAGTAACTTAAGACAGCAACAAGTGTAGAACAACTTGAGCGACGCAAGTTGAAAAATTGCCAGTGATCGCTGCCAGCACAAAAATGATACAACATCATGCTAAGGAAACAGTGATTCCAGTTGTTCAAAATGGCAGCCCCCATAACAATTTGTTCATGTCCATAGATTACAGTAAGTCATACTGAGTCTTAAATTCCATCAGCAAGTCTGCGTGGCATTACTGAAGAGCTGGATGCAGTTTGAAGCAGATATTTACGGAAAATATTTTGGCTGAGAGAGACTTCCATTACTTGTTAGCTACATTAGCCTTGTAGCTTCAGTACAAAACTAAAGAAATGACAGACACCAAAACTGTCTTGGCTCATGGACTACATTTGGGGTAAGTGGAAAATTGTGTGAATGTAATTTTTCACTGAACCATTCCTTTAAGGTTTCATTTACACAATTTCTTGAATGAAGATTTAAATGTGAATAAGGTAAGTCCAGCAGAAGGAGCAATAGGCCTTACTCTCAATGATGTCACCCAAGCCCTGGGCGTAGATGAGCTCTTTCAGGCGTGACACCTCGTCCTTCAGCTCGCGCACCAGCCGGTTGTTGGGGTCCTCGTTAATGACGGCGTTACAGCGGATCTTCTTGGCTCTATCTGCATACCTAATTCAGAAGCAATGCAGGCCAGAGTCATCACAGAAGATCATGGACAATATAACTATGGATATAAGAGTGTCTATTAATGTTCATATTGTGCACAAATGTTTGATACTGTTATTATAGATAGCAGGGCTGAAGTAATAAGCTGATCTCAAATAATTAGGTAATAATAATAATAATAATAATAATAATAATTATATTTATATAGCACTTTTCATTCTGAGTTTAAATCTCAAAGTGCTTTACATATAAAAGATCAGAAAGTCAAAACAAAGTATTTATGAATTTATGATCAAGCACATTAAAGAACCAATATACAATCACTAATTAATTCACTATAAATATAGTGTTAGTACTAGAAATCATGATGAGTCTATTTAACAAGATAAAAGATCCAGTAACTATGAATAAGCTAAATTAAACAAGTATGTTTTTAATCTGGATTTAAAAACACCTATAGAGTTAGCGTTCCTAATGTTCTCTGGAGCACTATTCCAGTTGGGAAGTACTGAATAAATGACAAGATGATAAAAATGATTGTACAAGGTGATGAAATTCATTGTTCATGTCTCACAGACTCACACACCCTTATCTCAGTTACTACAGTTATTACATTCAGCAGCAACTTTTAAAGGGTGTTTGAAGAGTGAAGCTGCTAAGGGATTTTAATCCATTACTACATAACATTTGGCTCATGCTGCCAGTAGCCTTCAACACCTTAACCATATTAATAAACTCAAGAGAGAGAGTGAGAATGTGAGAGTGAGCGTGCATGTGTGTTTGTGTGAGACAGAGAGAAAGGCAAATGAGGCAGGCAAATGTGACTACAGTCCGAACATACAAATCAGATTTGGGTACTTGTTATTTGCAATGCAGATGTTCAGTCTAAAAATCAGATTTAAGAAATAAATCAGATTTGCCCTGCTGTCTGAACATAGGATTAGTGTTAAGATGGAGAGCCGGACTGTGACACCTGAGGGTGCTGAGTGTCTCGTCATAGTTGATGTCTGCCGGACTAAGAGCAGCTACCATGGCAGTGCGAGAGTTTCCACCTACACCAGGGGAAAGGTCAAAAGGTCAATATCAGTATAAACCTGGAGTTAAACTGGGATTTAGAGTACTGTTCAATGAAACCAAATACAGCCGTTGACACAGATGAAGCTTACCTAAATTTTCTCTCAGTAACCACGTCAGCACAGAATCTCTGTACGGGATAAAACTTTCCACTTTCTTTTTCTTCTTGTTCTGTATATGGGAGAAGTCAAGATGGATTTTTTTGGGCAATTTTTTTAATTTTCTCCTTACCCCAAGTGTAATCACCCAAAACATGTTTGGTGTCTAAAGTTAGCTTCTTTTGGCTAATTTAGCTAACAAGACAAGCTTACCAGCTTTGTTCAAACTGCATGTCTAAATCATTACACACTCACCTGAAAATGTGTACACACTGTAAACAGTAAAATAAAATAGCAAAGTCTGTAATAAAAAAATATAATTGGAACACAAATAAAATTGGAACTATATTACCATCGGAATCACTTCTAATGTACAATTCTGCCTTCATACTTAAGGCCACACCTCCTACCTGAGCCTGATGCTTGTGAGTAGCACAAAACTATGTGCTGAGGAAGAAAGTGATTCTGGCTTTAACATGGCGGCCTCTACTGTTTTTAGTTATGTGACATACTTTTGTCCGTTTTAATAGATAACAGTGTGTCATACAGTATCAGAAACCATATAAGCAAGTCTATTTGAGATTACTAAACAATGTTACAATTTAACACCCAGTGTACGATAATTTAGACATGCAGTTTGCACAATGCTAAATTACCTTCCTAAATAACCTTCCTGTAGTTGTTAGCTACATTAGCCTTGTAGCTCCAATGCAAAACTAAAGAAGCAAATGTGTCTTGGCTAATTGACTACATTTGGGGTTGGAGAAAAATGTGTAAATTTCATTTTTGGCAGAACTATTTCTTTAACCAACAGCTGTCAATATACGAGCAGAAAGTTGTATTCAGGTTGTACTGAGAAACGTTCTCATACCTTATTTGATCCAGAATCCTAAGAAAATGAGAAGTGTTCACAATGTTTATTAGACTTAATTCACTGGAAATGATACACAGTAAAATACACAATAATCCAAAAAGAAATACGTACCACCTCAGCCAAAGCTGAAATTACTTTCCCTAGTGTGGTGAGGGATTTGTTTATGTTTGCTCCCTCCTAGAACAGAAAAAGAAAAGCTTCACAAATCAACAAGTAAAGAAAATTAAATAAGATTTCTCAATAAAGCTCAAGCAGAAGCTCTGCCTTTAAGTGAGCTCGGAGGCAGCTTGAGTGTGTCAGAGTGCTCACTTTTAGCACTAACACACATTGCTCTCCCACTGTATCCTGATCCAGAATCTCGCACCACTCATAGCACAAAGCTAATGAAGCTGGAAAGTATAAAAGAAAAGAAGAAAAGGTGGTCCCTCTATATACAGTATTAAGTGTATTTAATAACTGTGTAAACTATACAAGCAACTATAATGTAACTACTGAAGATGTTATCACTGTTACAGATGGATTACACAAGTACATCTTATGTAAATACAAATGTGTATCAACTTCAGTTTTGACTCATGTAAGTACACAAGTGTATCTTGACAGTTGTAACAGGACATCAGGTCTCTCTCAGGTGTAACAACGTGACCGTAATTACATTTACATGAACGGCTGGTTTTCCAATAAGATTTTCTTTCTAACTGTGACTGTACGTGCATATTAACTACACAGGAACTGTCCACTTACTATATATAGAAGTTACACTTTAAAATAAGTAGACAGTTCTTGTGTAGTTAGTATTTAGGTACTGTCAAGTTACAGGTGTTAATCCATCTAATTTTCTTGGGTTAGCATGTTACAACACAAATATTGTACAGGAATTACTGTATATAAAAGTTAGACTTTAAAATGTCAAGATACACTTGTGTACTTACATGAACCAAAACTAAGTTAATACACATGTGTATTTACATAAGATGTACTGCCATAATCCATCTGTAGCAGTGCAGACATCCTCAGTAGTTACATTACAGTTGTCTGTATAGTTTATGTGTAACTATAGAGTTATTAAAGACTCTTAATTTAAAGTGGGACCGAAAAGGTACAAAAAGATACAATATGAGAAAGTAGGTCTTAAGTGTCCTCAACAAGTGCACATTGTTGTTCTATTGTAGCAAGAAACACACCTGCAACAGGTAATAAATCACTGATTATACAGCTCAGTGGCTTTAGGGTATATTATGTAACAAAACTGTAGCTGGAAGAACAGAACACATCTAAACAGGAGAAAACACAGAGGGGGGGAAGAAGACAGACTGAAAAATGGGAACAATGGACAATTTGTGGAGGAGCAAAAAGTGGAGTCGGACAAAGTAGGGTTCAGACATTGTCACCTTAAGCCGAGTGCCTTTGGCTCCAGTGGAGTCAGCTCTCTCACTGCCGGCTAAATCCACCAGACTGATTTTGCTGACCTGTTAAAAAGAGAGAGAAACAGATCAGGGTCAACGGAGAGAAAAAGAAAGACATAGACAAATAAGGACAGATACACAGAGAGGAAACAGAGAAAGAGAGGGTCAATAATAAGCCTTCAACTCCAACACAAAATGCTCACGTCACTCTCACACACAATCTGCTTGGCATAGAACAGCAGCCTCAATGTCAAATATAATTCAACACATTTCCAGTGATGAGCAGTGAGGGGATCTTTTAGCCTCCGTATGTTCACTGGGAGTGTCTTAGTGTGATTGACAGGGTGTAAAATGCTCCTTGGCAGCGTACCTTCTCGGACGTGTTGTCCGTCTCTGCGTCATGCCGCTTCTGGGTGAAGATGATATTGAAGACAGCATGAGAGCGACTGCTTGTTTCGTTCATGTTGGTGGCAGCCACCGTCCTGCAAGAGACATGGAGAAATAACAAATGGGTAATACACATCACTCAGCCAGAACAACTGTTTATCTATAATTATGGCTAAGAAATCTATGAGAGTGTATTGCTTCCTGAACCTGGCAACCTAGTATTAGCACTAGTGAATGAACAGTGTAAACAATGATATCCCAATATCAGGGTTTACTGTATATCATGCAGTCTGCTTCCCAATTACAAACTTTACAATTACAAAGAGGGTGCCAGTAAATGACACATGACACTACAATGACAGAGCGAGTATTAAATTATTGTGTT
>JAOUQW010000015.1:12739792-12756223 GCA_028565825.1 Olivaichthys viedmensis
CTAGATGATTTTTTTTAAACGTATTGATAAAAAAAACCCCAATGATTTAAAAAAAAAAAAAACGTTTTTGTTAAGAGAATTGCTCATAGCTTTTGGTAGTCTATTAAAAACAATAAAAAAATATCAGATTTTTACCTAGTATGTTTGTTCTTTAAACAGTAAGCTACCTGTAATACTCTAGCATATTACAAGAGTGGATACACCTGGAAAAAAAATGCTTTTGTGATATAATATAGCAGTACTTATCCTTACTATACCAGTAAAGATAACCCTGTTAAAACTATTTCACATTTGTTTATCACAGAATATCTGCAAAAAGAGGCTTTTGATGAGGCAACAATGCCACCACTAAAATATATAATAATTACACCTGCCATGCGTAAAGGCTATCACTGGGCAGCCATGACACAGCAGTTCCTCCCTGGTACTTTACCTGAATACTCCTAGCAATCCACAACTTTCTAATACACAATGCCAGCTGATGAAATTACTGCAGTGCTATATCTTGCACAAGTCATTTACGATTATTTCTTTAGTGCCACTTAGTGCCACAGGCACACCATCAAGCCTGAAACATCCATCTCTAATTGTGCGTCTGCAGGCCTACTGTTTCAGACACAGAAAAACAACTTAATGACCCACAAAATTTAGATTAGTCTCTCTGAAATATTAGGGAACCTTATGCACTAATCTGTCTTACATATTTCTCCCAGTGCTAATAGCTCAAACATTATTCCAGTCTGAACAGCAATAAGGCTAGAGGACAGAATTTACTGTGCTAGGAAAAGAAAAGAAGAATTAATTCAAGCTCATTTTTAACCAATGCTTCAGCAAGCACAACATGAATTACAAACAGTCTAATTATCCACTGTGCTCAATTAGCCTGCTAGTTAGTGGCCCTGCCATTGAGTTGTTAACTTGAGTTGCCAACAGCTGGCTAATTGTGTGGTAGGAGAGAAGATAGTATGATAACAGGTTTAAAGCATTTGTTTGCACCATGAGAAAATCTGAGCTATGTAAAGTCAGTTTTCAGTCATTTCAGCTTCACTGCTGAGACTGGAAGAGATTGAGAGGAGGTCTAATGAAGAAGAATGAAGTACTTAAATGTACACTAAAACTGAAAATGGAAAGACATAAAATAGGAACAGAAATCAAGAATTTAGGTCCTTTCAGTATGTCACTTTACACAATCAACATAAGAAATATTTTGGGCATCTGAAATGCGAGTTTTTACATATTTTACATATTTTGAGCCGACCTTTTGCATCATTCTTTGTCTCTTTGGTTAGAAAGGAGCACAGGCATGAACTACAACATGTAATTTCTTTCTATTTCCTGAACAAAGTCCTATTGGATTTCGTAGAGTAGAGCAGAGTAGAGCAGAGGAGAAGAGAAGAGAAGAGAAGAGAAGAGAAGAGAAGAGAAGAGGTATAACCTGGCCTTATTTCCTGAGTCCATCAGGTCTTGAATGTCATTGTAGGACATGACAGCGAGTTTGGACAGATCTTCCACGTAAGGGCCTAACAATGGATGCTCTCGCACTCGCAGGTTGCCTTTGTTTTTGGGGTTCAGTAGGTCCCTCACACGCTCACAGTAAATCTCCATATAGCTCACCTAAAATGCCAAACAACACCAACTGAACTGACATGCATGAACAGTATATCATCAAAGAAAACATGCAGAATATGAACAGTGACAACCCAACTCTATTGCTTATTGTTCAATCATGAGACATATATGGAAACATACTGCTAAGAAATCACAGAAACACATAAAAAAAACAAGCAGTGCATGTGTGTTTACCTCTACAGAATAAGACATGTTGTTGTCAGTATTGCTGTCATTGAACTTGGTGAAAAGGTCTTCACACAGCTGTTGATAGAGACATAGAGTAATAGAATAAAGAGTTAATGGCTGAGACCTCAGACGTCTTTATCTTGTCCCCCCAGGCACTCAATGGATGTTTGTGTATGTGCTTCAGCTTGCTGTTTGGCTTCTCCTTTAACCATGTTTGATTTGACATTGTTCATGCTATCTTTGTGTGCAGGCTTAACTGACCTATTGATTACAAAGAGGTGTGTGAAAAGCCTGAGATACTGATGTACAAGCGAATTATAATAGACTGCTTTACAGTGTAAACAGGAGAGTCTGCTCATCACATTGAATAAATATACACGTAAACTCTCTTGTTGAAATAATAATAGTCCCTCTGTGTGAATGGTTGTGCTTGTGTGTATATGTGCATTGCGTTTACCAGAGGGATTATTCCTTCCTGATCCTTTTCTTGTTTACCCATCATGGTGTACGATTTGCCAGCACCAGTCTGGCCGTATGCAAAGATGCAGACGTTGTAGCCCTCAAAGGCATGGAGCAGCATCTCCTCGCCGATGTCCCTGTAGACCTGCTGCTGAGATGCATAGTTGATGTCCTCTGGCTGCATGTGAATGAAAAAAACAGGACAGATCAATCAGGTTAAACCATTAATAACCGTTGAGTGAATAAACACTGCCAGGTGCATAAGACCAGACAAGACTTCATACATTATTGAGGGACAGAGTCCTATAAATTGTCATTGCTTTCAGTGTACCACTGGGGCATGGTGAAGGATTCAAGCATAGTGTGTGGTAGTATAAAAAAAACATTAAATGAATTCAAGTGTAAGTAATATAATCTTCTCTCAGGTAACTTATTGTTTTGCTGTTGTGCCATATATCACTTGTTATTAGGGCTGCACAATTAATAAAATATTTATTGAGACTACAATTACAGCTAATCGTGGAAAGTTGTGATTATCGTGATTACAGCATTCCTGAAAAAAAGTGAAATAAACTATTTTGTGGTTAAAGATTGTGCCATTTTCTTAAAATTACATTCTGTTACACACACACACACACACACACACACACACACACAGTATATTTACTTGTGTTGGCAGGTATGGTCCCATCCAGCCCTAAGTGACTTTTAATAACAGTTTTATTGAATGAGGCTGCTAAGTGAACCAATGAGAAGTGATAATCGTGCAGCCCTATCTGTTATCGAGTTTTATTCTCTTCCATTTATCCCACAGTACTCACCGAGGTGTGTGACCAGTAGGAGTAATCAAAGCTGAAGCTCTTGCTTTCTTTGGGTGCTTTCGGGTTGATGATAGCTGAAAGACAGAAGAGGACAACACAGGGCCAGAGTGTGAATGAAGTTAGCTCCCTGGCTTAATACCATACTAGATACCTAATACCCTGCTACATGGAAAATGGCCTCCAGCAGAAGTCACTGTTGTTTGGCCACAAAGGGAATTAGCAAGGGCCTGCTCTAAATCTCACTGAAATGTACTTCATTCCCAGTTAACAATTTTAGATTAGCAGAAGGTTTTCTGAACATTACAGTTCTAGAAACTTTTGGGTCAAAGAACGTTCAAGTTTAATGGGTGTTCTGAGAACATTTGTATTTACCTGTTTAGACGTTAATAGGACATTTAAATAGGAATGTTAACACTAAAGTTTCCATAATGTTAGTTTCTGTCTAACTGTGAACACTGTGTGAGCAACGTTCTAATAATATTATTAATAACATTATTACAGCAGATGTATTTAGAACATTGCAGGAATGTTATTTTTAGAATGTTACAGCCTAACCTTCTTATTACCTTTTGAATACATACTGAACATTCTAATAGCATTCTCTATTAGCTGGGTTAGTGAATAAAAAGCATCACGAGGAGAAGGAACCGGAACAGGCCAGTTGTGGTTTTAGGGTTGACACTAAGCTCAGGCTAGTATCAAATAAATGAGCTCTGAGTGCTAAAGGCAAGTGCTAAGTAAAATGATGGGACTCATGTATTTTTTTATGGCTGACTGTGAATTTGAAAGTAAACAGGTGTAATAAAACAGATCAAGCCAGTGTTTATGTGGATCAAGTGCATATTCAGAAAGCATTATACATTGCCATTAGGCCAATGGTCAATATTAATTAAATTTACCAGAAATATTTGCTGATAAGAGAGTACCAATGGTATTATTATTCAGGCGGACATGACTGGGTATGAATGCATATGGTTTATTGTTCAACAGCTCAACAGCTCAAAAGACTGCAACCAACATTTACTAAGCATACAGTATCATAGAGCATCAAAAGTAGAAAAGCAAGAGACAGACAGACAGACGGTGAGACCATCAAGGAGAAAGAGAGGAAGAGAAAGTTCACACAATTAGATCCTGCAGAAATCTTACTCATTGCATGACTCATCCTCTTCTCCTTGAGGAAGTGTCAATCACAGATATTGCAATCAGCCCTAATGGCCTTATCCACAATCCACTCAGTTCTGGCAGAGATTAAGACAATCACTGTCCAATCCAATCCATGCACACTGACTGAAACTAAAACCAGCTCTTTAAGACACTGTTAAGATCACTCTTGTCATCCACCTGCATACCTCTCTTCCACTTTCCTCTGACATCACTTCCTGTGTTAAAATCCCTGCTGTGGCATCATGTTCTCAACAGGACACCCACCCACCCACAGACAGACAAGCGCTTCTTCATGGAGAACAGCAGGAAACATGACCATATCAATACACAAAACCTACAAACCACTTCTCACACACCCTCTCCAGGTAGAACCAAAATGCCTTCTCCACCATCTGCAACCTTCATGTATTAGGACTGGGTACTTTAACTAGGAATAGTCCATAGGCACGTTTCCACCAAGGGTCCAGTACCTTTTGAAACTATCATGAATGAGAACTACAAAGTTCCTGGACAGGAACCAGTATGCTAAATAACAGGAGTGGCACAAACTGTGCGGCAGTTATGTCATTTAAGCACACGGCAGAAGTACAGCAACACAGCGAACATGGAGGAGGTTGAGACTGAAGTTGAGTTGTTCTCTATTGCTTTGCTTTGGTGCACAAATATGATGTTAACATTTATGTAGCTTTGTAAATCAGCTGCGTGCGCACAAAGCGCAATTTCAGGCAATGAGCCTTTATTGCTGCTTGCCACCAGTGGCATACCTCTAGAAACATGTATAAAATACACTCCTGCAACATTTGTGCCTTTCCATTTGTGTTAAAACAAATGCATTGCTGAAACATTCTGCTTTGGTAGAATGTGTCACCTCTGATATAAAATATGTTTTGCAGGTTTGTGAAAATGGCAGGTCAGAAGTTTTGTCATTAGACCAATCAGCGATGTCCAGTACATTGGGCTCCACCCCAATGGATGGAGAAAAGTACCTACTCTGAAGCAGGGACTGAAAAGTTTTCTGGAACTATGGCTCAAGAACTAAAATCGGCACTGGATCTTCCAGTGGAAACACACCTAATGTTTCTGAGATCCAGAAAAAGTTCCTGCGGTGGACAATACCAAACTTTGACTGATGTTGAGCAGTGAAAACATCCTTCTAAACCAAAACCTGGCATACAAAGTGCTGAAGAAAACATTCCACTGAGTTTTGTTTGAAACAATTATCTAATTAGATACGTTTCCTAGAAGTAAGTCTTGGCGACAGAACTTTTGCTTTAATCATGAAGACATTTTGCCACTCATCTGAAAAGCTATATCAGTTTTGCTTGATAGGGAAATCCCTGTTAACACTGTATGTGGTTCACACCTGTAATATCATGAAATTGACATGACACCAGGGTCTAGGGGTGTGAATGATGTTTTTTCTCATCCTCATGAGGGTGAACTCAGTAGATCTCAGATATCCAGCACCTAAGGGCCTTCTATTACAGGCAGTGAAGTGGCAATATCTGCTTCAGACACATACACACATACACATACACACACTCAGGAGTTCATAACCTACACTGTCAATGAAAAGCAAAACAACCAGCTCACACATAAGTAATGAGAGGTTCACACCAATTTTCCTACTGCACTGTTTGACCTCAAAAGAGGTAGAGCATAAATGACCTCGAGCGATTCAATGGTGTGAAAGTGAGCTTTCAGACTTTCAGCCCTTCGTTAAGGACTCAATAAATGATGCGTAAGTGAGAAAACACACAAGGAATAAAGGCCTCTGAATGTGAAAACATTGGCATTAACAGTAAGAGAGAAGTTCAAATATTATAATAGTGTTCAAAATAATGAGCTAGGATACCAAAAATATGACAGACCTAATAAATTTGATTTAAAAAGCAGAATAAGCTCATATTTAAAAAATGGATATTCTGATCAGAATAAGTAGATCTGAGTCAAAACGGCTGCCATTAAAATTTCAGCAATGCAACACACATTTTGCTCATATACACACATCATACAGTGTAAGTGGTACAGTATCAGTCACCATACGGGCAAGTCTGTTTGAGATTATTTAACACATGTGGTTTGAGGCGACTCTGTGATGATTGTAGCATGAAGTTTGATGCTAATTGGTGCTCATAAGCTTTTATTATATTTTAGCCTTCTAACTCCAGTGCAAAACTAAAGAAACAAAATTTGGCTGTGGAAAAATTGTGTGCATTTTTTCCCCTTTACACATTCATTCCTGAGGAATGTCTGAACTTGTCGATGGGTCTTGGGAGTTTAAGGGGTTAAGATATTTAAGAGTCTCCACTGCCTGATGAAGCCTTAGTCATTAACCTCCCTGTGTTTGTCTCTCTCTCCCCTCCTCCTCTTCTCTCCTCCTCTGCATCCCCTTGTTATTATTACGACACAAAATTAGCATGGAATCGAGTTGCATAATCATTCTGATTAAATGTAAAGCTAATTTGTGCCGGTGAACGCTGCAATGTATAATTCCTATAAATACTTATATTAAGAGACCTAGATGATATGTCTGCAGACTTACTGTATATCTCCTCAGTCCACTAAGCTCACAATTTTCCACCTTTGATGAGAGAGTTGCAACTGATGTTTTGTTTTTCTGATTACATTTATGGTAATTAAACAGAAAATGCATAAATTTCCGACTGAGCCAATTAATCTATATATGACAAAAAGATGAGGATCAATGATCAATGATCAATGCAACACAATAGACAAGTGTAATTCTTTATCTAATATTATGTAACTGGCATATACTATTTTCACCATATAATATAAAATATTACTCACTGTGAAGCTGTTCAAGATCCCTCACATACACACATTTACAGTATTACAGAAGGACTGCATCATCATATAATGCGTCCCCTTGTGTGTGCTTCATACTCTGGAGATTTGACTTTTGTCCCACTTTTGTGGCAGCAGGGGCGTGGTCGAGCAGAGAGAACAAGCAGGTAACGAGTGATTGTCTACACTTGTGCGTTGGTAACGGCATGTCTTTAACCTGTCTGTGTCTGTCTTTTCTCAGTAAGCTGTCAATAACCCGGAATAGACGGAAGTCCATGGAGCTGAGCAAAGCTGAATTGATGTTAAAATATACAAGTCTTAGGCACATGTAAAGAAATTCTGTAAAGCGAAAATGCTTTTAAAAACTGAAATGAAAATAAAATTAAGTTCCTGCATATAAAAAAAATAACTATAAAGGACAGTAAACAGTAAAAAACTAAAACAAATCCATTTTTGGTGTGACCAGCCTCCACCAAATGCAACATTAGTCCCTCCTTGACTTGTGAAAGGAGCACCAACAACACTCCGAGGCGATGGCCAAAGAGCAGGCCGAGAATCAGCAGGTGCTTCGGAGTATGCTGTAACCAGGACGAGCCATGAGGCTCTTCAAGCGTGCAGTGGGTGCATGGGGTTGGCCAGAGAGGAGTGGGCGGTTCGGCTATTACACCTGCTGTTGGAAGAAGCCCAACTTGCGGGCCTGAGCAACACCGATAGCGGTTCCGGTTTCTGATGCTAAGCAGGGTCAGCCACATGTTTGCCTATGCGCAGCAGCTCCAGGACTTGTGACGAAGGTGGTTGCTGATGGAGGAACACAATGCAGAGGAGGTCATTGATATGGTGCTGCTGGAGCAATTTGTCGCTCGGCTCCCAGGAGGAGCGGCCATAGGGTCCAGTGCCACAGACCAGCGTCACTGGACGGGGCCGTCTACCTGGGGCAGACGGCTCTGGTATAGTTCTGGTTAGAATCATACCAGACCTCAAGCCACCAAGGACTAATTGGCTGAATTTTCTGGGGCTGTTAAGAGACATGCTTGTGGATGGGGCCTGCTGTAGTGAGAAGATGTATGGGATGTGTGTAGCGCCCGCTGGGGAGGTGCTTCCGGGGAAGATGAGACACAAGGTCCTGCTTCTTTATTCTTCCTGGGATTTCCTGTAGGGGATTTCCCTCTGGAACAGTTGTGAGACAAGACCCTGAGGCACGCTTTCGACCAAGTGAGAGTAATCGATAGCCATTTAGTCTAGTCGGGAGTTGCACTGTCCTACCCTTACTTTTCAGTGATTAAAGGTTAAATAGAGCGATGTAGAACACTCAGATTGAAGAGAAAGTTACCCAATTGTTGGTGCCAAAGAGGCGCAGGGAAGCCCTTTTCTATTTCGGCTCATCATAATCCCATGGCTGGGCATTTAGGGCAGGATAAAGCAATGAACCGTCGAATGGCCCGTTTCAATTGCCGGGCATACATGGTGATGTATGCAGGCGGTGTGTGTCATGCCATTATGTACGCCGCCCTTAATCGAGGTCCCCTTCAAAAGAATTGGTATGGACCTCATCGGGCCATTAGATACCGGAAGTGGTGTCGCTATGCAATATCTCAGCACATAGTGTTGCGGAGGCACACTTCCACGTAATCTCCCGAGGCGGAATCCCGAGTAAGATTCTGACTGACCAAGGCACCAATGTCACGGACACTGTGCAAACTGTACAAATTATTGGGCATTAAGTTGATTCGCACCAAGTTGAACGATTGGCCTGGTTAAACGATTTAATCAGACCATCAAAACCATAATTCGTAAGTTTCACGAGGATGCTATAAATTGGGATAAGTGGCTACAACTCCTGTTATTTACAAGGTCTTGCCAGCCTCCACAGGGTTTTCCCCATTTGAATTGCAGTATGGGCGGAAGCCCCGGCGGGTCTTGGACGTCATACAGGAACATGAACCTTCACACAGCAAAAATTCTGTATGTTTTGGACCTGAGAGCAAAACTCCCCACATTGGGTCACTTAACACAGGAGAATTTGCTACAGACCCAGGAATGTCAATCTGGGTTGTATAACAAGGGGCACTCGGCTGCGAGGATTTGCACCGAGAGATAAAGTACGCGTTTTACTCCCCATTACTCACCAAGTGGCAAGGGCCTTTAGAGGTCACACAACTAGTTGACTATTGGGTAAGACGGACAGATAGAGGCAATTTAAAAGATACAACTGTTACACCCTTGGTTCTCTTTAGGGAAATGAGAACACATGGGGCAGTTGTGTTGCTTGGTAGAGCTGGGGTTTTTTCCCTTTTTTTATTTCATTAACTTAGATTTTTGCTCTTTCCGCACATCACAAACTCACACACTTTCCACTTTCAGTTTTACTCTGAACATATATCTCTACATCAATTCAGCTTTGCTCTCTCCCGGGTCATTGACAGCCTACTGAGAAAAAACAGGCACATAAATAGGCTGCCATTAACAACGCACAGGTGTAGACAATCACATTTTACCTGCTCATACTCTCTGCAGCCAACACTCAACCAGGCCCCCTAAGACAAGCCAGCACACGACGATGACACGGGTGCTAGCACTACTGGAAAAACCTGTTTAGTGTGGGGAAAACTCTTGCACAAAATTCTTCAGACATCCTCGGAGTCGGCAGAGAAGCAAAAGGAGCAAGTGAACACAATTACTTTCTAACCCATTTGTCAGTCATTATTTTTCTTTTGGAGTTTCCGATACTGTGTCCTTCTCACGGGTTCCAGAATGATCGTTTCAGGTTAAATAATTCCACCATAGTGGGCTAAACAACTCTGATAAGACCTAGCCTGGATCAAACATGATGTCATCATCTCATCTGAATACCATACACACATATAAAACACCCTGTAGACCACATTACATAACGAGTCCTATGCTAAAATGGCTGGCCATACTTAGCTGAAGTGAAACAATTTATTCACTTCCTTTACTAAAAGGAACAAGCTCTTGGAGGTTTGTTCATGTATACACAACTCCATATGCTCATACCTAACATCCTGAATATTTTCAACACATTCAGTACTGCCCACATTTCCTCTGTATGACCTGAGTATTGAGTACTCTTATACTGTAAATTATCACAACCGATTAAAAAGATTAAAAGATTAAAATCCTACCATCTGAGCCTGGTTCCTCTTAGGATTTATGCATAAGAGGTTAAAGCCAGCAGTAGATTCTATATATATAGACTAGCACATGATGTAGTAATGTATATGCATCAGTGCATCAGCAGCTCTGAAGAACAGATACTTACATAGCATGCACGTTCCACCACATCTAATATCGTTTCAAGCCTCTTTCAGGAACGTACATAGCAGACTAGATTAGCTGATATACTGATCACAGATAGTGAAGTACATTTTGGCACATTGAACACTGCCATATTTTGTATCCTTATAATATCATTATACAACCAACAACCACCATGATAGAAATTCCTTGGTGAGACAATAAAATGAGTTATAAATGCACATATTTAAGTACTGGATTCATGAATCAAGTGTCAGATATCTTATGAATATTTGTGAAAACTGATGAATGTGTAAAGCAGAGCTCATTGTATTGCACTGCTCCGTCTACCTTGGGTCTGTTGCTAGGAGCTGAGTGACTTACGGCTTTCTTCTGGAAACTCTGATGGGTTGGGCTTCCACCAAGCAGCCAATCAAGCCAAACCGTGTTAATGATGTGGATTGACAATCGTGCTTAAATTTTTCATAGCCAAAGAAGTATTTTCTTTCCAGTTCATCTCAGAGTCCTGTTTTGTTTTTATTGCAAAGTAAACAGGGTTGTTAAGTCACAAAAGCTCTCATTTGAAACAGCCAGTTCTCTCAGACACAGCCGCTTAGATAGAGGACTATCACTCTTCTCTTCATCACTTTCTTTTCTACTTCTTTCTCCTCCTTATTGCTTCATTGAGCTCCTCAACATCCTTAGCTGCTAGTAGTGGAGCTTTGTACCTCCTGTGCACCCAGGCATAATAAGGAGGACATTTTTAATTGCATTTGTAACAGAAGTACTGACTGCTGATCAGTGTGTGTGTGTGCTGGAGGGGCCTACAATTAAACCGAACAAGAGTGTGTTATTGCCACCCTTTTCTCTATTTGCACACATTTCATTTCGTGTTCTGGTAAAATGCAAAAGGTCACTGTGACTGCAAGGCTTTAACAATATGACAAAAACAGTCATAATAGTGTAAGAGTGTAGTGCCGAGTGGGATAAACAAAGATGAGTCTGCAATAGGCTCAGACAGCTCTGTTCAAGCAAGTATAAACAATTTTCCTGTGTTCCCAATCCACATGGCCAAGGTTTTCACCTGATACATTACAACAAAATCAATAATAAAACAATATATCCAATATATCAAGTCTAGACAATTTTTATTGTCCTCCCATCCACATACACATATGCACTGGGATTAAATATCATGTCTCCAGGACCATGATGCCACATATCATGGGGCTACATACAGTACATACAACCTCACTAAAGACAAGTATTGCTGAGACTCTCTCATCATCACAATAGTCTTTCAATACTGTACCTAGCTTTTAGCTTCTGCCTTCCTATACAACAGTCCAGCACTATCACCCTAAACTATTTCCCTCTCATTTTCATAGTAACGCAAAATTTAAGTACCAGTTTGGATTCAGATTCATATTCTGAAAGCTTTATTGTCTATCATAACATGACAGAAATTTGGTTCAGATAGCTTTTTACAGAAGGAGGAATAAATAAGGATCAAAGTAATGAAAACTTAAAGAAACAGCATTACAAACAAGTCTTTGAGAATTGGTACAATAGAAATTATAAATAAATAACAATAATAACAATAATCAGTTTTAAACAAAGCTTTGCTATAAGTATTGTATAAGTATTAAGTATTGTAAGTACAACGACTTGTTGAAATTAAATTGCATGTTTACATTTATGATAAAATTGGACTTTTAATAAATAACATATTAGAATGAGCGCATTAATATACCTGTGATTTACCTTGCAGCCGGTACTACTTGTCAGAGCCGTGCTGTTATCGAAAATTAATCAACACCTACCAACCAATCGGAACCAACCAAAAGTTACAGTTCAGAGGGTTCGATGTCAAGAGTCAGGGAAAGGGTGCATGTGGAAGTGGGGGCGTGGCCGAGCGTCGGGTGCAGACAGAGAGAGCTGCAGAGGAGCGCTAGCAGATAATAAGTGAGTGAGAACACCTGTACTTGATCTCTGTCTGCCTACTTATATGCTTGTCTTCTGTCAGAAGAGAGACGGGGTGCACGAGCGGACCTGTGGGAATCAGACAGATATCGCGCTGCAAAGCAACGAGAGCTGGAGTTAGGAATTTACCCTGCAAAGGGACACCGTGTCCCGGTTTTCTTTTCTTTTTTTCTCTCTCTATAATTTCAATAAAGCAGCCAATGTACCGCCTACCCGTGTGTCCTCCTCCTTTTGTCCCGTAGACTGAGGGTTACTACAGTGGTGCCGAAACCCGAGAGAGGATCCGATGCCGTTCGCCGAGATTATTAAGGTTCTTACCGGCCTCAACCAAACCCAGTATCAGGCGCTCCTCGATCTCTGTGCCGAAAGTCGGGACCGCTTTGAGGCGCTTGCGAAAGATCAGGCAGAGGATCGCTGCCTGCTGCGCAAGTTACTGCCACGCTCCGAGGGTTCGTCCACTTCGCCTCCAGCTGCACGCTGCCATGTTACACTCGCGAAGATGTCCCCCTCCGACAACACGGAAGCCTTCGTCGAGCTGTTCAAGCGTGCAGCCGTGGCTTGAGAGTGGCCAGAAGAGGAGTGGGCCCTGCGCCTCCTCCCCTTGCTCTGCGGGGAGGCCCAGCTCGCAGCGCAGCAGCCACTGGCCCAGATACAACTCAAATACGCACGCCTGAAGCAGGCAATTCTGGAGCGTGTTGGCTGGTCTCCCGAGGAACACCGGCGGGTCTTCCAGACCCTGAGCCTCGGGGACACCGACCAACCCTTCGTCTTCACCCATCGGCTCTGAGACGCCTGTCATCACTGGCTCCTCGCGGAGGAACAGAGTTCCGGGGGGGTCGTGGAGCTGGGGGTGCTGGAGCAGTTCGTCGCCCGGCTCCCAGCCGGGACCGCGGAGTGGATCCAGTGCCATCGGCCTGCTTTGCTGGAGGATGGCATCCAGTTGGCAGAAGACTGGTCTGCGGCGGGGCTGCCCATTCTCTCTCTTCCTCTCTCTCTCTCCCTTTCCTTCTGTTCCTCCCTGGCAATGGGTGGCGCCCAGGCCAGTTCCCCGAACCCGGGTCCCAGCCCCCTCCTCCCTCCCTTCTCCCTCTCCCGCTCATGTTCCCCTTCTCTCTCCACAGGTGGGCTCATTCCCAACTGCTGGGGCTGGCACAAGGCCCGGGCAGACGTGTTGGCGGTGCAGGGAAACCGGCCACTTCCAGGCTCAGTGTCCCCTCATGGAAATAGGGGCTCTGATCCGGATCCCCAACCAGCCAACACCCTCCCCAGGTCAAGCAGGAGTGTACCAGTACCTGTAAGTATTCGAGGAGGTACATACAGTTAGTCCATGCCTCACCCATCCACTGATTTTGGGGACTAATTGGCCGGGGTTTCGTCAGCTCCTCAGCTTAGTTACGGTGGATGGGCCCTGTATAGACACACTCCAGGGTGACCGAAGCGTGGCTCTCAGGGCTGTGGCCGTGCCGGGGTCGTCGGGGGCGGCACCGACCTCGGGTGGCGAGACCTCGGGGGGGGGATCCCCCCCTCGCCTGGCCTTCCCTGGGGGATTTTCCTCTGGAGCAGTCCCGAGACGACACCCTAAAGCATGCTTTTAACCAAGTGAGAGTAATTGATGGTCAAAGGGTCCAGCCGGGGCTCGCGCTCTCTCCACCGTATTTTTCCATCATAAACGACCGGTTGTACAGAGTGACACAGGACACTCAGACCCAAGAAGAAATCACCCAGTTGTTGGTGCCCAAAAGCCCCATGGCGGGTCACCTAGGACAGGACAAAACACAGAATCGGATAATGGCCCGTTTCTTTAGGCCCGGGCATCCGCGGCAATGTAAGCAGGTGGTGTGCGTCTTGCCGCAAATGTCAGTTGGTGAACCCACTGGCCACCCCAAAAGCACCATTGTGCCCCTTACCACTTATCGAGGTCCCCTTCGAAAGAATTGGTATGGACCTCGTCTGGCCATTAGACCGGAGCACACGTGGATACTGCCTTGTTCTGGTCCTTGTGGACTATGCAACGAGGTATCCTGAAGCAGTACCGTTGCGCAACATTTCTGCACGCAGTGTTGCCAGCGCTCTGTTTTTGGTCATCTCCCGGGTCGGACTCCCGAAAGAGATTCTGACTGACCAGGGCACCTCTTTCATGTCACACATTACGCGAACTGTACGAGTTGCTGGGGATTAAAGCGATTCGGACCAGGGTGTACCATCCTCAGATGGATGGGCTGGTCGAACGCTTTAACCGCACCCTAAAAAACATGATTCGTAAGTTCGTTCACGACAATGCCAGGGGGTGGGATATGTGGCTCGAACTCCTTTTATTCGCAGTACGCGAGGTCCCGCAACCCTCCACGGGGTTTTCCCCATTCGAACTGTTGTATGGGCGCAAGCCCCGGGGCGTCCTAGACGTCCTTCGTGAAAGCTGGGAGGAGGGCCCTTCCACCAGTAAAAACGAAATTCAGTACGTTCTGTACCTGAGGGCAAAACTCCACACGTTGGGACAATTAACACGGAAGAATTTGCAACAGGCCCAGGAACGACAGGTTCGGCTGTACGATAGGGGCACGTGCCTCCGTGAAGTCACGCCGGGAGTCGGGCGGTGGGGTATGTGGCAGCGGGGGCGTGGCAGAGCGTCGACTGCAGACGGAGAGAGCTGCGGAGGAGCGCTAGCAGGTAATGAGTGAGTGAGAACAACTGTGCTTGATCTCTGTCTGCCTACTTATGTGCTTGTCTTCTGTTAGTAGGGAGACGAGATCCCGAGAAAGACGGGGTGCACGAGCGGACATGCAGGGATCAGACAGATATCGCGCTGCAAAGCAACGAGAGCCTGAGTTAGGAATTTACCCTGAAAAGGGACACCGCCTCCCAGTTTTCTATTTTTTTTTTCCTCTCTCTATAATTTCAATAAAGCAGCCTACCCATGTGTCCTCCTCCCTTTGTCCCGTAGACCGAACTGAGGGTTACTACAGTGCAGTTGTCCAAATTTTCCCAGTATTAAGCATCTTTACAATTATGTCACATCAAACTTAGATATTTTACTATATATAAGCACAATCCTAAATAAAATAATAAAAACTTATTATCCACATGAATTAACGTTTAGGTAAATGTCTGCTTTTGAAGAGAGCAGCCATAATATGTTTCACATCAACATTCTACTGGAAGAAGAGCCGAACTCTTCACAGACTGTAGTCTGAGATTTTTTCCCAAATGCTGAACTCTTTTTCTAGCTGCTTAAAGTGCTGTGTGAGCAGCCTAATCAGGCCTGCCATGTAGCAGGACAGCGCAAAGCAGCCAGAGCTGCCAATCACTTAGCTCTGTACCATTCTCTAGCTTTGTGGAAACCCAGCTATTGACCCATCTCTAGGCGACAAACACAAAAGAGCTTCTCTGGGCCCAGACTCCCACTAACAACCAGTCATTTACACCCCAACGCTGGGACTGGCCTCATTCCAAACAACAGCAGAGTGGATGAGTTCATTAATGGCATCACACATCCTCTTTCCACGCTACTGAGTCTGAATTTCAATACCACAAGAGAAAATGACCCACACAGAGATCTGCTTCTTAACCCTTCTGTTCTGTTTTCTGCTAAGAAATGGATATCCTGTTTTAAAATACTTTTTTTTTTTTTTTGTATTGTTCCACTTTTAGTAAAAATGTAACCCAAATTGAACACTTTCGTCCTTTCAAATGTCATTAAGTGTACTCTGAGTAGCCACTGACATTACTCACTGGTTGTCCATGCACACACTCATGTTTTCCAAACTTATCTTGCATGGTGCTTTGGCTTTGTGCATGTCTGTGAACTAAAAGCCCTGTGTTTCTGACTACACATTTCTTGATCGATCAACTGGTGCGATTACATATCAGTGCTTTCCCTATTTTAAAAAATTTATTTTTTCCAAATGAGAATATTCCTAAATGAAAGCATGCTTTGTAAAAAGTTACAAGCTACAACTGTCAAACGGTACTTACTGCAAAATGCTGCAATTTCACAGTTCAAGAAAACTACAATAATGCAGTAAAGATCCAGTACTGTACTGTTATTTTACAGTAGCATTAATTCAGTAATTATTGTAAATGCACTGTACCATACTGTAATAATCTTTACAGTAATAAGTTGTAATCATTTAACTTTACAGTA
>JAOUQW010000015.1:12758099-12775728 GCA_028565825.1 Olivaichthys viedmensis
ATACACCTCATACAAACTACCAGCATGAAAAAGAAAAAGTGACTTGGTGGGAAAGAGAGGCTTGAAGCAAAGGCTGATGTGAAGTGTATGGCAGCTGCGAGTGTGTACTAGGGCTCAGGTGCAGTTTCATACTCACTGGTTGTGTTTCCTGACATCTGGATGATGCACTTGCTTTCTTTGTTCATCTCCCGCGAGTTGAAGGGGCGAACTCGCACCGCCACCTTTACCGAGGCCCCCGCCATGGCGCCGCTTTATGGCTCCCAGTCCGTAGTGTCCACACCAACACACACACACCTGCCAGTGGGGAAAGAGTGAGGGTTTTTTTACATTATTAACAGCCTTCTCTTTATTTATTTATTCAGCATCTGCATTTCATTTTGGCGATTCAAGAGAATAAATCCAAAGTGTGAGCAACGTGTCACATCAAGACCAAGTTTATCAAGATTTTTCAATGCCATTTTATTCAACACAATGTTTTCCTTTTGTAAAAAAAGAAGAATCTGTTTCGCAGTTCACATTCTAGACCATGGCAGAGATACATCGATTGAGATGACCTTTACAAATTAAATTACATAGTTTTAAGGTCGAAAGGGAATCTATCGCAGGTCCCAATTTCTTTAGCAAGCTATTTAAGAAAACAACATCAATTGTAAATTGTTTGGGAAAATATCATTACAAC
Organism: Olivaichthys viedmensis; assembly: GCA_028565825.1. Classification (NCBI taxonomy): domain Eukaryota; kingdom Metazoa; phylum Chordata; class Actinopteri; order Siluriformes; family Diplomystidae; genus Olivaichthys; species Olivaichthys viedmensis. The sequence goes on from JAOUQW010000015.1 coordinate 12,758,779, forward strand.
GACTGTAAGTGGCCCGGTTTTGCCTTGTCTTACAGTAATCTATTGAGTCTTATCAAAAGACATAAGTTAGGTTTGGCAGTTTTACGCATACAACTGAATAATATCTTATTGCTCAGAGACAGAGACCCTGTATGATTTCAGTACAAAAAGATCGTGTTGAGTCAGCTACAGTTACCAAGAGGCAGATACTGGGTCCTGCAGAAACAAAAGAACTGCTGGTGTGGCTAAATGTCAGTGTGCTTCCTAGGATTACAATGACCCAATAACACACACATACACACACACACACACACACACACACGTACTCAGTGTTCAGTGCAGCCATGGTGCACAAGCAAAATGGAGGCACGGTTACTGTATTATAATAAAAGCTCAGTCTGAGTCATTGATGTTTATTTCAACCAGCCTTGTAACTAATAAACAACATGCGGTGTTTACTGCAAAACACTTGTTACTACCCTGTAGCTTTATTTGAATAAGATAATGATAATAGTGCAGTCTTGTGTATAATGGCTGGCTGAGAATGCTGCCATCTTCTCTCTAAAGAAATAGCATGCTGTGCCACGATCTGCTCAAGCCGAATGAGTTTCACTGCAAAAAGTGATACTCATTATTTTATGTCTGATTAGAACCATAGGCCTACTACTATTTTTTGGTATTGTTGTAGTCTTAACTGTCCCAAATGTTACAACTACTGTATTTTTTTGTAAATAATATTAATCTCAAGTCTTTTTCCTCTTATCCGTAATGAGAGCTTGTATTAGCCTAGTAGTAGTGTTTTCTGAGACCAATTCGATTTCCGATTTTCTGTAAGTAGGATTGGCTGATACTAATCTGACCTGGGGTGAGGTGTGGGTGATGAGTGGTTAAGGATGTTAAATACCCAGAGACATCAAGGACAACATGACTTTCTTGAAAAGACACAAAAGGCCATATGACAATGTTTTATTAATGCTTAAGACAATGACTGTTGCAACCAATTTAAAGCAACAGGCTGTAGTCTAGCATTTCTTAGCTATCCATATCAGGTAATTGTGGAATCAGGCTAGTCACATTAAAATGTTTTGTTTTGCCCCATCCACAAGACGCAGTACATTTACAAACATTGCAAATAGCATTTGTTATTTCTTTTAAATGCCAGAATTTAGTGGAAAAATCTGTCTCCTGTTTTGCAGAACGGCTCTAATTCATCGGTCAAATTGAGCTTTGACTGATCTCCAATCACACATTTACTCTAGAAATTGGCCAATTCCAAGCTGTAGCCGACCTTTCCATCACTAAGTAGTAGTACGCACATATTATACTAATTCAGGATCACAACACGGCTATGCAACAGCTGTCGTTCACATAGCTGGACAGGACATGAGTCCAGTTTAAATAGTTAACCATGCCTAAAAGGTCAAACTGTGCATGTGGTTCCATCTACATACACTAAACCTGCCACCTTGAGATTGTTACTATCCCAATGATGAAACATTTAGTAGCTTTACCTTTAGGTTGCCTCTATAATCATCAATACATTTCAATGGGGTACGCTATATTTAAAATAACATTAATAATATGCATATCAAAAGTACTGTTTTAAATTTGTAATTAAGCATAGAATAAAAGCATAGAAATTTAACTGATGGCAATTTTGTTTTGCAAATTGTCATCTTGTGTGTCCAAACAAGAAAAGGAGTCAGGGAGGTCCTTTGCATTTATGGCTGCTTCAAATGACCACAATCAATATGGATGATAAGATTATGATATGATGTTGTTGATTATGGCCGAATTATCTGTCTCAAAGCCTACCTTTTTGAAAAATTACTGTGCCGACTATTTATTGCCATGGGACCACAATATAGTAAGATTTATCGACAAAAAACCTTCATCTCATCAACAATGCACAACCGGTAATTGGACCCCGTACCTCACCTGAAGTGTGTAAGGCCTATGACGTCAAATACTGCCAGATTTCTGGTCTTCTAGTGGCCTGCCCACACCATGGATGACTATGCATTTATCACTGACTCCATTAATAAAGATCTGTAACCCACACAAGACTCATATAACATCCAGCATCTGTTCCAAAATCCTATAAACCATTTTTACACCTTCATTATGACAAGATGTGTTTTCTTCTGACCTCTCAGTAGCCGCACCCGACAGCAATTCTACCTTGTAGATCCATCCTCATAAAAACTGCATTATCCGCAATAGCACAATATCAGAAAGCTCTTACCCTTGAAGTGCCTCTCCGCTCGTCTCCTGAGCTGTTTACTACACTGTAGATCTGTTGATTTGCTCCCAGAGGTCTAGTTCTCAAAGCCTCTAGCTGGGACAAATCGGAGAATACCCCCTTGTCCTCGATCCCCCGATGGAGAGGGAGGTCCGTGGGGGGGAGGGGGGGTAAAGGGGTGTCTGGATGCCCGGCGAGGCCTGCTTGATCCAAGAGGAGCCTTTTAAAAGCAGAAGACTGGACGTTCTCTGTAATGCAGAAGCCAAAATGGCTCTGCTGGCTGCTCAGAGCAGTGATGCTGAGCCTGACTGAGCCAGTGACATCATCACTGAGGGAGGCAGCACCATCAATGCAGCACAGATGGGTGGAGAGAGAAGGAGAGAGAGGTAAAGAGAACAAGAGGACGAGGAGGGAGAGGTGGAGGAGGAGGAGAAAGGAGGGGGAGGGAGAAGAGCTGGTGAACAGAGGGTGGGAGGGAGAGAGAGAAATTAGCATCCCTTGGGAACGTGGTACACACAACAAGCCTGCTTTCTTCGGCCTACATCATACATGAGCTTCAGTATTTACAGTGGAACAACAGATTTAAATGTGTAAAAAGTAAACAATATTTTGGTAAAATACAAAGAATATACACATTTGTGACTTAGTCTGTCTAAGACAAAACCACATATGAACCTATTAACCACCATATATAAAGGAACAAATGTGAATATAACCTCATTTTAATGTATTGAAATAGGTTTTTTAAAACTCCCACATTTTATTACCAGCATATAAAAATATATACAGTATGGTAATAGATTTATTATAAACTGTATTAGAGACCTGAAGGGAATAAAACTATCCTGAAATTTTAATTATGCTATCAATATAAACTTTTAAACATCTATTATAAATAGGAATGTCTCCATTAAAAAGGAGAAATAAATAGACAGGAATTTAAAAGTCAGTTGCCAAATATTGCTGCTACATCTAATATTATCATGCTATATTATTTTTGAATACAGCGTAGCTCTACAACAGTCATCATTATTTTAAATTATTACTATTATTACTATTACTAGTAGTAATAGTTTTAATTAACTAACACCCTTCTTTGTTTAAATACAACATTAGAGTTTCCATAAAGTGTAGTGAACAGGATAAATATAAGCTGAAAATACAATTTCTGCTTTCTGCTTTTTCTCGGCACTATCTGTCAAGGGGATTTGGCTTCGGGTAGGATTACTCTCAATTCACAAACTGCAAATCAGCCTTTGCTCACCCCGCTCACAATGAAAGCAGTCTGGTCTTACACCGATTCCCTGCTTTTACTATGACTCAGCATTGCCTTAAAATTTCAACTCAATTTAAATTAAGTCCTAAACAGCAGCGAATGGAGGAAGGTGGAAGGTCATGGAATGTAACAGTAAACAAGGACATAATTTACAATAGTGAATTTATTGGAATTGTACAGCAGGTTGTCTAATTGTTATTTCAAATAAAGAAATAAAAAAATGTTTTATACTGCTAAGCATGGACAATATGTTATGTCAAAAGTGCAAACAGACCATTTACACTACTGATAAGACATATGATTTGAAAGAGTAAAAAAATTACATCATGGAGCCATGTGCACGTGTCATACTCTATGTTACACTCTGTTACATCTGACCTACTGAGTGGATTAGCTCCTTAAAGTCCCAGCTTATTTTTCAGTTATTCATCTTAAATACTTTATTCAGTAACTACAGTGAAACAAATAGGAAAGGTACATAGTTACAAGAGTGAGGAATGTAAGTCTGGACCTGCTGGGTCCTGGGAGTTTAAGGGGTTAATGATGCTGTATTGTTTTTTTAGAGAACGGAGGTGCAGGTTTATTGTTTGATTTGTTCCGGCACAATGGAGGACAGTGGAGGCAAAGTGACTCGGCCGTGCATCCAGAACATACCATGGCAGACCAGGCAGATGCCACTCAGGTTTCACCCGGACTGAAACATAATGCAGTCCACACACTCCTCCCTCTATAACACACACTGCTGACTGGTTTGTCATGGAGACTCAGTGCAGAGCAGCTTCTCTTGCGAAAGGATGCACTGCCGAGTCACCTTGCCTCCACTGTCCGTCATCGTGCCGGAACAAATCAAACGATAAATCTGTTCCTCCTGTCTTGTCTGGGTCTTCTCCCTTTTTTGTTTGTCTCCCCCAGACCACACCCTCGAAATATTTTTTATCTCACACCATCATGTCTATATGCTGTAAGTAAAATCGCACTTACACTGTGATAATGTACACCATTAGACGTTTAAGTCAGTCAATTACAGCTCAGCGTGAACTCCGCCATAACTCCCAATTACTCAGCAATACTAAGCAAACCAACTGGAACCTCTCTCTCTCGCTCTCTCTCTCTCTCTTAGAATGGAGTCCTATATGACCTAACTGACCAATGCAGACATGACACATCGACATGATATAATATTGCATCAGTGTGTGATTCAGCCAGGTTTTTAATTAGTGAAGAGCATGTCAGGTTTGACGTCATCCATCGCAAATTACACTAACAGTTAACAAGCTGGTATTAAATATGGCGTTATCTACCTACCGTATCTATTGCCTGTATGTTTCTGATCAATTGAACAAGGGTTTGAAGGTGAAAGGGAAAAAGGATAACATCTCCAATAATTTTACCAAGGCCTGACTACATCTTCTCTTTCTCCTTCCTTCCCTTCCTCCCTCCTTCCCTTTTTCGTCTCAATTCAGTGGAGCACAGCCCTGAATAATTTATCCAGCTAAAGAATAGTTGTTGTGAACCTGCTGCCAGAAATGCCTTTTAAAGGGACACACACTTTAAGAGAACACTGGGACTTTAGGGTTTTCTACTTGACACTGAAATTATCTGAATATTTGTAGACTGTAGACTTTATCATGTCATTATGGCAAAACAACTGTGACAAACATGGAAAAGTCGCAACATAATCACTAAGAACCCAAGAAGAGCATTTAAGAAAATAACAATGCAGTTAAATAAATCTAATATCAGTGGAGCACAACATCCATTTTAAATTAAAAGCTTCATGCATGCTTTATGGCAGGATATGAAGCAATTCAATGATAGCCATGACTCTCTAATCTCAAGACAAACAAGCCAGTCCAAACCAGTCACCTTTGCCTTTATATGCACCATTCACTGTCTGTGTCATTGATAAATATTTGATAAACATGGTCTTGTTCACAAACAGCACTGAATGCCGTGTGTATGTTATGGCTATTTTCTTAAAACCAGATTCAATAATATAGTTCCCTGCTGAAAAATCCAGCTTGGTCTGACCAGCTACCAACTGCCAAAACACAGGCCGAGCCGGTCAAACTGGTAGACCAGCTTAGCCAGCTAGGAATGTATTTTTCTTGAAACAATGTGTCTACAATGTTACATTAGTAACGGTAATTCATAAACTGTTTCCATCTGCCAGCTTGACCAGTTTGGCCTGTGTTTTGCCAGCTGGTAGCTGGTCAGATCAAGCCGGATTTTTCAGCAGGGTTACTAAACTAAAGCCCTTGTTTAAGATTGGTTCTGCATTTATACTACTACTACACTAGGCCTTCTCATCTGTACGGTAGCCGTATTTACTGGGTTAAAAGTTTTTTGAAAATAAAGTTGAAGCAACTTTAACTCTTTCTAGAATAAAGCTATATAGGTCTAAATTATGCGTCCATTGTTAAGTACTGTTTGTCGCCGGTATTTTCAGTAGAGAGCTTCACAGGAATGGGGACAGCGGTAATACCGCAGATTTCCACGGGAATGGGGACAAAATCAAAACAATTCAAGGCAACAGGGATGAGCTTTTTACGGTATTCAAACGGGGATGGTAATAAAATTAATGTTAACACTGCAGTAACTTTAATGAAATGACGAACATGTGGCAGTCAGTAACGCCCATTTGACACCAGACACGGTAAACACACAATCACAAACACACATAAAATCTCATTGGATTAACTAACTTTATTTGATCAGATACAGTGGTAACACAAATTCATAATAATCCAACGGTCAGTGCCGACATTTGCCCGTTATATTTACTAATCCAGTGCAAAAAAAAGCACAGAAACAAATGCTCCACACTCCGCTAACATCGCGTCCGTGTAAAATTGACTTAATAGAATGCTTCTTTATTGTCACATATACAAGTACAGTGAAATTTGATTCTTTGCATATCGGTAAGCTGGGGTGAGAGCAAAGGGGCAGCTATGATACAGCGCCCCTGGAGCAGGGAGGGTTAAGGGCCTTGCTCAAGGGCCCAACAGCTTGGCAGAGCTGAGGTTTGATCCCACGACCTTCCGATCAGTAGCCCAGTGCCCTAACCACTGAGCCACCACTTTTGAATTGCCTTTGACTAAATATGAGGTTGTACACATGTCAAAAATCTTGTCATCCTTTGACATACTGCAACAAGCAGGTCGACAAACCTTTGATGGAGTTTTACGAGCAGCTTTTCAGCCCCGCCCCCTCCTACACTCCCACATCAGCCAATGTGGGTTTCTATTTTATTTTGTTGGTTCGTTTAATTTTGCGCAGTGTGAAACCAAACCGAACCAAATCGCAAACGAACCAAAAGTATCAATTTCGGTCTGATTCGGACTAGGCAAACGGAATAATAGGTGTAGGTCTTGCGTAAGTATCGCTCGGTGCACTGAACCCAATGAAGTGAAAAGCAGTTGTGCTTCCAAGCCAGTGGCTGATGCAGTCTGAGCAGCGAGAGAGTCGGAGGAATGGACACAGGGTCCACGGTGAGTGCTGTGAGGAGCAGAAGGGTTTTGATTGGGGACGATATTTGCCCTGCGCTCATCACCATAAAGGAAGGGAAGATCCACAAAATCGTGCCTGATGCGGGGTCCACTAGACACGCAGCTGCAGAGGTGAGCTGGAGTTTGTGTGTGAGATATGCGACACCCGATGGGAGACAAGGTGTTCTGCAGGTTTCTAACAAAAGTTACATTTGAAATGTTTTTTTTTTTACATTTATTAATTTGCCAGACGACCAGCATCTTTTTCTTAAAGGGTAAATGGGATTTTTCTCATATAAAACTTATGTGCTCCTGTATTGAACACAAATGTTAACAAGGGCTTGGAACCAGAGTGGGCTTAAGTGACTTTGGGGTGCAAAGCTGTTCTTCATATTGAGTGAAAGCCCTTAATGAGATCTATCTAGTACCAAAACAAATATGAATGTTCATTCAGTAGTAAATTCATTATTTTTATATTTATAATCAATTGTCCAAAACCTAAAAGGGCGAACACTGTAAGGCCAAAGTTTGTTTAAGTGGTCCCCTATATTTCATCTTAAGATTGCCTCCGTTGGTCTGGTGAATGTGCCTCATGTGCCATGTGTGTAGGTGCTGGATGTGGGCGACAGTCTGGTGATGCCAGGTTTAGTGGACTGCCATGTTCACGTTAATGAACCGGGCCGTACCACTTGGGAAGGATACTGGACTGCAACAAGGGCTGCAGCAGCAGGAGGGGTGACCACCATCGTAGACATGCCCCTGTAAGAACACACACAAACACATTAACTCACACGAATATTAATGCACTTAGCCATTCAACACAGCTAATGCAGAAATTAATACACACATTTGAGAAACACAACATTTGCATTTTCTGATTTAGCATCTCAGCATCATGTAATTTTGTAAATAATAAGAAACTTGGCTCATTATCCATAGCAACAGCATACCACCAACCACTAGTCTTGTGAACTTCCATGAAAAGCTGCAAGCTGCTACTGGCCAGTGCTTTGTGGACACAGCATTTTGGGGAGGGGTCATCCCTGGCAACCAGGTACCAAAGTAGACCCTATCTGAACCTTTAAACATTGTACTTTAACCCTTATGTTCTGTTCAGGTCAGAATAACCCACTCTACATTTGTACTAAGTGGAGCAATACTAAAAATGAACTATTTTTTTCCAACATGAAACTTTATGTGCTAGTCTCAATTTCTTTAATGACCATGAAACATAATTTACACTTTTATATGACAGAGATTATGTTAAGGTCATTTTGACTTGAGAGTAACTGAGTGAAATGAAAGTGTTAAAAAATTTCGGGCCTGTGTAAATGTGACAGGTTTCAGTCTATAAATATTACTTCCAAAAATACCATTTATATTGCTAATAATTAAGATAACATGTTTTATTTTGGGTATTTTAAAATACATTTTATAGTGGTAGCACTATAAAATCAAAAGATATGGCCTGGATCAGTGAGGCATCCATTGCTCAGTAACAGAACAGGAGGGTTAAAGATGTATACATTCACACCTGACATTGAGCTAAATCAGTATCGCTGTCCCTGCTGAGCGCTCTGTGTCTCTGTGTGTCTCTCTGTACCTTCAGCTGGAGCTGAGGCCCATGGTGCAGGCAGGGGTGGCTGGATTTAAGTGCTTCCTCATCCACAGCGGAGTGGATGAGTTTCCTCATGTGAGCGAGAAGGACCTGCATGCTGCAATGAGACAACTCCAGGACACACAAAGTGTTTTACTGGTGAGCCACTGGCTTTTTCCTTTATCACCTCCACACTGATGATTCCTTAGTGGCCATTTGGTCAGTGTGTCTCCTCTGTGAGATCTCTGCACTCATTAAATAGTCTAAATTTATAGAGCAACAAGTTCTGAGGACATGGTGAATGTAATTATTATTTAATGAACAGTTCATAATGAGATTGCTGCACTGATTATAATGAGTCTGAATTTAAGAAGCAAACATGTCTAAAGACACATAATGAATGTAATAATTATTTAATGAATAGTTAATTGCAAAACTTTATTTTATATCATTTTAAAAAACACGAGGAAATCATTTTGAAGGAGGTAAAGGTAAGGTTATTGAGTGTATAATTAACCACTCTTTAAATCACTGGTGCAACAATGTTGTTGCACCAAATCTGCGTTTGCTACATTCACTATAATGATTCTGTTCTCTGATGTATTTAGTTTCATGCAGAGCAGGAGGTCCATCAGCCTCTGGCAGAGGATGGGGGTAAGAAAGGTTTTATTTCACTAAATTGTGAGTGCCAAAACAAGTTTATCATTCTACAAAACAAGTTTATCATACTAAAATACAAATGTATTTACTACCCTTTTATCACTTGCCAAAAATAGAATCTGATATATAATTAGTGGTTTCATGCATTATCATAGAAATTATACCATCCCATATGCCTAAGGTATCCTTCCATATTTTTTGTGCATTTGCTCAGATCCATGCAAATACTCAACGTTTCTGAAGTCCAGACCTGATGTGATGGAGCTGGAGGCAATCCAGACTGTCACCCAACTCTGCCTGCAGTACCAGTCAGTTCAACTAACATGACTGTTACACTATTATATACCAACACTGTACACCCAACTTACACCAATGCAAATCTGCGGCCAGTCAGTTAGTCACTACTGTTATGCTAATACTAGTAATGTTAACAAAGTCATTGAGACCTGTATGAATTGATGTCTGTTGATATGTTAACTAAAACATTTGAGCAAACATCAGTTAATGACTAAAAGTCCACACTGACCAATATAAACAAATGCCTTAGTTAATATTTTATTGTTGGTAAATTCAAGAAATTAATAAGTGCAGCTGAATTGTAGATTCAAACATTTACACCCACTGACCTGAGTTCAATTTATCAACATTTATCAACAACCCTCTAATCTCCCAGGACCTGTCTGTAGGTCCAGACTTACACTCTTCACTCTCATAACTGCATACATTTTCTATTAGTTACACTGTAGTTACTGAATAATATTATTATAATAATATTAGTCATGGATGGAATACACATTATTTAATGCAGGTGTTTATTATTTTCTTAACATTTAAGCAAGCATCAATTAATGCAGATGTTAACTACTTTGTTAACATTACTTATGGTTTATTAATGCTGAAGTGTAAGGTTTGTTAATGTAAACTAATGCTGTAAATAATGTTAATTAAGGGAAGCTTAATATAACGTGGGCCCTACACCACCACTAACAGTTAAACTAATGCTAGTATAATATTGTCGTATAACATTGTACACCAACACAGTCAATATACTAACCATTCTAACACCAATAACTGTCTAAGACCAGTTAGGTAAACTAACACTATTATGATACTATTATACACCACTGTACACCAATACCTGACTGAGACTAGTCAGTCAATCTAATAATCATCTAAAATTCTCATTAGTTTAACAGTATTGCTTTATTACAGTCCAGTTGATTACTTGTGAGATATTAAAATTAGTAGTAAATGTAATATTCTAATATTAATATTAATATCTGTGGTTATATTAATAATTATTTTGGTGCAGTGGTGAGAAGAATAAAAACTACACTTTTTGAATTTTTCAACAGAGTTCGATGCCACATTGTGCACCTGTCTTCAGCCCAGTCTCTTGAACTGATCCGAGCAGCCCGGAAGGCTGGAGCTCCATTAACAGTGGAGACGACGCACCACTATCTCACCCTGAACTCAGAGAACATCTCATCAGGGGCCACGCAGTTCAAGTGCTGTCCTCCCATTCGGGACAGAGCCAATCAGGTTAGATGTAATATCCTTTTTCTTACTTTACTTGATAATTAATTGATAATCAGAATCAGGTGTCTTTGAGCAAACACTACAATGGAAAACTCAAAAAAAAAAAAAAACTCTGTGCAGTGCTGAACTATGAGCACCCTGATCTAATGCTCAAAAACCCTTTCATTGGCTACTCATGTACTGTATTTTAGTAATGATTCTGAGATTCTTGTATAAATTTTTAACTGCTGGTCATCACAGAAACCTGGCTAAAGAGGGTGGGGGCAACTTTTGTTTGTTTGGCAACAACCTCTGGGTTTTGTGGCCCCCAGCACTTTAAACAAGAACCTTAAAATGCAGTTGTGTAATATTATATTTAATTAGGTATTTTATTAAAAATATATTAAATGCAATTATTGTTATTATTGTTGTTGTTGTTATTATTAAAATCCATATGCATGTCTTGCACCCCCCTCAGGAGCAGCTGTGGTCTGCACTAAGAGCTGGTGATATAGACATGGTTGTATCTGATCACTCTCCCTGCACCCCCAACCTGAAGTGCTTGGACAGTGGGGATTTCACCCAGGCCTGGGGCGGCATCTCCTCTCTGCAGCTTGGTACGTTGGGTGGGTCAAAGTTCTGCTAGATGCAAAGACCGCTTTAGCACTGGCTGGGGGATCTGTTTACTTGACCAGTCCGACTAATAATTAACAGCTGACTGATTTTTAAAGATCAGGTCAAAGTCACTCCCCCACACAGCACGGTTTTAGTAAATGTGGTTGTGTCTCAAAAACAATAATTAACTGTTACTTTTTTATAACAGGTTATTGTCTACAGTATATGACAAAAAAATTATTGATGCATTGTGACTGATAATGTTTGCATATGACAACTCAACATGTCGAATACTAATAGAGGTGTTTAGTGTGTTGTCTCTCTGTCTGTTTGGTTTAAAACCCTATTATTTCTCTTGTTTTCAAGGCCTGTCTCTGTTCTGGACCTCGGCTCGTATGAGACGTTTTTCATTTCCTGATGTAGTAAAACTCCTGTGCAAAGAACCTGCCCGTCTCTGTCGCCTTGACAACCAAAAAGGCAGTCTCATGCCAGGTCACGATGCAGACTTAGTCATCTGGGATCCAGAGAAAGAATTTATGGTGAATACGATAGCATCTTATATTTCACAGAGCTTGGTCGGTGTGCTTTAACATCCACCTTGGACGGAATAAACGAGCGGGGTGTTTTTACCAACATGTTGTAAAGCTTACTTCTAATATTTGTGATTATGTTCATTCATTTAGCATTTAACATAATATGTACATCATGTTCTAGGTAGAAGAGGAAAACTTACATCACAAAAATAAAGTGAGTGAGATTTTTTTATTCTTCCTTTTTGAGCATAATGAGATTAGACATCATTAACTTTTTTTCACTCTGTGTTTTCAGCTGACTCCTTATCTTGGCTTGACCCTGTGTGGACAGGTTAAGGGTACCATAGTTCGAGGAAAGCTGGTCTATTTCAACGGCTCCTTTAGTCCTCAGCCACTAGGACAGCAATTATTCATAAATCAGACTCTAAGCCAGGCTACTTTGTGAACACACACCACTCTGTCTCTACACACACACCACACACAGCTCCTTCACTTTAGCCACTTACTTATTACCCTCCCTCAAGTTTCTTTAATTTTCCTACATTTTTGGGGTGTTTTTCCTCTCTTTATGGTTTATGGCTTGAGGGCTGTTGACTGTTAAGGGCCTGTAAAGCCCATTGAGACATGCTTGTGATTTTGGGCTTTGTAAATAAACGTTTCACTTACAATTCCCAGTACAGACACTATTCCATCCTGTGGCATGTGACAATATTAGATAGATATCTCAATATTCATAAATGATGAATATGTCATATATTGCAATAAAATTACAATAAATAAATATCTGTACCAATAAAGAAGCTGTAATTTCTGGCATTAAAATGCATTGTGATTTCTGAGCTCCATACATGATAATTCACCATGACTGTAATAACATATTAGTAACATACTGTACATGTAACAATCACAGGTGGTGTTTTAAGAAAATACCGTTGGAATCAGTTCAACAAACATCGGGGTCGACGTTTAGTTTCTCCCCCTCTCTTAACTTGTGTTTGTGTTAGAAGAGAAATAAGTTAATGATTGACATTCAGTAACCAGCAGACCACGATTTAAAGGAGATTAGCTAGAAAAACCACATACCTCCATATCTTCAGATCAAATATAGTCAATTGCTATTCCACAATTCCTGTTCCTTTTTTAAAATAATCACAATTGAAAGTTAAAACACTCCATTTTGCCCTAACCTGTTTCATGACAAATGTACTGAATTCTATTATTAAAAGACTATTATTTTAAACTTAAACCGAGCCTAAACCTATTGTCTGGTATGTACAGATTTCTTTTCCTTTTTAAGATATACAATATGCAGAATATTTTCAGGTCAATACATCAAACATTTTGTAATACCGGTCACACATTTATATCAAATTTTAAATCTGGGTCTTCACAGGGAGATTTGCTATTCTCGTGTTTTAAAAATACGTTCAGTCTTTCAGTAAATGCATACTTTATAATTGCATGACCAAATCTTTATCCATATTTTATATAGCTTTAATAATGGCTTACATACGTTATTAACAGACGTCAAACGTCATTGATTTGCCCCATCTCCTTTCATAATGAGGTGATGTCATATTTTATGATGATACAATTATTATCTACTATCTTCTGTTTTTTCATAAATAATCCCTTCACACTTTGCATCTATAAATATGCTAATTAACACATTGCGCCATTTAGCGTGTTCTGTCAGTTACTAATCCACTGAAAAACATTGGCAAAAGTGGGCCTGATTGTGAAACGCTGTTTTTGCACTTTTGGCCTTCCACATAGACTACACACTTCTCCCGTTCATTTCTTTTTTGCTCTGTCACGTAGAGCAGCTTCTCTGTTTCTCTCCGGGATGTCGTCTCCCTCTGTCCCACCACCACAATGTCTCTTACAGCCTTTTGTGGTCCCCCACCGGCTTCTGCTCGGACCGGGACCCTCCAACGTGCCCCCGCGGATCCTGACAGCCATGTGCCAACCCATGTTGGGACACCTGCACCCAGAAACCATAGAGGTAAACTTATCATTAAAGTTAACATTAGTCCATCATACGCTCAGTTACTTCAGTTTTAGTTGTATTTGTATATTTCTGAGTCAATGCCATTATTTAAATTATTTTATTATTTTTTATTTTATTTAGTTTTATGCATTTAATTATAGGTTTATTTATTTATTGAGATACAGGCTTGTACACTGTTGTGGCCACCATGTATTAATGATAGGCTGTAAAAAAGAAAGAAAGAATAGATTGTTATAAAAATTGTCTTTTAATATTTGATCTAGGTTACTAAATAACTCTCTACCCATGAAAGTAACAAACTGCTAATATGATGCATATTTCTAATCAATACACACACACACACACCCATATATATATATATATATATATATATGTCCTCCTGTTTGATAAAATTACACACACCTGGGCCATAACAGCTTGTTAGTGGCAATGAGACACATTACTTTTGGACAGCCATACTGTACATTTCAGAGTGAAAATAAGACAAATGTATCACCACAGAACAATTTGTATAAATGTGCTAGTTCACATTCTTGAATTTATTTGAATGCATTGTTTTTCATATGTAATCTAGATTATGGATCAGATCAAGAGTGGGATCCAGTATGCGTTTCAGACTCGGAATCGCATGACTCTAGCGGTGAGCGGGCCAGGTCATGCTGCTATGGAATGTGCCATCTTTAACTCGGTGGAGCCTGGAGAGAGTGTGCTCATCGCAGTCAACGGCATCTGGGGGGAGAGAGCCGCTGAGATCACACAGAGGATAGGTACTGAACTGTTTATCACGGAGTAATTATTAAGGCAACCCAGCATTTATGAATTTCAAATCATTTTTAAACTCATACTCAACTGATAAATTCTTGATGTGTAACAGATGCCCAAGTGAACACCATTGCAACATCGGCTGGCAGGTACTTCACAAATGAGGAAATAGAGCAGGTAATGCCACAGCAGTATGCACTGTATTAAACACAATACGTCTCTGAGATTTGCAGGATTTATGTATGTGACGTGTCATTGATCTGTTTATAGGCATTAGCCAAATATAAGCCAGTTTTGTTCTTCCTTACACATGGAGAGTCTTCTACAGGAGTGGTGCACCCCATAGATGGCATTGGCGAGCTCTGCCACAAGTGAGAAAAAAAAGCCTGGCATATCCATGCATCTTACCTTCTTCATGTCTGCTTTCATTTCTCCTTTATGGCCTTCCTTATTTCTCCTCCTCCACTTTATTTCTCTTACATATGCACTTACTACTTCATTTCAAAAACATAAAGTAATTCTTATGATGAGAAAACTGTACTGATGTGCTGTCAGGTATGGCAGTTTGTTCCTGGTTGACTCTGTTGCAGCACTGGGAGGTACTCCAATCTACATGGACAAACAAGGTTTATAAAAAAAAAAAAATATATATATATATATATTTATTTATTATTTACAATATTGCCTCTTTTGGTTGGAATATTATTGAAAAGCTCCACAGACTTTTGGCAAAACAAGATCACTTTACAGAGGTACTTCCATATACCATATTTTCTATACTAAAAGACAGGTCCGGCGACTTACACAGCAAAGTAACATACTGTATATTTTATAATCTCTGCATAGGCCTAATTGTAAAATGCCCATTTGTTAGGGTTTTTACAGTAGCCGTGCTACTCCAACAATTACAATTAATCAGTAAGATTAAAAAAAGTTACGCTACCATTTGCTTGGTGCTATTATAACATTATCACAGAGATAGTGTTGAGACAAACAAAAGTTATTTAGAAAGTGAATTACAAGGTTTAAGATTTTCATCAGGCCTGACAGTGGGATTAAGATAAATACTGTAGCAAAGGCTTAAGCTTAGAAAACAACTACAGCAATACTACCAAGACAAAAACTAAACTTGACCACACCAGTAGGGCTCTCGGAAGGGCTGTTTTATGTCAAATAAATATCCCTGGTACATTAATGCGACTTATATAACGAAGAGATGTCTAAATTGATTTCTTCTTTAAGCACTTCAGAGAAAAACGTATTGTCTAGAACATATGTTTATAAAATATTAACATATCACTAAACTACTATGCATAATATTACAAGTGTAAACTTTATAGGCTTGTAGCATCCCAAATTTAAAAGGGCATTATGGATTTTTGCAGCTATCGACATTTTGTACACTGGCTCTCAGAAGGTCCTGAACGTTCCTCCAGGCACTGCACCCATCTCTTTCAGCGAGAGAGCATGGTGAGGGATAATAAGAGAAAGATCCTCATTGTAAGTGTATATGTTCTGATGAAGCTCACCTGAAATGATAATTTCTCTTCAACATCTCTGTACCTCTCTTTAACAAAACAGCCATAAAATCTTCAGCAGAAAGACAAAGTCTGTGTCTTACTTTCTGGACCTGAGCTGGCTGGCCAATTACTGGGGTTGTGATGGAAAACCTGCTCGCAAGTAAGTTTATCTTAATCTGTATTGTCTTATATGTTATAGTAATAGTCACAGCAACTAACACTTTTCTATAGCTGGCATTCAAGAATGGCTTCTTGTAGTAGGTTTGCCAAAAGGTCTTGCCATTTATTGTAGCCATACAGACTGCACAGTGGACCTAGAATCCATTTCCACTTATATTGTTGAGTAGCACTCATGTTGTTGAGTAGCGCAACTGAAAAATAACACGATAGATAGGCTAATGGCTATACGGTAGGAAATTGTAGTTTTAGCATTGTGACTGGTGTGCAATGGTCACAGGATATGATAATAGCTTAGCACACCCTAGAGACAAGGGAGCAGAGCACCCCCACCTTTGGTTTCTGTGAACAACCAATAATGGTAGTTATGATAATGATAATGTACTACAGTCTACACTGCTTTATGGAGAAATGCTTTCATTTTAAAATTGTAAAATGTCAAGGCAATTGTTAACAGCTGTGTATATACATTTAATCATGAAAGGAAAATGTGTTTATTTTGCTAGTTTAAAGGTTTTACAGTATTATGTATATTTGCCAGAAAAGAATCAGAAGTTATTTTTATTATTTTT
>JAOUQW010000015.1:12775828-12787278 GCA_028565825.1 Olivaichthys viedmensis
GTGTGTGTGTGTGTGTGTGTGTGAGAGAGTGTGTGTGTGAGAGAGTGTGTGTGTGAGAGAGAGTGTGTGTGAGAGAGTGTGTGTGAGAGAGTGTGTGTGAGAGAGTGTGTGTGAGAGAGAGTGTTGATGCATGCTGAAACTGTCTGCAACAAAGCTTTGGTTGAACCCCACACAAAGGGCTTCCTGTCGAATTGTGCACCAGAAACCATTATTTCATACCATGTTGGGGGGCTTTCTCCAAATCCTGTGGCGAGCACTATTCTCCAGCTCAAGGTGTGCTATGTGTAGTGCACTTATACAGAGTAGGGAGGCAATTGGCAATTGGGATTCAGCCTCTATCCTTTGAGGGCCATGTCTTCTTTGTTCACACAGACCGAACAACACAGATCGGGCAGCTGATCAGCTCGTACCTGGAGAAAAAGAACAATCTGGAGGACCACACGGTACACCTGCTCTTCTCTGCAAACCGCTGGGAGTTAGTGTGAGTCCAAGTCTCAGTACACGGAGACCTCTCTTGGCCATAACATACCTGATCCACTCAATCAAGGCCTTCTCCAGAGACTGATCGTTTAGTTCACATGCAGCGGATTAGGGTTCAGATGACACTCCAGGAGGGAGGGTTGGTAACCATTGGTCTTCATCAATCTAAGACTGGACAGATGTCACGTCCAAACCATCTCTATAGGACAGATAGAAGACCATAGAAGTCTCAATCTTGTCTTTATAGCTAAGACTCCATCAATTTTGCATAATGCATTGACAATAACAATAACAATGCATTTAAAAAGGTTTGTTTTGCGTAATGCAAAAATAAAAATCTGCAGTCATTTAAGTTTTGCATTATTCGACACATTTCCATCAAGAGTTTCATGTATGCCACTAAGGGTGACAAAAAACTACAGACCACTGAATACTATTGGCCAGTTTCTTATAATTCTTATATCTCAGCAAATCACCACAGTTAACAACATCCAAATACATTAGTGCAGAAATTAAGCAACCGATCATGAAACTGCAAGAACAACAAGGGCAAGAAATGTTATGCCCTTTTAATGTGCTGTAGTTTACCGTCAAATACAGACGTTGTGTTATTTTCTAGAACTAAACTAAAAAAGGTTTTCGTCTCCTCCTCAGTCGAGCTGTACTGCACTGCCGCTGCCCTTCTTTTCCTGCTGGTTTGGTGACGGAGAGGCGCATGATAAAAATGCTGTCACGTGACACTTAATTTACGTGCAGATGCAGTATTGTTCCTGTCAAAACATTTTCTCTAGTTATTTATTTCCCCTTTAAAGGTTTGGCCCATATGCCTAATAATACTTTAAGTTTTACTGTACTGTTTTCAGTGTCCTGTCTTCTTTTCACCTCTTTATAGGCCTCTAATGAAAAAGAAGCTGGATATGGGAATCACCCTGGTGGTGGATCGCTATGCTTTTTCGGGAGTGGCGTTCACCAGTGCCAAACCTGTACGTGCCAAAAATCCACAGTTTAAATTAAAACCTGTATTCATTTTGGCCACTATAGAAATGGAATCATGGGTGTTTGTGTTGTTTAGGGCTTTTCTCTGGAGTGGTGTAAGCATCCTGATGTGGGTCTGCCAAAACCAGACCTTGTGCTGTTCCTGCAGCTGAGCCCCAGTGTGGCAGCTGAACGTGGAGGGTTTGGCACTGAAAGATATGAGACCAGCGTTTTTCAGCGTACAGTGCAACAGAAGTTCGAACAGCTCATGAAAGATCCTTCAGTCAACTGGAAGGTAAATGACCTCATGGACCAGCATGTGCAAATATCGACACACACAATGTTCTTACCACTAACGTTTTAAATTATCCTCACTATCCTGTGTTCCATTCAGAAAGAAGCTGCCTAGACAATTTTTTAATTTTTATTAAAGCAGCATTTATGCTCCCGATGGCAGCATAACAACAGCCGTTATTTGCAGATTTGCAGGAGCGTTGCACTTGTCCTTTTCAGAGAATCTGGTCACTAGACCAGAGTTCCCATGAACTCGACTGGGAACTAAATGGTTTTTGTGATTTTGTTAACCGTGATAAGATCAAGGATGCAAAATGTGAAAACCAACACCTTTAGCTTTCGCCTCTTTGTATTTCACACATCTGAGTATTAGTGTTGTAGTAAACGAGTCAACCACAATTCAATGGCTTCGGTCTTGTCTCGACATCATTTTGACTCAATCTTGTCTCGTTCTCGGGGTAAGAGGACTCGGAAATTGTTCTCGAGACCAGCCAAGTGCAATGCCTCTGTCCATGGGCGTAACTTTGTTTTAAAAAGCGCTGGGGACAAGAATGATGACGAAGCAGAAAAAAGGGAAAGGAAAACCTGCGTGAGCAATTGAAAACCAGGCTGATTCGCACCGAAAGCATTTCTGAAGTGTTTTTACTCGTCTGTATCAAGTGCTACAATGCGAACTTGGATAAGACTATAATATTTAATATAGACTATACATTATTTCATGTTATATTTTACAATATAATATAGACTATAATATTATATATTAGTATATATGCTGTATAATTAACTACAAACAACTTTTTTCCTTTCATTTTTATATTCTGATTTTTTTTTTTTTTATCTGGTCTCGGCCTTGCACACACGTGGTCTTGACTCGGACTCTATGTCCAGGACTCTGTCTCGCCTGTACTGGTCTCGACTACAACACTACTGAGTATGCTGCACTCCAGACATTATATAAATGAATTATGTCTTCAAAAAAGTTCTCATTCCACGACCAGTGCGATAAAGGTAAACGCTACACCACTAAAGCTAGCTAGCAACAGTGCTGTATTTACTAGCCAATACACCAGTGGCTAGAAGTCAGGACTGGTTAGTCGCGGTAGGGATTCTCGTATTTGCATAATGCATGCTGGGTATTGTTGAGCAGCGCACTGATGGGCAAAAACAACAATACAAAACCGTGGCTTCTGTCAAAACACCGAGGCTGAAAGTTGCAATGCTAGGCTACAGAATGTTACGTGACATGATGACAACACGGTCAACACTAGTTTTAATACCAGCATATCCCTACATGGGGGTCCCACAGCTTTTCCTGATTCTGTTCATGTTTTCCAGGTGATCGACGCAGCTAGAAGCATAGATGAAGTACACAGCGATATTAAAATACTGTATGAGAACACCATCAGCATGTCTGAAAATCTGCCGATTGGAGAACTCTGGAAATGAACAGTAAGGAGACTTATCGGACCACTTCGGAAATATAGCAGCATTTATAAAAAAAAATTAAATTTTTTTTTTATTAAATAAATGATGGGATTGCTAAACGTGATCCTTATTGTATGTTTTTATTCATTTTATGTTTTTTTTTCTTCTTTTTTCTCTTGCTTAAAATGCACAGTTGAGTAAAATAAATAATTTTAAAGTTGTGTACATATACTTTAAACATGGAGCCTACTTGGTCTGTAACTTTTTCATCTTGGCTTTCATTCACAAGTTGCTACAGACGTCAAATATTAGCAGTGTTGGTCAAGAGCACTCTCTGATCAGCCGTGCTCCTGATGACCACCGAAGATGAGTTATGGCAAATCTGCATTAGGGTAGGAGCGTAAAAAGGCACGTTCACTTGAAAATGACAAAGTGTTAAGACTCAAAATGGATACAGGTTAAGTGTGAATATGCACATACTGAGACACTCCTTAGAGCCTGTGACGATGACCTCTGACCCCAGGGCTCACGCGGAATGACACAGAGCAGTCAGTGTAGCAGGAAGCTAAGTTTTATACAGGTGACTGCCACCAAATGCCAGGTAGGGCCCCATGTCAGTGGTACTACTCCTCTCTGACTTCTCTTTCTCCTGTTGAGGGGAGGGTGGCACTGAGCTCTGTGCGGTGAACAATCATTTCTTCCTCGTCCTCACAAAGTCAGAATCTCAAACTCTTCGTCTTCAGAGTCAAAGAAACGCTCGAGCCGGTCGGAGTCTGAGAAATCTGCAGAGAGGGATTTACAATTTTATAGTTTGGCCCCTTATTTCAGCCATACTTTAAATCAGTACATTTTATACAAAATTTAAGAATATACACGTTCTAGTTATTCATTTTAAATTTAATACATTAGCAAATGCAGCTACGAGGATGCAGGATTACCTGGAGTGAGATTAAGGACCTCCGTGTTGATTAAATGTGATGGCTGACTGTCTACCAGTTCAAACATGGGAAGACCTCCTCTGTAGCGCGATAACTGCAAGAGAAAAGTGTTGATCAACAGAGAGGCTGATGGAAATACCGGACACTCGGCCTGACCATAGAATGCAAACTCACTTTTCGAATATGTGCACACCAATCGTCAAAGTCGTCCTCTGTTTGGCAGAAGAAGCCCTGAAAGAAGAGATGAATCAGGGCTGATGTCGCAGTGCAAAATGATTACATCCTTAACTGGGTCAAATAGAGTCCAAAGAGTTGCAGGTTTGCTTCTTGCAAAAAGTTGATTTATGCTTTACCAGCTGTTTAGATCTTATTAAAACACCTGTCCCATAAAGTCTCTTTGCATCTACATTCACAATTTGTAAATGATTTTTACAGACCTTTGGTAAAAGTAAATGCTAATCATTGTATGTTTCCATTATATACTGTGAGGTCTGTATATTCTGAAAAGGAGTGACACACTGATGTCATCGAGGGGCGCCATGTCCAAAATGACATACCACCATGACAAAATAGTAGGTTTTGGTTACCGGAGGTGATGTATTATTTTGTCATACTACTTAGTACTGATGTATGTGGTTTGAAACATAGCCCCTAAGCAACGGGCAGTTGTCTTTGTAACCCAGGAAGCTGAACTGTGGTTGCTAAATGCTTTCTAAATTAAATGCAGCAAAGGTGGCGCACTCTTGACACCTACTATTAAGTACAGTAATATCAGGTTTTGGACGTAGTCATTAACAGAAGGAAGAACACAACACATTATTTGCTTGAGAAAATCTTTATCCCATCTTTTTTACCTAAGCCGAGGGTGAAAATCAGTTTGTGATATGATGGCAATTTTTCTGAATTTCTGGCATTCACGTTCAGGTTTAATTCGGCAATGGGGTTGAGTCCTACTCACAGCGGCTATGGAGGGGTCGAGCTCACAGATGTGCATGCGACAGGGTGGGTGCTGGCAGTGGTAGGAGTCGTCCTGAATCTCTCCATTTTCACATGGCTCTACGGCAGGCTGAGTCGTGTGGGGGTCCAGGTAAATCAGCTCCTCACCTGCAGGGGCAGCACGAGTGAGCAAACCAAGAGGACTTGGTTGGCAATTTAAAATTAATTGTATAAGTTACACACTAAATCTCTTTAACTACATTTTTCTCACTGCCAAGATCAAGTGTGGTCCTGTAGATGGTCTGCACTTCCAAGTTGTAAGCGGAAGTCAATAAGGGTGTGATAAAACAGTACTGGAACAGTTCAACAGTGGAACACTGTTCAACATTCACTTGCCCGGGTACGAGAGCCTCAGCGCTTACCAACAAAGCCGATGAAGTAATGTGCACTGTTCGGCTTCCCACCAATGACCCCCAAAGACTGAGGCATCATGAAGCATTGCTTTGGACAAAAAAAAAAGAGAGACAAGCATGCTGACATCTGTATCTCCATAAAATAAGTTTGGGACAGAATGGAAATGAACTGTAATAAAATGAAAGTGAATATGTGCAGTGTGGGTGTCCATCTATCACCAAGATTCACCTTTAGAGTTTCGATGTAGGCCTCGTTGATGTCGCTGAGGCCCAGGCGCAGGGGGATGAGCAGGACAAGTGGTTTCCACAGAGCTGTGTCTTCCACAGCCATGGCACACGCCCCCTCCACACACCCGTTTATATCCTGAGGCTCTGCAAACCCACCCCTCTCAAAGTCCAACCAAGGCATACACAACCTCTCTGGAGGAAAAATTCACACACGATCAATGATCAGTGATCATTCTCTTGTGAATGGTGCTTGAGTTAAAACCATGCTCAAAAGTTTGAATGGATTAACTTGGTATACTAGGGATGTGTTTCTTCTTGACCATGTGCATCTCGATACGTGATCAACGATCTGAGGCGTAAATGATTTAAAGCAGCCAACAATTAAATTCATGATACGTTTGAATGCTCTTTCGGTGTGGCAAGAAGTAGTGCTATACAATGTGATTCAATATTGTGCAAATAGTTTGATTTTAATATTTAAAAATTTTGTATTTGAGCTTTGAGAAGTAAAAGGCCACATGTTCACTAAGACTGACAGACACAGGCCATGCCTATTTCACCAGGACTGACAGGCACCGAGGCCACGCCTATTTCACCGGGACTGTCAGGCACTGATGCCACGCCTATTTCACCAGGACTGACAGGCACCGAGGCCACGCCTATTTCACCGGGACTGACTGGCAAAGAGGCCATGCCTCCTGCACTAGGACTGCTGGTGCAAAGGGAAGCAGGGAGGGGGAAACTTCTAAATGTCAGTGACATCATTATATTCTAATAGTTTGTGGAAGATTATTCTTTATTATACCAATACCAACTCACTGATTTCCTCGATGATCACAGTGTTGTCCATGGCCACGTGAACTGCCAATCGGCTCCACATGTCGAACACTGCCAGCTTCCTAAGACAAAAACAACACGGTCATTACAGATTGAGCCACACAAAGACAGACAAAGGAAATGCACAACGCTTGCTCAGAACATAAAAGAGGACCAGCTGAAAATTAAATCGCACGATGCACATAAGGGACAATATCACTGACTTTTCTGTGCACTTTTCAATCACATAATTCTTGAAGACATATCATTGTGGGCTCTTTGACTTACTTGAGTACCTGTGCCACTGTATTCGGGCCGTACCACTGGCCTATGGACTTTCCCTCTCCCACCCCCATCTGAGCTGAAAGAAAGAAAAAACAGCCAACTGTAGGCTCCTCAATCAATACATTTGATCATAAACACAGCACTGCCAGTGCACTGTAATTACACAACACATGATACAAGTGCAGGACTGAATTTTACCTATCTGGTGAATGGAGTAGTAGCTGTCCTTCTTGTCTATGAAGGCATTGAGGAGGCTTATATACTCCTCTCTCGGCCTCTTACCTCGGACCCATCTCCACTCTAAAAAACAAACAAAAAAAAAACCCATTAGGCATCACTTTAGCGTTAATGTGCGATCTGAATGGCACTCAGCTGGAAAAACAAATACAGAACAGGACTTGCACTGCGATAGGCAGACATACCTCGACCCAAGTGTCTGCGGATCAACGCTTCTGCGATGATCATCTGTCCACATCGCAGCATGCAACCCCAACCCGTGTCAGACGTAGGCCCTGTCCCTCCTGTAACAGCAGTACAGCTTCAAAATCACCATACCAGCTACATAAATCACTATAATTGATAAAGGCCACAACTGCATAGCTGTCAGTGTGTGCCAGCTCATGCCCCTCACCGATCGGCTGGAAATTCTTTCTGTAGGTGAACCACAAACGTGAAGCGATGTCTGACAGAATCTCATCCTTCTCTGAAACGAAGAACAAACATTACAGAAACACGCTTCAACCCATCTAGATATAAACTAATTCCACAGAGTCCTCATTAGCTTACCCGTCAGCGCATCGGACTGTTTCCCCAGAATCCAGACAGGTTCGGACGTCTCCGGGAAATCCTCAAACTCCCCAAAGCGCAGTGTGTCGTAGGTAAGAGTAGCTGTTGGGAGAGCGATAGAATAAGGCTTTGGTGAAAGCTGGCCAAATGGGAAGGAGAGGGAGCAAAAAAACAAACACTGTCCTGTTCTTTAACAGCATTCCAACGTAGCTGTGTTATCAACTTCACTAAATAATGTATTGCACTGATATATAGAGGGATACGACATCTAATGGCTTAAGAGCTTCCCCCCTACTTGACCAAGGGCAACTACTACAGTGATGCAATAACATGACACAGACAATCGGCTTGCTAGAACAGCAACTATGAGATGTGATTTTTGTCACTATAAGACCCTAGTTAAGTTAGTCTACCACCTGATGTTTAAAAACTACAGCCTGGCAGGCGATGGCTCTCTATTCCTCTCTATTCCACAGCGAGAGCACTGCATAGACTGTACAAGCCATTATGCTTTCGTATCCTGCGTAGTGCACTTCGGGGTAATGGAGCCATTTAGGATCGAGCCCCTACTGCCCCTCTAATCAGTGCCAAATGACTTGTTCTGCACGCTTTGTTCCGAGTGCAGTGAGCAGTGAAGTGAAATGAGCAGTGAGCAGTGAAGTGAGCAGTGAAGTGAGCAGTGAGCAGTGAAGTGAGCAGTGAAGTGAGCAGTGAAGTGAGCAGTGAGCAGTGAAGTGAGCAGTGAAGTGAGCAGTGAGCAGTGAAGTGAGCAGTGAGCAGTGAAGTGAGCAGTGAAGTGAGCAGTGAAGTGAGCAGTGAAGTGAAGTGAGCAGTGAGAAGTGAGTCCATCTACTGCCCAGCTGTCATCAGGCTACGAAATCAAAGATATCATTTTCCGAATCCTGACATCCATCTCGACACATGCGGAAATGCTAGGTCATGCTTAATCATAGACGTCGTTTCTTGCTCATTTGACGAAACACCGATAAAGTTAAAAAAACGCAGAGTAATTGTACTAAGAGCTACACCTACCCGCATCCATCCCGTCAGTTCCGATTCACCCTACCGTGTTGGCTGAAAGCTGAGTGACACCGCGCTCGACGAATAGAAAACGACTACAGTGTCGTCATGGCGAAAAGTAAACCCGGTAATATCCAATCAAATCACGCATTTGGGCGGGGCACGCTCTTAAAGCCAATGCAAGTCCTCGGAATCGGTGACGTGGATCCAGCCTATAACGCGGAAGCTGCAAAAAAAACCAAAAAAAAAAAACCCGGACAATAAAACAGAAATATAATAATAATAATAATAATATTTTATTATGATTCATAATGATGATGAGAAGAAGAATGAAAATAAAATGAATTAAAAATAGCTTAAATTAAAAAATAAAATAAAATAAAAAAAAGGGGGGGGGGGGGAATCGTTAATTTTTTATTTATTTATTTATACAATAAAAAAATAAAAAAATAGATAAATATGAAAAATGTGATAGTTTTTTTTTTTTTTTTTTTTTTTTTAAACCTTAAAACCATTAAATACGCGGGGTAAAATAAAATAAAAAGTTGAAATCGCTGTGCCCTGCACCTTTAATGATGTTCGGTGGTTCACAGCACTGTTGCTCTATATATATATATATATACATTACATTATTATAATCTGATCATCGCAAACTGCATTCGGTGTTTTGAGTGTTGACATTACGGAAAGAACACCCAGAAGAATGTGCACGTCTGTTTGCCTCTGAACTCAATGAACGTTTGGTGTTGAAATGTGAAATGATCGCTTATAAACCCTTTATTCCACTAGACAAGCGCTCCATGTCAACAACATCCTCACACTCACTGTCGCTTTTCCTTTAGGCACCTGTTCCTAACCATCACTACCATTACCACGTTTATCTAAAAACAACAACAACAACTTTCCACGTTCACTTTAAAATCACTTCTTTCTCAGAAACATCTCAAAACACCCACATTCGACCAATACAGATCAATACTGATCTGCTCCAAGAGCTAACACGTCTACAGGCTGACAGGGCAATAATAAAAATAACAATAACAATAATAACAATAATAATATATTTGCACAGTGCATTGTTTTTTTTTTCCTTTGTTATTAAACATGACTAAACATGCTCTGTTCAACCTCCACTAGCATTAACGTTGCATTATGGGAGATGTAGGCATGGTGGGTGAGATAGCAGAGTATGATGAAGTGTAATTACACACACGATCGATTTTGTCACCTCGTTCATCATCCTGTCACACTATTATCCCCAAACACTATTTCCATATGTCACCTCGCCCAGGAAAAACTATTTAATATGTAAAAAAAACACACACACACACACACACACACACACAAATATATATATATACGCAGAGTAGCAGGTTCAGGAGGCGAAATCCCGCTGGGGGGAGAACCTCCACGCTGCAAATCACAAGTCATGTCTGTATCTGTCTCTGTCTCTCCATTTCTGGCTCAATCTCGCTCCCTACACACTTCTAAGGGTGTGTCCTCCCTCCCTCTCTGAGATGTGTGTGTGTGTGTGTGTGTGTGTGTGTGAGGAGAAACAGGTGAAGGATTTACCCCAGTAGAAGCCCCGGTGCAGGGAGAAATTAATCCTTCCCTGCGTGATGGATGGAGCTTCAGCAGGGTGTGTGTGTGTGTGTGTGTGTGTGTGTGTATGTGTTTGTGCACGTATGTGTATGTTTGTGTGTGTGTGTGATGCCATGCTCATGATCCTCCACTCAGATCACTCTCAGCTGTCTGTCTCTTTGGCAAAGAACAGGGAAAATGTAAAAAAGGGGGCGGGGCTAGAGTGACAGGGTGTGGTTAGGTGATATCTGTAATAATACACGATTAAATTTCACTTAACAGATTTCACATTGATCTTTTAGCAGGAGAAATAACACTAAACACTATTTGACAACACTTACAACTACAAATGAAAAATACACAGTTTTTCTGTTGTTTTCTCTTACAGTAAATCTTCAAAGTTAAAATGAATTATTAGTCAGCAAATGTATCATTTGTAATTCAGACAAATCTGATAACTTCCATAAATTTGCAAGCCACTGTAGTTAATTTTTGAGTAAAATAGGCATTTTATGTTAAAGTGGGGTGACAGTAATGGTGCACATGCACAAAATAGGGTTGTAAGAAACGGGAAAGGATTTTTAAGTCTGAGCTTGATGTCAGGAAAACACAGCTTTAGTATTGTGTTTACACTAAGAGGGGCTCCTGAAAGGCAATGATGTTTGCACAATTTTGGACCAAAGTGAGTTTGAAAATCGGCAGATTTCGATTGTTGTACCCCCTGATGTGCTGCTCCACCCACATCATTTCTGATAACAAAAAAAAAGAATGGAGAAAAAATTGCTTACGTCTAACCTAATTAGCAATGCTCTTGCGTTAAACACCAAATTACACGGCACGAAAACAGAGCCCGCTGTCTCTTGTCCTGTGGCTCTCTCTGTCTCTTGCTCACTGACTACGTGATTACAAACCAGGCTACAAATTGTCTTTCTGTCTTTATTTCTGTCTTCATGTCTGTCTGTCTCTTGCTCACTGCATGATCCCTATGTCTCACTTTGTCTGTCTCTTTGTCACAGCACCATCTACAAACTCAATATATCTCACGGTCAGACCCTTTCTATATATCGTGATGCGGTAAGGTGAAGCCACTGTAGGCAGTTATATAATATATATATATATATATATAATATAATATATGTGTATATATATTTATTTATTTATATATATAAATAATATAATATATGTGTATATATATTTATATATATATCAAGTTCAAGTAGGTTTTTATTGTCATTTCTCCATATACCTCGTATACATTGAAATTAAATGTCGT
>JAOUQW010000015.1:12791010-12799867 GCA_028565825.1 Olivaichthys viedmensis
AAAGGTAAGTAGCTAGATGCTCCTAGAACTTTGACTGGAACCAAGTTCTATGGTCTAATGAGACAAAAATAGATCTTTTGGGCAACAAACACTTAAGGTGGGTTTTGCGTAAAAAGAAGGATGGTTAAACAGAAAAGAACCTAATCCCCACTGTTAAGTATGGTAGAGGATCTGTGATGTGAAGCTGTTTTTCCTCCAGAGGCCCTGAGAACCTTGTTAGGATACATGGCATCATGGACTCCATGAGGTACCAGGCAATTTTAAATGAAGTGTCGTGGTTGGTTCTTCCAGCAGGACAATGATCCAAAACATGCATCCAAATCCACACAAAAATGGTTCAATGAGCACAGAATCAAGCTTTTGACATGGCCGTCCCAGTCCCCTGACCTAAACCGCACTGAAAACCTGTGGGGTGAGCCGAAGAGGAGATTCCACAAGAGAGGACCTAGAACCCTGAAGGATCTTGAGAGTTCTGGATTAAGGAGCGGTCTTAGATATCTCAACAGACATTATAAGAGAAGACTCAGTGTTGTTATATTGACAAAGGGAGGTTTGCACAAAGTACTAAATGCAGCGGTGCCAATAATTATGACTAATGTGGTTTTGTTTAGAAAAACCATTTTTGAATAAGGGTTTTTCAGGTTCTTAGAATAAATTTACTTTAATTAAAGGTTAGATTTCACTCATATTTTCAGTGAGAGAGTAAGCAGATTAAACACAAAGACATTTTCTCATAACCTTTTTACCCGTCTTTACCAAGGGTGCCAAGCATCTGACTCTGAAGCTTGGCATTTGTGTGCGTGTGAATGAGAGACAGAGCGTGTGTGTGTGGAGGGTGTGTTTCATTAGCCGCTCCTTATTGGCTCCTTTTCTGCAACATGGCTGCCAGCTCATCCCTAACACACACCAAGTTGAGCTCACCAAGTGTGTGTGTGTGTGTGTGTGTGTGTGCGCGTGTGTGTGTGTGTGTGTGTTTCTAGCCCTCTGTGAGAACATAATGGCCTTGTAGAGACTTTTGATTGGTCCCCGTGAAGAAAACTGCTTTTTCTTTCTTTTTTACATCTTATATTTGATAAACTTGAAAAAGAAGATTTCCTTTTAGACATTAAAGGTTAAGGTCAGGGTTAAACTTAGCGTTACTGGCGTTAGGGGTAAGGATGAGTCAATATTTCAGATTATTCAAGAAATTAAAAATTTTATACCCGGTAACTTAAGCATTTTTGAGCATTTTTCAGTAGCAATCAAATTAGCTGTGCCACGCATGGCTAGAGAAGGGGTTGTTTTTAAAATTCTTAGCAGACAATTTTGGGTGTAGCTATGCCAGTTTGCAAAATGTGTTATTAAAAAGATACAGAAATAAATTAAATACTTTATGTGGTGACATCATGTAAACGGACACTCATGTGATGAACGTAGCACCAAAAAAACTTATCCTAGAATGCTAGCTAGCAGGCAAAGCTGCCATGTTAAGCTCTCGCATACACATAAAAAATATAACAGCAGGCTAATGTTGTTGGTGCAGTAATATTTTAGAAACGGTATAAATGAATTGAACCTTCATGATTGAGTGCAGACCACCAGTAGAGCTGTCACAATCATGACAATCTCCTAATCGCGATTTTTCGGGATTCATTGTTAGCTTCCACAAGCAAAACAGTTTCTTGATGTAATCAAATCACTGCGGCGTCATATTTTAATGTTCATCAGCCTCAGTCAAAGACTTTGCTCGATAAACTGTTCGTCCTGTCATTAAAACGTGTTGTAGTACAGAATACAGAATAGTACTCGTCCAGTAACCTCTTTGTGTATTTCAGTGAAAGGTTTTATATCTGTTTAAGTTATTATTCGTGTCATGCCTTCCCTTTGAAACGTTTTTTTTTTTTTTTTACAGTTTAAAATGCAACAAAAAACGCCAATTAAATCGTTCTTCGGAATTATGTGTGTGACAATTTATCGGCAACATTTTATAATTGTGACAGGCTTAACCACCATCGTGGCTTCTGAAGGATACCCAGTGTTATTGCTAGTGCTAGCGTTAGCCATCATCCACCAGAATGCGAACATTACGCTTATCAGCTGAGGTTGCACTCATGTCCCCCTTACAAAATGTATTTCTGTATTTTATTTTGGTTGCAGCATTTTGTACCTTATTTAATGCAGTTACATTCTGGGTATTTAGTATTACATACAGACTAGAGACGGGCCGACGCCGATTCCGATCCAGGGCGGGATACCGCCACGAAAATATGCCTTAAATAGCGTATATATTTTTTTAAATATTATTTTCAGACAACAGTAGCAGCAAGTTCATCAATTGTTGCAGCGAACTCACAGGTAAACATACTGCAATCTCACAGCTGTACTATTAAACACCATATCCCTGAATTACATATATATAAAAACAAGATGAAACGGGAACATTTTTAATTAAACAACCGTTCAATTTTAACGTAGACCTATAGAACCATAAGCACACGGCTGTTCAGCTGATTCAGGGATTACCATTAAATGAAATTATATATAATACTGCATTTTGACTGATCCGTGTTCTTCTATAGAATATTTTACTCAACAATCTTAATGCAGATAAAACTTGCGTGAACTCAATAGTTGCTGTCCTTAAGAAGTGATGCATTTCTCATGTACATTGTTTTGGAAAATTAAATACCGTCAAATACCATCAATTTATTGTACCTTCAATAATGTAAAAAATATTGCGATATGATATTTTGGTCATATCGCCCAGCCCTAGGTCGATGGGAAGCTGCTTGTGAGAGCTTGTGATAATTTGACAATCAATATTGATATTGTTTGCATTGAATGTTCTATATTCTCAGTAATGTTCTTTACCTATGGTAAAATATACGCCTGTGCATGTTTAGTTAATTTTTAAGTAGCTATATATTGGTAATACGTCAGTGCACAAATTGTTCAAATAAAATAAGGAATGGATAAATGGATGGCTGGACAGATAAGGAATGGATAAATGGATGGATGGACAGGGAATGAAGGGATGGATGGATGGACGGACAGGGAATGAAGGGATGGATGGACGGACAGGGAATGAAAAAATGGACAGGGAATTAAAAATGTAGATGGATGGATGTGTAGATGGATGGCTAGATGGATGGATGGATGGATGGCTAGAAGGATGGATGGATGTGTAGATGGATGGCTAGATGGATGGATGGATGGATGGCTAGAAGGATGGATGGCTGGATAGATGGATGGATGGTAGAAGGATGGATGGGTAGAAGGATGGATAGATGGATGGATAGATGGATGGATGAATGGATAGATGGATAAATGGATGGCTAGAATGAAAAATGTAGATGGATGGAATGAAAAATGTAGATGGATGGGTAGATGGATGGATGGATGGCTAGAAGGATGGATGGCTAGAAGGATGGATATTTACGTTCTATAACTACATGAAATTGTTTAACCCTTGTGTTGTCTTAAGGGTTAAAAATGATCTGTCACTGTGTTTAACAGCAGAGAAAACCCCCTCAATGATATTTTTTCAACTTGAAATTTGGTGACTCTTCTAGAGTGACCCTAACATTAGAAAAAGTGAAACATTGCCTTATTGTTTATATTTCCATGAAAGCAGTGTATAAAGATAGTCTTAGGGTCATTTTTGACCCTTAGAACAAGACGAGTGTAGAGAATGTTAAGACTACACAAGGGTTAAATAAGAGAAAAATGAAGAAGTAAAAAAATGCACTCACTCACTCGAAAAGTGAAACATTGCCTTATTGTTTATATTTCCATGAAAACTGTACACCACCAGGGTATAAAGATAGTCTTAGGGTCATTTTTGACCCTTAGAACAAGGGGAGTATACAGAATGTTAAGATTACACAAGGGTTAAGCCTGGGTAACGTCTGACTTTGTAAATACTGAATGTCTGCCATTTCCCTCATATGAAGGTGAAGGTTTTGTGTTAGTGACTGGAAGGTTGTGAGGTTGTAGAGTTAGTTGAATAGTTGTGAACCTATTTAAATCCCACGACTGCCCCAAAGCTACTGTTGGATCTTTAAGGAAAACCCTGAAGCCTCCATTGCTCAGCTCTGTGCTTGGACTGGACTGGACTCTGCCCGGGTTGCAAGTCACTTTAAATAAATGTAAATGTGAATGTAAATGAGTATAATCAGTTCTTTATAGTTCTAACAGTAGCTTTGGGGCAGTCGTGTTTTGGTGATAAACAACCAAAATTGCACTTTCTGCCCATGATTTTTGATTACATCATCGGAGAATGGGTGTAGACAAAAATATATGATAACCAATCATTTTATGTCGTTTCACTTCCATTGATACCGATTAGCAAGCAGCATCATGGGCAGAAAGTGCAATTTTGGTTGTTTATCACCAAAACCTTTGTTATGTTTCCCCAAAATACCCTGGTTACGGCCCCGGGGGCTCGAATTTATACATTTTGAAGAGGGAGGAATATTGGGGAATTTGGCATTGTGTATGAGGTATTTCACCCAAAAAGAAATATTCACATTGTGATGCTCGCGGGGGTTAGCACCAACGTTAGCCTCGGAAACCTAGTCACAAGCCAATCAACTCCCGATCGATTTAACCAAAGTCCCGCCCTCCCTGGAATTAGAAGTCAGGACATGTTTTTGTTTTTTAAGTCTCACACTTGCAAATCCGTAACAATATGCACAACTCCATTCGTATTAAAAGTTACAATGGTTAAGATTAGGGGCGGAGTTAGTGTTCATACCTTTTTACGACTCCATTCATATGAAACCCAACAAAATCCAACCACATTACCCTTGTCTGTTTGAATTCATGATTATTTCTCATAAGATCAGGCTCTTTTTTTTCATTAAAGTGACTTTAATGTATGAAGAGCAAGTAAGACTAAAAGGCAGTCGTTAAACGGTGCGTTTAGCCTGCAAAATATCATGATGGTGACTGCAAGCCTGCGCTGAGCTTCAGGTCAGTTAGCAGCTGTTAGCCTACTAGCCTGGACCAACCGAGGGGAGAATATTAGGTTAACTGTTATTACTGTGCGCTATAATATGACTAGTTTAAAAGAAGTGAAGTATTTTATCCAGTTACCAACAATTAAGTGTAGTCTCATCCATAGGTCTATGAATTACAGATTATCAATATAATTCCATAAGGTTCACCAATATTAGACTACAAACCGAGTTAAAAAATAAAAAACAAAAAGGCCCAACACATTATTTTGTTTTATAAAACAAAATATATATATATTTTTTTTAAATGCGGTTGCACTGTCAAGATGAAGCAAATCTCCTGATGAATTTAATGAACATCCTAGTAGCCTAATTTTGCAATATACTGACGCAGACCGAGCCTTACTGTATACCTCAAGACGAAAAAGGGATGCATTAAACTGCATTAGATATAAACTTTTTTTCACAGATCTGCATGTGTGATGTAGGCGAGTAGTTTAAGCATTGTGTTACACGGCAACTGGTCACTGCAACCAATAAATCCTGTTACGTGCAATACTGTCAGTCTCTCAAGCAAGATGTAGAAGGAAATCTCAGCTTCTGCAGCTTTAGAACAGGAACATTGTCACCTCTCAGTGCCCGGTATTCAATCCAGAAGAGGTGGACATGCAATGGTTTTTAAAAGAATATTTAGTGTGATGGATATATTCTCCTCAGTTTAGTAGTGTTCTTTAACTTTGTAGCCTATGCTGAGTACGCGTAAAACTGCCATATATTCTTTAGTCATTTTTTTCATATAGTCTTTTTATTGCACTTGTTTAGCTTACATTTTACAGCAGCACTCCCTCTCTCTATGTGAAAGGAGACCACCATGATGAAGACTCTCAAATAAAATATCCAGGGAAGGCACTTTATGTCCTTCTACATTCTTTCCGCTTTGCTCTAAAAAGTCACCACAGAGATGTAAAAGATACAGTTAGGCCACCTGATGCTAAATGAATCATGGAATAAAGAACTATTAAACTATTAAACAGCAGGTGGAGTTATGACCAGAACTTCTGCAGCAGTAAAAAAAAAGTGATAGATTAATTAACAATGGTCACTATTATTGTAAACTAAATATAAGTCAGTAGCAGTCGCTGGCAGACAACATGGGCAATTGCCTGCAGCGGTAACAGCCAGGGGCTAGTGCTCCTGAAATCGTGCGGTGTGTCTGTGAACCTGCCCTTTTGCCCCATTAAACGGCGTTGCTCATTGGTTGCCTTCCCGGCCTACTCCTGCCCCGCCCCCAGTCCTCCTCCCCAACAGCGTGTGGTCTGACAGTGCAAGAGTACAAGCCATCAGCATTAGCTACAGGCAACAAAGTACTTCCCCTGTCTCCAAACGAACTCACGCCAAAGAGAAAATGTAGGAATAAATTCAAATTGCCGGTGATTTAATCAAAACCATGATTTGCACAATGTTAGCTCAGAGGTTAGGGCTCTCAGACACTGATAAAATTTTGCCTAGAGTGCCAAATTCATCGAGGCTGCCACTGCCTTTTATAACAGATTTTATTAAGATTTTGCTCATTATAACTTGATTATAATGTAATAATACTACTTATATGGACGGCGACGTGATATCATTGTTATAAATAATGCGACAATACGCTTTTCTGAACATATCACAGGTATTATCAGCAGTTTTAAAACACTTATCAACAATTGACATTTATAGATTTACCAGCGTTTAGACCAATTAAATTTACACAAATCAAAAAACCAACCTCCTGCCTTACACTGTCAAATTAAAAGTGCATAACAACAAGCAGCTGATTGGATTTTATGTATTTTCATGTTAAATATTTCTGTTCTCCTGTTCCGTATTAAATAGTTTATTTTAGGATTTGAACAGTGGTTTTTATAGGCTATTTTAAAAGTGGCACTGCTGTTTTACTGGTGTTTGCTGTCTATACCAACTTGTAAGCAAAAAACGAATGTCATGTGTCATGTATTGTAATGTGTCAAGTGTTGTGATATTATATTTTTGCCATATCACCCTAGAAAGTGCTAGTGATGCGATTCCTTACCCAGCCTCCTCTCCTCTTTAACCAGGACACCAGGCTCTTGCGGACAAACTCGCCCATGCAGTCTACAATGGTGTGGACCATGGCTGGGTAGCCATGCCGAACACAGTCCACTGCCAGCGCACCGGCTACTGCGTACAGAGAAACCACCTTACCCCACGTCACCCCTGCAGAGAGAGAGAGAGAGAGAGAGAGAGAGAGAGATTGGGGGAGAGGGAGGGAGAGACTGTTTAATTACACAAGTAATGCATATCTCATCATTAAACTCTATGCTAAATCACTCATAACAGACATCAGGGTGTTTCCCAAATCCCGTCTATCAATAATCTTCACTAATATCACTGTACGCAATTCCTAAGCTTAGCCTTAGGGTGTGTACGTGGGTGTGAGTGTGTGTGTGTGCGCAAGGACGGAGATATGCGTGACAAAGCTGCTGCCAAGCGACTCATCCTCTAAACCACCACATGGCGGAAAAGAAGGGGAGGTGTGGGTGCATGTGTGTGTTACATAACAGTCAGGGGAGCTGTCTAGTGGTGGGGAACAGAGGCAGCAGCCGTTTCCTCCTCAGAATCCACTGCCTCCCCTTGATACATGGCTCCATATTAGCACATTGACGGCCAGGTGCATCACAGCAAATGGGTTTTTACTGAGCAAAACTTTTAGCTTAAAGCTCTCAATATGGTTCAAATTCCAGACAGGAGCAATAATCTACATTAAAAGGTGAATAAATGTGAACCTTTCACCATGTTGCAAAGCTTCTCTCTTCTTCGCTATAGTAGTGATATGAGAGGACTAATTGAGCTAATAAGCATTGGTACGTACATTCCTAGCTATATTGTTGATCTAAGAATAGGACTGGTGATATGCCTTTTATGCCTTTAGCTGAAATATAAATACTTATATTGAAATATGAAGTATGAATAGCCCAATATTGTGCATTTCTGATATATTGCTTAAGCTTAGATGAGAAAAGACAATAAATGAGAAATTCATTTGTCCAGACAGGCAGAGAGAGGATGCAGCAGCAGGCAGATAGAGTGTGACTGTGTTACCATCCAGGCCTGGACTCAGCGATAAACAGTGTGGTTTGAAGCTCTGGCCAACCAGAAAACACCCACATATCCCTCCCTCCCAAGTGAGCACGAAAAATGGCTTAGGCCTGATAAGGGAGTCAATAAATAGACTTAACTGCCTGTACCAGAAATGTACAACTCATTAAAACAGGGAAAACACTTCCATTATGGAAGAAGCCCAAACCCTCACACAATACACACACAGTTCTTCACCCTATTACTTGCTATGATCTATGGCCTACTCGTTACACCAATGGGTCATTCAATATCAATCACAAGAGCTTAAA
This sequence comes from Olivaichthys viedmensis, assembly GCA_028565825.1. Lineage (NCBI taxonomy): Eukaryota > Metazoa > Chordata > Actinopteri > Siluriformes > Diplomystidae > Olivaichthys > Olivaichthys viedmensis. Next base: position 12,799,376 of record JAOUQW010000015.1, read on the forward strand.
CATCCTCACATCTTCATTCCTAAAGGTGTGCACTGTGAGTGTTAAGTTTCGCCCAAACAATCAAATGACACTCCTGTTTTGTTGAGACGTCCTGTAAACGTCCCAGATTTAGAATCAGCCAGTCCTTAACCACTACGAGAGAAATGCCAAGTTGTTCTCAGTAAATGACACTCCTTTAAATTCCAGCACAGATACAGTCAGGAAATTAGAATTATAAGTCACACCAATAGGAATGCCAATAAGTGTCTGACTCAGTTTTACTGCTCACCGAAAGTGACCATCAACACAACATTTGGCTAGATATCAGTTTTTATTGACATGATCACAAGCTCCCCATTTTGTCTGTTTGGTTGTATACTGTGGTGGTATCATATATACACTCACTGAGCACTTTATTAGGAACACTATATTAATCCTGGGTCGGGCCTCCCTTTGCTCTCAAAACAGCCTCAATTCTTCATGGCATTGATTCCACAAGATGTTGGAAACATT
>JAOUQW010000015.1:12815506-12828351 GCA_028565825.1 Olivaichthys viedmensis
GCAATGTACAATATATCTGTTTATGAGGTAAAAGAGCTGTACAGATTGTGCAAACAATTGACAAGGAGTGTGATGTGAGATGTGATGTGTCAGAGCTTATGCGCTATAGGTCTGTCATACAAACAGGAATCATATCTCTGATGGGGGCACCAACTTTATTTTTTTTAATTTTTTTTTATTATCATTTCTATTTATTTAGCGGTTTATTAATGAAGCGTCTATAATGAACAACAATTAAGATTAATAAACCGATCATTTTATAGTTTGAACCACTGAAGTGCAAGCCTCAATAAAGTAATAACAACAACAATATTAATAATAATAAGACATATAAAGTAGTAATATACAATAGTATACAATATTATTAAAAGTCTATAATATGAACAGTAATCGTTTATTAAATAATAATATTACTAATGGTCGTTAAATATAATAATAATAATAATAATAATAATAATAATATGCTGCAATATTGTAATATATTCTATAATCATATCTAATATTATTTAGAAGTCTATAATAGTTTAAAATGACAATAAAAGTATTCTGTTCTTCCTTTTCTGCTTCTACTTCGTCATCATCTTTATTATTATTATAATTATTATTATTATTAGTAGTAGTATTATTATCTAAAAGGTGTAAAACGACCTCAGTACATAAAAACTACAATACCCAAGCGTGTAGTTGTTCAGGAGCATCACGCGCATGCGCAGTACATCCTCCCCTTTGACAGAGTAACTGTTCAGGAAAGGGGAGTCTCCTCTCCTCCTTTGAGAAATATTGTCCATTCAGTAAACCTTCAGCTGGGGTTCGGTGACAGCTGCCTCGAATGGACGGAAGTACCACATTACATGCAGGGACAGAGTGGTGGGGCTGAGTGAGCCGACATAGAGGTGGAAGTGTGTGTGTGTGTGTGTGTGTCCAAACAACGGTCCATAAAAAAGCGGCAGAAATTTGGGCGGAGAGGAAGAAAGCCCCGAGCCAGGAGCGGACAGGAAGCGCAGCGGAGCTCCAGCACGGTGTGACCGCCGCCATGGCGCATCTGTGGGGCATCAGCTACCAGGTACTGTTGTCCTCACCCCGGCCTGAGGTGTGTGTTAGATACGCTGTGCACCATTATACTCGTCCAGACCGCTTACTGCTGACTGTGCCGCAAAACGCTCCACAGCTTCTTATGTGCCTAGACTTCCTTTTGGGGTGGAATATATTCTATCTGTTTATCTATCTGTCTGGCTGCTTGTCTGTCTGTCTATCTGTCCGTCTGTCTACTATCTATCTGTCTGTCTGTCTGTCTATCTGTGTCTACTATCTATCTGTCTGGCTGCTTGTCTGTCTTTCGTTGTGCCCATCTGTCTGTCTATCTATCTGTCATCTATCTGTCTGTCTATCTGTCTACTGTCTATCTGTCTATCTGTCTACTATCAATCTGTCTACTATCTATCTGTCTGTCTATCTGTCTACTATCAATCTGTCTACTATCTATCTGTCTGTCTATCTGTCTACTATCTATCTGTCTGTCTATCTATCTATCTGTCTGTATCTATCTCTGTCTACTATCTATCTGTCTGTCTATCTCTGTCTACTATCTATCTGTCTGTCTATCTGTCTGTCTGTCTATCTATCTATCTATCTGTCTACTATCTATCTGTCTGCCTGTCTAACCGTCTGTCAGTCCATCTATCTGTCTAACCGTCTGTCTGTCTGTGTCTATTTTGAAAACTGAGTGACTGTAAATTATGGGTATATGAACTCTCTCTCTCCTTGGGCAAAAAACAACAACACACACACTTAGTGTACACTGATCAGTTTGAGCAGTAAACTGAGCTTACTGAACTGTAAAAGTAAAAATTCACAATTTCTCCACCTGAATGCCCCGAAACTCCTTTTTAAGATGATCTGCCATCATTGATATAATTAATACTTGGACCGGGGACAGACAGATTAATTGAGGCAAAAGAAAATGTTGGGTAGAGTGTCATGTCTCAAGTTCAAAGGTTAGGCCTATTGAAGAATGAACCAACATGTTTATTATTGTTTTTATCGTAGTGTTAATGTTTATTGTTATGTTAAAGTAAAACATCTCGTCACAAATATCTGAGTCATGCTAACTTGTTGAAACTATATAGAGCTAATCCAGTATAGCATGTATTATGTGAGCTTTGTTGTTTATCTTTGCTTACTCAACCCCATACGTTTTCAGTTTATTATTCAGTTATTCATCTTAAAGCATATTATTCGGTGGCTACAGTGAAACTAATAGAAAAGGTGAAGAATGTAAGTTTTGACCCAGCGATGAGTCCTGGGAGTTAAAAATATGTGTGAAATTGTTGTAGTTATATTTTTTAAATTGTGTGGATTAAAAAACATTTGTGCAGAATATTTCCACCTACATGCCACGTACTGAGCAGTAAAGGCACAGGATCCAGAGGCCGAAGCCCAGGCAAGCACTGCACCAAACCCGTAGCAGTGGTGGCAGGTGGGAACAAGTCAGTGAGAACATACCATCCTGCTCAGTGCTGACTCTGTTCCCCTGAGCGAGGTTACTCAAGCAGCCAGAGTGTTGCTGCAGCATGCTCTGCATAACACGCATATTAAGTTTAAGTTGAGAAAGCAAGGTCTGGATCATTCCAGAAACATGATTTTTTTTTGAAGGTGTGGATATTTCTAGGAACTTGATGTTCACCGATACTCACTGAACACTTTATTAGGAACCTGTACACCTTCTCATTTATGCAATTATTTAATCAACCAATCGTGTGGCAGCAGCGCAATGCATAAAATCATCATAAAATCAATTTTTCTCATTCTCTTGAAGGGTGCAAATAATTTTGGATTTGTCTGTATTTGCAATATGAATCAAATATAGCTTGTATGAACGTGGCTGCCTCTTTGAACTCCATATCAGTAAAAATGTTTTTAATACTCAAGCCTAGTTTAGCCTTTATCATATGATGTTGGTATAATAAACATGTAGTTAATTTTGTGATTAATACGCGTGGGCTCTGTGATTCATGTTCAAAGGTCAGCTATCCTATTCTAATGGTACAGTACTGGGATGATTGTCACGATCACACAATTTTTTGATTATGCTGATCGAGCGTTCCCTCTTTGCAGGATCTTATCTTTTGCACTTCGAGACCGGCTCGAGGAGTGGTGCTTTATTTTTTTAGTTTCACATTGCAACATCCGCAGAGTCTTGAGGGATTCAGCTTTTTTGGAAATGCCTAAGGCAGAAGTGTTCCACGAAATATGTGTTTATATCTCAGACAGATGTACTGTATATTTATCTGACTAAGGATATGGATTGCATTGATTTCAGGATTTACTGAATGAAATCTTATTACCTCTCAATTGCAGTAAAATCCTCAACGATGTCTCCCGATGAACCTGTTGCTTGGTAACTGCCAGTTTTTTTTTTTTTTTTTTTTTTAACAATGTGGCATCTACTGCCACTCTACGAGGGTTACTGCACAATTTTCAGGAAATGTGTTATTACATCAGTTGATGGATGTGTATTTGCTTTTCTAATAGAAGTGTTTGGCCTTATTTGGAAACAAATGATAATTAAACTTTGAACGTGTGTGTGTGTGTGTGTCCATTTGTTCTCATCAGAACACTCGTCTGGATCCCGAGCAGTACTTCACCAAACTAGAGCGCATTGGCAAAGGCTCCTTCGGAGAAGTATACAAGGGAATTAACAACCGCACCAAGGAGGTGGTTGCCATTAAGATCATAGACCTGGAGGAAGCAGAGGACGATATTGAAGACATACAGCAGGAGATCACGGTGCTCAGTCAGTGTGACAGTCATTTCGTTACAAAATACTTTGGATCCTACCTGAAGGTCTGTGGACAGATTATTCATACTTGTTCGCATATTCCAAGCTTAGTAAGAACCTAACCAGTTCTGCTGCAGATACCTGTTCTGTCTTTCTCTTTAACTTGGACTCTCCCAAAAGAATTTCAGTAGCATCAGATTGCAGTCCTGGAGGGCCACAGCACGCCTTATTGTTTTCCTTATTCGAACACACCTGATTTAATGGATAAAGAAATGTATAATTTAGTTGATGGCTTAATTCAGTTGTGTTAAAGCTTGGGTTCTTAAGGAAGTCAGTCTGAAACATATACCTTGGTTCAAATCCTACCATATTTTCCAGACTATAAGACCCAGCCCACTACATTCTGTCTGCTTATAGAAAAAAAACCCCAATATATACATAATTTTGTTGTATTAGTAGGATTATTGTAGCAGACATTTTTAACTGTCGACAGCTGTGGAGTCGGCTAAGGCGACTGCGCGCGACTGGGAAAAAAAAACTGTTTTGTGCAAATTTGACTTGCTTCTTCTTGCTGTCGTAGCCTGTTGAGGTCTACGACGGCAGAAACACCCCTTTGACTTGTGGTTTAGGTGAGTTCATTTAATGCTTTTATTGTGTGTTAAATACAATTTTTATTTATACTTGAAAATGAATTTAGGGCATATTTTTAAAGTCAATCAATTGTTCACTTTTTCCAATGCTACGTCATCTAACGTTAGCGGTAATGTTACAAGAGTAAAAACTCCTCTTACAAGATCAGTTTATCCTCTAATGCATAAGACAGTTCATCTCTTGCTTTTTTAAATGACCATTTTCTTAGTCAGCATAAATTGTTAAACACGATCATGTCAGACGTGTTGCTTGATAAATTTGATACAACCGTCAATGCGTCAAGTCCCTATTTATCAAATAGCTACAGCGTAGCCTAGTGGCAGCGGGTGTACGGAAATGACATGACAACTCTATTTACGTTGTAATTATTGAAGCATGTGATTTCACTTCATGTATTGGTTAGTCTTAATGTTTGCTTATTTTTCTAACACATAAATACAGACAACAACATTAGGCTAATGCAGAATTATAACATATACGTTGCTTGTGTGTTGCTGTACAAGTCATACCCAGGGACATCCCACAAATTTCTGTGTCAGTGCAGTCCCTGTACGCCCCCTTACCGTCTCTTGAGAATGCTAACGTTTTAGTCCAGGCCCCTTAAGGACCCCCTAGAGGGCAAAATGTGTCTTATAGTCTGGAAAATGGGGTACTTGTTTTATATTTTGCTGTATGTTGGTTTTACAGGATCCTACTATAAATGAGATCCCAGCCTTCGTGGGCGTATTCCTTGTATAAATAAATGAATGATCCCAATTGCGTAATTGCATGCCTTTGTGGAAACTGACGCAGAAGGTTGTGTGTAACTGCAGGGCACCAAACTATGGATCATCATGGAGTATTTGGGTGGTGGCTCAGCTCTAGACATGGTGAGCACTGAAGGCGTATTGATTTTTGAACTGTGCCTACAATATAGAAGTAAAAAAAATAAAAATAAAACTCTTCATACACATTTGTTCATCATTGAAGATCTTGTTCAAATTATCTCAGGAATGTAACTAAAGTTTGCAACACAGTGTGAGATTTCTCCATGTTGTGTGTGGTTAGCTGAAGCCAGGACCTCTGGAGGAGGCCTACATCGCCACCATCCTAAGAGAGATCCTCAAAGGACTGGACTACCTTCACTCGGAGAGGAAGATTCACAGAGACATTAAAGGTTAGGACAGAAATAGTTTCTGTATCACTCTGCAGAACCCTGCTGAGTGTGAGGGCAAACACGGAAAAGCCTGGAAGCTGTATCAAAGACAAGACTGTGTCGAGGCTCACGTACGCGTCAAATCTGCCAATCATGTTATTTTGTTTGCTAGTATATGCATATAACCTTCCTTTTTTTTGCTCACTACTTGGCAATGGCTGCCCCATTAACCATCCTGTTTGATTATAAAGCAATTTGTTTACTTATTGTCTATTTAAAATGTATTGTAAAATACCCAATATGTGTCATCTTCATCTAAATTATTACCAATATAAGCAATATTTATGGGAATAGACACACAAAAGCACATGCTTGGGATTCCTATTGATTGCGGGGGCATTTTAGAGATTTAGGGAATGGGAGTGTCACAAACATCACCTTTTTGCTTCAGTTTTACTAATACCAGTTATTTCAACACTTATTTCACCCTGTTACTCTCAGGTCAGTCCATGTTGAACAAAATCTTTTTTTTTTTAGTATTGTTCCAGTTTTAGTATGAATTGAAAACTATTTAAAACTGTTTATTCTGATCACCACCCACCTTCGGATCCAAACAGCTGCCAACGTCTTACTGTCGGAGCACGGAGAGGTGAAGCTGGCAGACTTCGGCGTGGCAGGTCAGCTAACAGACACACAGATCAAGAGGAACACTTTTGTTGGGACGCCATTCTGGATGGCTCCTGAAGTCATTAAACAGTCTGCGTACGATTTTAAGGTAAAAGCTCTTTGTATAACACACACACACACACTTTACTTGCTGGTGTCAAGTTCAAGTCTACAAGTCAAGTTACAAATCAACATCTGTTAAGTATCAAAGGCTTTCTGTTCAGTCATGAAAATAAGCTTAATGAAATATTTAGAAAGGAACAGATGGCAAAGACACTAAATGTTGTATTGTCGCTCTCTCTCGTTCTCCTTTGTCTTTTTTCTTTCCCTCTGTCCCAGGCTGACATCTGGTCGTTGGGCATCACAGCCATCGAGCTGGCCAAAGGAGAACCCCCAAACTCAGACATGCACCCCATGAGGGTCCTCTTCCTCATCCCAAAGAACAACCCACCCACGCTGGAGGGCAACTATAGCAAGGCCTTTAAGGAGTTTGTGGAAGCCTGTCTTAACAAAGACCCTCGGTTTGTGAGTGTCCCTGTTCTTATTCAAAAAGAAGACAGATAAGCATAATCACTTGATGACGAAGACCCCAAAATTCCAGGAATTTAGTGCATCCCAGTGACTAGACCTCCACTGACCCCTAATGGCAGACCTCTTTTTTCTACGCAAGGTGAAAAGGGTAATTTGGCCAAAAAGTTAGGAAATGTGTGTTTCAATACACGCAAGTAGAAGGTGACAAAGTAGAATATGGGATCTCAAACTTGAATGCAGATTTTTTTGCCTTCAAATACGCACATATTATGAAATTCAAAACAATAAACCAGTGTAAGACAAGAGCAAAGCTGCAGCTTCAAATAGAATGACAAGTGCAGCACAATACAATAAATACACAGAGCAGTATACACGGCGTTACCAGTTTATTAGGTACACCCCCCAACCTTCACAGAGTGTACATTTCAACAAATTAAATGTCTTGTGATTGTGGTTTACGTTTCCTCATTTGGCTGACTCCTTTATCCAAAGCGACTTACAATTGAGACAGGATACAACTGAGCAGGTGAGGCTTTAGGGCCTTGCTCAAGGACCCAACAGGGGCAGCTTGGTGATGCTGGGATTTGAACTTGCAACCTTCCAATCAGTAGCCCAAAGGCTTAACCACTGTGTGGTAGAAATCGGGCAGACCAGCATTTTTAGCATCAGTTAGTGTGAAATTGGGACATTTCTAGCATCTCCTAAATGGTTGTTGTCCTGGGGATTACACAACCGTTAAGGGTTTACCAAAAAGGGTGAGAAAAACTACCAGTGATCGTCTTCTAGATGAAAACAGTTTGTGGATCAGATCCGCCAAAGAATGGTGAGAATTGTGCAAGCAAACAGACGGGCCACAACCAGGCATAACACATTCATATTTAACATTGATGCGCAGAATATCATCTAAGAACACAGCACTTGTCGAACAACAGCTGGAGACCACATCAGGTGGTGATGTCAGTGAAGAATAGGAAAGCGCATCTCCACCGTGCACAAGACCTTTAAGGATTGGAGAAAAGACACCTGGTTGGACGAATCCAGGTTCCTTTTTCATCATGCTGATCGGAAGATCAGAATTTGTTGCAAGCAACATGAGTTCATCGACCAGTCCTGATTGGTGTGAACAGCAGTTTGCAGCAAGACTGAGTATCCATCCATGGTACAATAATTTTTGCATGGTACCACGTTCCTGCACAACACATCCAGCGTCTTGTAGAATCCAGGCCCAAAGAAGGTGCAACATGCTACTAGATAGGTGTACCTAATAAACTAGCAACTCCGTGTAGATAACTACACGAAATGCACTAACCACAGAGAACAGCAGAACCATATGGATTAAATTAAGGCTAAATGATAATGAAATAAATTGGTAGTGCAGTGGTTACACTAAATATGCAGACTGTGTGAATGATTGTGAAGCTGGCAGCTTTTGTGATTACGTATTCACCAATGCAGGCGAGTTACTCTGGTATCTTCTTACAACCACCCTTTTGTCTGGATATAACCACAAAGCATTCAGTACAACACTCCTGCTATTTCATTGTCATTGTATATCACATGCCACCAATGAGAGAAATACAAAGAAGGAAATATACAATTATAGCATGTTGATACTCAGAGGCCACAGCAAAGTCTGGTTAGGTGTTTTTCACCCATTACATTTTCTCAGGGTATGAATAATTTTGAGAAATTCACATGTTGCTGTCATTCGATAAGAGTAACACTGACCTTCCATGTAGAGACCAACAGCCAAAGAGCTGCTGAAGCATAAATTCATCACTCGCTACACCAAGAAAACGTCCTATTTAGCCGAGTTGATCGACCGCTACCGCCGCTGGAAGTCCGAGGGCCACGGGGACGAGTCCAGCTCAGACGACTCAGACATGTACGAGACCACACACATCTTTACACAGGCTGTCATACTGGTGTATAGTGCCTAATATAACTGGTGTGTGTGTGTGTGTGTGTGTGTGTCAGGGATGGCGAGGGCGATGACGGAGATCCGAGTCCGTGGACGTTCCCCACCGTAAGACCTAGTTCTATGAACAAGTCAACCGAATTAATTCCCACTGTTCATCCTGCCCTGTTGTTTGGCTAGCTTTTTCATGTTAGTCCTTGCTAGACGTGCTGATAATCAATATAGCATGATATTTAGCACCGACCGCATAATATTTTCATATATATAAACATTATATATAACATTTTTGTGACTGACATGTCATGCTGTTAAAGGAAAATGGGAGTAAAAATTTAGTTCAACCAGCCCACTCATGCTGGTTCTGATGATTAATCCTAAGCAGGCCATCATTCATCTTGCCAGGCAAAAATATTAAATTAGATAAAACCATGTTACTTTAATTATTGCAGCCTTTAAAAAAAATAAAAATTATAGATAAAGAAAGCACGTCTTAGCCTTTACCCTCCCTCTTAGCTGTCATGTAATAGTGGGGGACCTAGATAATAGAGTAGGAATTCAAAATGATTACATTAGGAGAAGATTAAGTGGGGGAAGAAAAAAAAGAAGAAGTGTCAGTCGACCTGATGTGACGTTGGCCCTTCCATTGAGGACTTAGCCTTATTTTGAGAGTGCAATGGAAGACATAACTGTCATTTCTCTTATTTTATTTCATTTGTTCACTTATTCATGGTGGTTTTTAAATTGATTGTCTTTGCACCATTTTTTATTTCAAAGCTGCCAATGTGGTATGTCATGTAAATAAATAAAAAGAAGTTCAGAACAATAAGGTTCGTCTCTAAACTTGAAGTAATGTTTTAAGAATCGTGATAATATTCCAAACCATGATAAAGTGTCAGGCAGTTGTGATGTTATGAAAATTGAATAATAGCACTTCTGCATTTTTGACAGTTTGCTTTCCATTACAGACAACAGACGTGATGCAGCCGGTGTCACCCTCGCTCACGACCCTCCTCATACCCATCTGTAGAGAGGTACACTGATATTAGATGACATAACCGTTACTTTAAACACACTGCACTAATTCAGTGAGTTCACTCAAATGGAGTGCCTTGCTTCATTGATTGGGGCGTCCTTATTTAATTAACATCTGTACAAATAAGTTCAACGGGTACAGATTGATTAAGACAACACAAACCTCTCAAGCCTGTTTTCTTTCCATGAACCATCTGAGTGAACTTGGTCAATTTGTTACCAGCAGCAATATTCTTGAGCAGAGCGCTCTAGAGCCAAAATGCTCATTGCTACTGTCTGATGTGTGTAGTTAAAGGAGAAGCGGCGTGTGAGTGGAGGCAGTGTGTGTGCATTAGAGGAACTGGAGAACGCCTTTAACCTAGCTGAAGAGTCGAGTCCGGGAATCTCGGACCATTTACTTACCCATGTGGTGGAGAGAGTGTGCAGGTAAAAGCATGTTCGGTTTACTATTTAGGGCCAGCATTTTATTTATTAAAAAAAAAAAAAACTTATTTATAAAACGTCCACTTTTTTTCCTCTTCCCTAAAGTCTTCCCGTACGTGGCCTGGTTATTAAATCACAAATTGTCCCAAAATCATTGCACTCGTTCAAGTGCACTCGACTCCACCTAGAGACTCCCTTTTGATTAATCGAGTCATTCATTCACTCGCTTGTATCAAACCGGCACTGACAAAGTCCCCCATCAGGAAAAAAAACGGAAGCACGCTGTAGCATTTGCACACACACTGTTTATGTACGTGTAAGAACGTTTTCACATCACTTTTAATGTAAGGAGTTTATTTTAGGATAAAATCTTATCGTTTTATAAATGGATGAGACAGAGAAGGGAAAACAAATTTACTGGTCGCTAGCAACCCTTATTTAACTGCATTAGTATTGTCTTCATAGGCAGATGCATCATGATATCCTTTCAATAAATTCATTTTGATTGTTAAAGACGAATTATGTAATTTGAGAATATAATTTGACAAAATCTTTTTTTTTTTTTTTTATAGCTAAATTATGTAAAATCAGCTCTTGGCTTTTGGACCTTATTGTATGTTACCCAACAGGTGCTCACAATTAACTAGCAGCACTCTGTATAAACAGGGTGGTACAAAACTAAGCTAGCCAAACCAAGCACATGGAAGCACGGGCATTGTTCCTGTGGGGTCCCAGCCACAAATCACTGAGGAATTACCGCAAGATGAACTTAATAGTGCTTAGTCAGACATTCGCTCAGGAACCCTGTTTTTGCATCTTCACATCACTTGAGTTTATATAGTAGTAACAGCCCTCTTACTCATACTGCCATGATTAATGGGTAATATAAAAAACACAATGTTAAGTTAATCACCTGTGGCTATGTAAAATGTTCCATTTGATGAAGAGGTTAATGTTGCCAAGCTTGAGCTAAATGAGTTTAAATGGACAAGGCTGAAACAATATGTAACATCCACGTGCAAGGTTGGTATAAAAAGTAATTACAGCAGATAAGTTGATATGGCTGTGTGCCAATCATCAGAGCTGTAAAGATTCACAGATCATGTTCCTCTTCCTGCAGGTTTACGCTCAATGGGAACAAGACACCTTCGAAGCGATGAGTGTGTCCTCTGAGAGAGCAACCACACCATCCTCCATCAACCCACATTCCTCCTTGCAATCTTTTCTCCAACACCATTTATATGAAGCTTGGACCTTTAATACAATCAATGTCACCCATTTTTTTCAGCATATGTTTTTCAACTATTTTCTTTATAGAATATTGACCGTTTTTTAAAAACGTCAAGATCAGTGTAGTCCAGTGACATTACACTTGACCATATTCAATAAACAACATGGATACAAAAGATATGGAGATTTTTTTCTTTTCTTTTGTAGAACAGATACGATATATTCACATCAAGACACGAGATTATAAGCTCAGAACCTGATTAATACCAGTTCTGTATTTATTAGTCATCTTTTCAACGTAATGACATGGAATCGACTACATGGCTGGTGTAGAGGAGCGTAGCTCCAGCAACATGCTACACAATAAATAGGAGCGACGTGCAACACAAACAGAAGGAACAGGAGTAGACTGATGTTCAGATTTCCTCTGAATGACAGGAGCAACCTGGAGCTTTGGTAAAGCTCAATACCCCATATAAACTCTAACCGTAACAGCCGTATGAAAACATCACTGAAGTCTTATTGCGTTCTAGAGATCTTTAAGTTATGGAGGGACAGGCAGAGGAAAATATTATCACAAATTCCAGTCTTTATAAGAAGTGTACAAAAAACGAGTGATGAGAACCAGACAGTGATTTCGTAAAACCAGTAATAACCCAGGACTCATCATGAGATGGATATAATATCTGCTTACTTATATTAAAAGAGCATACATCTAGTCACCAGTACCGATTAATTCATGGCTGAACAAACCTCAGCCAAGGTTTTCAGTCTTATTTGAGACTTTTTAAAAAAAAATTTTTTAGGTCTTTGGTTGGACCCAGTACAGCATTCTTAATGACGCAATGTAACAGCCTAGTATAGACTATGATCCATTTAGTATCATAGATCAAATCTCCCAAATAAGATCTAGTTAGTTAAGAGTTAAGCCCAACCACGATGAGTTAACATAACACGGCTGTACCAAACACTTAAAGGCACAGTTCGGCCCAAAAATAAAATGTACACAATGTTTTCTTCACTCGATCAGCCAAGACACGTTTGGTGTCTGAAGGTTGCTTTAATAGAAGCTTATGGCTACCAGTTTAACAGCGTGCAAACCGCATGCCTAAATCATCACACAGACTTGCTTACGTGGTTTCAATCTGCACAAGCATTAGAATTAAGTCGGAGATGTGGCCCCAAGTTTGTGTATGTTAGAAGCGAGTCTGATGATAATATACAGTGCCCTCCAGAATTATTGGCACCCTTCATGAAAATGACCAACAATGAATATATAAAAAGAATAACACATGCAATTCGTGATATTATGAGCTTAAACGTATGGGGATGTTGTACTGTTTTATTTTAAACAATAGTTTTTCAAAACAAAAGGTTTTCTTTAGTGGAAATTTTTGTTTGCAAAATTATTGTTTAAAATAAAACAGTACAACATCCCCATACGTTTAAGCTCATAATATCACGAATTGCATGTGTTATTC
>JAOUQW010000015.1:12828451-12850578 GCA_028565825.1 Olivaichthys viedmensis
CTCGTCTGTCTTCCCTTGATTTCTAAGTGTTTAAATACCCGCTTGTTTCCGTCCTGTGTTGTCTTCCGTTTTTGTGTATTCACCACGCCTGTCACGGCGTGCATAGTTTCTGTTTAAACCCGGTTTTTGTAATACAAATAAATATGTTTAATGTTCTGAGCGGCTTCGCGCTTGTGTCCTCACACCCGCGCACCCACACCGTGACAGAACCCTAACACAACTACAGTAAGAGGGCTTTTCCTTGTATTCAGTGCTTTATTTTCAGCCAAAAAGTTAGATTTTGGTCTCATTTTTATTTATAATACAATAATTTTTGCTCATTTTTACAAAAGGTGCCATTAATTCTGGAGGTCACTGTAGTTTCAAATTTATTTGTATTTTATATTTTTTATCTGGAATTATTTAGCTATTTTATGAAACTGTTTATGTACAAATTGTAATACTGAGCCAAATGATGTATTTTAAGGCCAAGTGTGTGATGATTTAGACGTGCAGTTTTCACAATGCTGAACTGGTAGCTATAAACTTCCCTTACATGTTAGCTACATTAGCCTCATAGATCAGGTGCATAAATAAAAGAAGTTAACTTCAAACACCAAATATGTCTTGGGTTAGGGGGAACGTTGTGTAAATCACATTTTTCTCAGAACTACTCCTTTAAAAGAAGCTTTGCTTCACCGCATGACAGAACCCAAATATTCACACTAATGAACTGGCTTTGCACCAGAGCAAAGGATTAATAATACAGAGAACAGCATAAACTGTGCTTCGACATCTTGCTAGGACCTATTAAAGGGAAAGAAACGGAGATAAACCTCATCATACTGACCTTTTTTGGTTTAAGCACACGGATCGTAACATAAATGAGACCAGTATCCCATATGATCCACGTTCCCTTCTTGAGAATTAGGGTGCAGGAGAAGTCAGCGGAGCCACGAGTTTTCTAGAAGTTTAAGTTAACTACTCTGATCACAAGGCAGAAAGAGTAGTTAGCTTGAAAAGGCAGTGATGCCAGAGATTAAAACTGTATGCATAATTCAGATGCTGACTCCCCCTTGTGGTTAAAAACAAAAACAAAACAGCCTTTTCTCTACCCTTCTATCGAAATAAAAACTTTAGAGATAAGAATGATGCATAAATGCTTTATCAGTAACATTCTCAAACAAAGCTGTTAAATATTCTCTGATCAAACCTTAAATCATTTAAAAATCTCAATATTTCTCCATACGTGGCTGTTAATTAACCAGATATTTAAATAGAAAATAACATCACTGAAGTCTTACTGTGATCACTGAATGAGAAAAAGCCTGTTGTGGAACAGAACAGGAAAGCACACACACACTACAGACTTCAGAGCACTCGCCTCCCAAACACTCACTTGTGTGTCCACACCAAATCACCGATTATACTGTCTCTCATCTCAGGGGTCATTTCAATGCCCTTAATTCAATGCCATCACTCTCTCCCTTCACAAATGTTTAAAAGGAGAATGATGGCCGTCCTCCCAAACCGCTTCATCCCTTGATCGTCGCCATGTCCTCTGGCCCACGTCGCTGTGGTTCTGCGTCAGTCTTTCTTCACTCTTTTCACTTACTCTACCATCCAGACCAGATTCAGTCTATTACTCCGTTCAGCAGCGTTCCGTGACTGTGCTCCCGTAAATATGAGGGGTTGAGATCGAGATCACACAAAATGAGTTTTTAACGACACTAAAACCCATTCAGGAAGTCCTAATGCGTTTAAAATGTAAGACAATACCGTTTGGCAGCTCTGGAGGAGCTCCCAGTTTTGAGATTGGAGAACTGGCGAATTAAAAAATGTGACCGCTGAAACTGTAGCAGGAACACATTAACCAAAATAGAAAAATAATGGCCACGTGTGGTTTTATTACTGTTTCCGAAAACTGCAGACCTCGGTGTGACTTCAAAATTTAAAGGGTCGTGGCCCACATCTCAAAGGCAAAAAAAAATAGGGGCTTAGAAGGTCTTCTCCTATTCCCAGTCAACAGAAATGTTTTAGAGGCTTGAGAGTCAGTAATGAAGATGATGACAAACAGAGAGGATTAAATAAAATAATAGCGTAGAGTCCTGGCAGTCTGCAGGGCCCAGCCCCGAGCTCCAGGAGGACAATCAGCCTCAGCCTTCAGCTCCCGTTCATCTCTTCAGGGCCTTTGGGGATGAGCAGAGTCACCCGACCCGCGGCGCTCGCGGCGCTCTTTATCACCTCCATCCACCTACACACACACACACACACAAGGAATTTATGACTTGCAACAAATACACCTTTGTCCATTCTCCCTTATCTAAGTGCCAAATAAAACTGTAAATTCTTCAAATGGCTTATAGGGCTTGGAAAGGTCACGTCACACCTCAATTAATTGAGGAAGTCCGCCATATTGTTTGGATTACGAGACATTAAAGTAAGAAAGCTATCTAATGTTTCATAGAAAAATCACTACTTATGACCTCGCTGCAGTTTCCTTTCAAATTCAGAATCATGGCTCAAATGGCAAAAAAGGTAAGCAGGGTGAACAGCCCAAGTTTCAGGAATAAGATGCAAAAACATGACGTTCTGCAGCATCTCAAAATCTAAAGTGTGCTTCCGTCATTTTCATTCGGTTGGGTCCGAAGTGCACTTAACGCTGCTGCGTTAGCTACTGTGAATAAACTAATTATGTCAGTAAGCTTGTAAGACTTGTAGGACTCTTTGTTAGTATAACTGCATATTGCATAGAAGATAGGAATTATTTGCATGTTCTTTAAGAGTTTACGACATTAATCGCACTGATGGTTTAGATGATTTAGGCAGGGGCAAGAGAGGAGGTCTCATTGCACGGTCAATGCCAAAGCTTCATTGCCTTCCATCACGGAGTTCAATGTTACTGCGCCTGCTAACTGTGCTACATTTTCCTCAGGCTTTCAGTTGATCCGTAGTCAAGCATGCTAAGCATACATTACATAGCTAACCTTGGAGTATCTAGTGTCTGTTCTGTCTCAGTTTGCTAGTGGGTAAATCCTGTACATGTCCGTTAATGAATTCTTTAATTGCTTGAAAGAATTAGCACTCAATTAACGCACAAAATAATACATAAGGAAAGAGCAACCAGCGCTTTTGGATCATTAGTCCACTCATTGTTTGGTAGTTTGTAGGAATTTACAGCCGTAATTAAAGCATACAGCGTTTTCTGTCCCAACCAACCAAAAGACACGTTCACGTTATCTGCTCAGTGTAAACATACATAAACAAATAGCTCATGCAGACAATGTGGCGGTTCAATTGCACAATGCAGCGCAAGATGGCGCTGATTTCCTAAGGCCTACACTTCGAATGAATGAATGATGAAGCTCATTTAATTAAACTGCTATATCATTTCTGGTGATAAGAACAAAGAAGTGGGGGAAAAAAAAACGCTTTACCTTTCGAAGGTATACTCGCTTTCTGCTCTGAAGAAATAAACATGGGACTTGAACTGCAGCTTGAAGACGTAATCTTTGTGGATGCTGTCCGATTCCC
The DNA here is from genome assembly GCA_028565825.1 of Olivaichthys viedmensis. Classification (NCBI taxonomy): domain Eukaryota; kingdom Metazoa; phylum Chordata; class Actinopteri; order Siluriformes; family Diplomystidae; genus Olivaichthys; species Olivaichthys viedmensis. The sequence goes on from JAOUQW010000015.1 coordinate 12,831,965, forward strand.
CAGGAGTGCTGACCGTGTAACCCAGCAGAGGCAGGCTGGCCAGAGGGAAGTCATCCTGGATGAAAAATAGAACATCATGAACTCCCAAACCCCAGAGGAAAAGTGGCAGAGGCTCAAAATGGATGTTGTTACAGCTGGTTCTGCAACCGAGCTCAGGATTATAATCAACACAGCACATTAAAACAAAGTCATATGGAGAAGCCAATAGCAATAATAAGATTTCAGACGGTCTGTATATGACCTGGACATGCTAAATCGATTTCATTCAGATGAGACGATTCGGTGGTCCTCGTCCATGTCTTATTCTTGAATGAACATGCAAAGACAGAGTTGTAGGAACCTCAGACCTTTTTAAAGCCTTAACCAAGAATTGCAGCAACTGGCAGGCCAGTGTCTAGCACTGAAATAACAAAGGATTTCCAATAATTCCAAAACACCCAGACTAAAACGTACAATAGCCGCATTTAGCATGCTTTGTACTAAAATAATAAAATCAGCCCAAAATAAAATGTACCGAATCAAGCTGAGACATTGTTTGGCGTCCAAAGTTTGCTTCTTTAGTTTTGCACTGGAGCTACGAGACTAATGAAGCTAGTAAGGAAAGCTTATAGCTGCCAGTAAAGTGTGGCCTAAGTCATTACACACTCCACTCAAACTGTGTTAAGTTGTCAAATGATCTCAAATAGACTTGCTAATGTGACACTTATAGATAGAAATGGACAAAAGTATGCCACATAGCTGCAGTAAAAACAGTAGCAGCCATGTTGAAACCGAAATTACGTCCTTTTCTGGCCCATAGTTCACTCCACAATCATCAGACTCGGGTAGGAGGTGTGGCCTAAAGTGTGAATGCTGAATTGTATGTTAGAAGTGATTTGAATGATCATATAGTCCTAATTTGATTTGTGTATTTAATTTGTTTAATACAGATGTATTCTATTTTATTAAACTGTTCATGTAAAAATGGTATTACTGAGCCAAAAGATGTCTCTTTTGAGGCAAAAGTGTAATGATTTAGGCATGGATGATTGGGAGGATGCTAAACTGGTAGATATAAGCTATCCTTTATTGTCCGGCGTCAGCTACATTAGCTTGTAGAACAGGTGCAAACACTAGAGTAGGAAATTTCAGACACCAAAATATGTTTTGATGGATCATCTACATTTTTGGAAAGGAGAGAAAAAAAAAATAAAAAGAAAAAAAAAGGAGGGTAAATTTCATGTTTGGCTAAACTATTCCTTTAATAAACTCGAAGATGAACCATGGATTGTTGTAACACTAATTTGGCTCTTCCTCAGTGAGGCTTTCATGCATCCAGACCTTCAGAGTGATGTATGAGAAGCTGCTGCAGTGGTCATCAGTACCTGGTGTGTCTTATAGAAGAACAGACAGAAGTTGGTGAAGACCACCCAGAGCTTCTGCCAGCCATTACTGTTCTTGAACTTCCTCAGCAGGTAGCCAGACAGCTGGTTCTGTAGAGAGGGAAAGGTCACCATCTTAGAGACGTCACTACACAAACGGGACCACCCTGGTGATTTAGAGCAGGGCTCGACATTTAAAAAAAGGTTCAGAGGACTGGCAAAAGCATCTTGTTTAAAAATGTCTCTAAGGAGACGTCCAAATCTAAAATTGTGGAAACGTGATCAGTTCGTTAGAGAATGTCTTGCTTGGATTGGCGAGAGTCACCCCAGTGCTCTCTCCCACAGCCTGCCTTCACTGCCAAAATGTGCTCCATTTCTGCACCTGAGTCAAGAGATAGAAATCTGATGGATTCCTCATAGGTCAAAGGAAAACCTTGCATCATCCCACAGAGGAATTTAATTTGTTGACGAGACTTTTTGTTTTGTAGACCGGAAAGTGGAGCAGCAGGGGGGCATCAAGAGTGATGGTTGGATTTATTTGCAGTTGGCATAAAGGGCCATATTTGGGCCCCTTAACCCTCAATTTCTTTTCACTACTTAACAGTGGATGTCCCATTGATTGAGGTCATGTTTTTTGATTTTACGGGGGGGCTACCAGCCACCATCATCAATTTTGTGTCAGATTTACAAACACCAGTCCTTTTTTTAAACATTTACAATTTCACCTTGTTACTCCATAGTAAAAATAGCCTGAACATAATCTAGTTTTTAATATAAATAATTTATTTAAATTAAATGAACTGGGCCATGTGTGTAACGTCTCGTGTTAAAAAAACTATTTTTAGTAATGATTAAAAAGGGCCATTTTAACATGAACACAACATGAGGGTTAAGAAAACAAGTTGGAGGGAGAAGTTCGTTTTGCTGCGTGTACCTGGTTCATGCGCAGGTAATCAGTAAGAGAGAGGTTCTGGGTGCGGTACCAGCACACGTGTGTGATGGTGTTTGGTCTCTGTCCCTGACCGAGCAGATAGCGAGGGGGGAGTTCCGGAGACGCAGCCAGAGAGCCAAACACTGAACACACACACACCAGCACGAAGACATGCAGCAGAGAGAAAGGAGAGAAAGGGAGAAAAAGAGTGAAGTGCAGAGTGAGACAGGAGGAAAGAAGCAGGCATGATGCAGAAAAAGAGAGAGACAGAGCCAGTGTGTTAGTGAGTTAGCATCATTCCATCCAAAGGAGAGACCAGAGGTCTAGAAAATACTGAAGCAGTCGTCCAAAGGCTGCACAAATGAAAATGTTAGTTGAAGAGCAACACCAGTAGACATGGTTTAGTCATTTCTTTTCATTTCAAAAGTGAAGTTAAGGTTAGTAATTCTACAATGAAGGAAAATCTGTAAAGAAACGATGAACAAAAAAAAAATCCTAGGTTACCAATATTTTCCAGACTATAAGACGCTTTTTTAACCTTCTAGCAGGTGCTGTGACACTTTACTGCAGATTATTATAAAAATATATTTTTGTGATCTGATCATTTTTATAATGCATAAATACAAACATTAAATCCTTAAAACATTAAGTACTTTGAATTCTTTGAAAACAAACAAACAAGCATGTAAATAAATGTTTAAAAAAAAACAAAAAAAAACCCAATTCCTATAATAATCATAATCACGGTTGTTATGACAAGCAGAAATCACCAAACAAACAAAAAAAACCATCCTGATTACGGCTGAGAGACGAGTAGCTACGAAGGTGAAACGCTGTCCGGTAAATAAAAACGCTTGCTGCATTAATGTGGTTCATGAAATTTTTTCCTCTAAACAGAAAGAAGTTAGGGGGTGCGTCTTATAGTCCAGTGTGGTAATAAAAAGAGGCGCTGGCAGCTATAGGAAAGGGAGCAACAGGAAAACAGGAAGATGGGGTGCGATTCAAAAAAAAAAAAAAAAAAAAAAGGTAAGAGGGAAGGGTGATTCCACAGGCAGGGGAAAGCATTAACCCCCTGGTTCACATCTCGGCGCTCAGGTGATCGGGCCTGTCTGAGCTGTGTATGTGTGTCTGCAGAAAAACTGCAGGCTGTATATGGGAAGGTGTGTGCGCGTGTGAGAGAGAATGTGTTTATTTGAGTGCTACCTCCACGGCTAGGCTGTGGTCAGACATGGAGACGCTGGTGTTGCGGTGCCAGCACACGTGCATGGTGGTGTTGGCGCGATGGTGGCTCTGTTTATCCAGAGAGCAGCGGGACGAGTTCACATCGTCCTCAGACTCCTGCTCCAAAGACACCTCATCAGACGACCCTAACGCAGCGTGCAGGGGAGAGGACAGGACGGGCAGCGGAGGGGAGAAAAGAAGGGAGAGGAACGAGAAGAAAAGAGAAGAGAGGAAAATAGAAAGGAAGACAAGGAAAGCAAATAGGAGGAGAGGAAAATGGAGAGAAGAGGGTGGAAAAGAGAAAAAAAAGAAGGAGAGGAGGGTTGTAGAGGAGAAAAAGAAGTGGGAGAAGGGAAGAGAAGAGGGTAGGAAAAAGAAAACGCAGAGGAGTAGACAGGAGGAGGGAGAAGAGCATATATATAGGGGAGAGGAGAATGGATAGTGGAAGAGAATAACAGGACAGGAGTACAGGGGAGAGGTGGAGTAAAGGAAAGAAAAAAGGAGGAGGGGAAGAAGGAGAAAGGTGGGGGAGAACGACAGGGAGGGCTAGGGTTTATATCTAACTCAAGCTAAGTGGTGAAGTGAAGGGATTTAAAAACGAGCGAGACACTGAAATAACCCTCACTGTTGGAGCGGTCACACAGACTCGGGTCCAGAAATATATCCGATTTCTCCTGCGACTTCTTCGCAATGTCGATCGCCATGTTCAGGTCCTCGATCCACTTAGTCATCTCCACCTTAGAGCTGAAGAGGTTAAGGACAGAATGCGTTTGCGTAAGCCGAGAGTGAAAAGATGGTGATAAACGTATTTGACATGGAATATGGATGATGAGTCACCTGGCGGCCACCACGATGGTCCTCTGGGCTGAGTAGATGGTGAAACAGTGAGGGACCGACCACTCGTTCTCACTCTCCTCCACCTGGAACACAAGCACACAGTGTAATTTCCAAGAAGTCATAGGTGTGTAGAGCAGCTCCTGGAATAGTCCTGGACTTTACTGAAGCGGTTAAGCACTAGGAGAGCAAGAGAGATGGAGCATTCAAAATGGAACCCGTGAATTTGTGTTTGTGCCATGGAAAGGCGAACACACAATATGTTCATTGTTCAAGTGGTTAGAATTATGAGAACAATAGTTATGCTTACATGCAGCCTAATAACCGGTTAATAATCCAACTGATAGCTTAATCGGAATAAAAGCATTTATCTTGAGCATTAACCGAAATACGAGTCAAATAAAGAGTGAAATTTGTATCTGATTGAAGAAGGTGGATGATTCTTTTAATAAATCTGTTAATAGAAGAATAAATCGGCATGTAAACCTTTTAATCTTATTACTTTCCCAATCTGAATGTTTAAGTACGTTATTAGCATGTGCGTTTGCATCACGACGCATGCTGAACACACCATGACGGATACGGTCCAGTAGCGAAATAAGGCTCAGAGACCAAAGCGATGTGATTGAAAACTCGGCCAACACTCGGCTGAATTAATATTCGCTACTTGTGCTCGCTCTGGCAGGACTCACGCGCTTCTCATCGTTATGGTAACATTGACACTAAACACCAATCCTCACATGCGCATACATTTGGTTTGGATTATATGCTACATACTTATAAATTATTTATTTTTTTAACAGTGCCAAGTTTAGGGTACATGTGAACAGTTCATTCAGAATCTGCAATCTGAATTAATTAATTCGGCTTGACAAAATTCTTCGCATGTAAACATAGGCACTGTTGCTAAGGGAAATATGGATGCTAAGCATTAACTAGCTAATGACTGAGGCTAACAAATCAGCTAGTTAGCATGTAGGCATTAAGTCTTATATACAAACAATGAAAAAGCATAGTGACTGTGGAAACAACAAAATCATCGGGAATATCAACATTTTTGTCAGATGTGCTGGTAAATGATTAAGAAAAGATATGGTATGACTAAAATTACACGTAGCATCGATCGCAAACCCGACTTTTATGGGTATCACCATGCTGAGACATCAACTTCCCCACAACTCAGAAACTATCGGAAAATTTAGACTTCTGAAGTCGTGAATACCACAAGAATGGGCGGTTCATATGAAATCATCTCGTAAACATGGTGAACATAACCATACATCGCAGGATATGGGAGAAAAACAGGGAGAGTGCACTGGAGATGACTGTGGGGACTCTTGGACTAAAGGATTGTGGGAATTTGAGTTCGCTCGTACTCACCGGAGCATCCAGCACAATGAGCTGCAGGCAGGAGTGAAGCATAGACATGCATATTAGGTGAGGGAGGCCATGCTGCTACTACACACAGCACACCCCAAAACATCTCCACAATCCTACCAAACACACCCCAAACCCCCTCCACAGTCCTCACCAACACACCCCAAACCCCCTCCACAGTCCTCAGCAACACACCCCAAAACCTCTGCACAGTCCTCACCAACACACCCAAAAAACCCCTCCAGTACTCACCAACACACCCCAAAACCTCTGCACAGTCCTCACCAACACACCCAAAAAAACCCTCCAGTCCTCACCAACACACCCAAAAACCTCTGCACAATCTTATTCAACACAACGCTGAGTGAAACCCAGGATAATTCACAAAGTCTCTGCACACCATCCTACCAAACACATGCAAACCTCTACAAAAGTACCATCCAAAGCTTCATGCTGTATACCCCAAAAGCTATAACAAATACCCCCCAAATTCTGTCCAAAACCTACCAGTACACTCCTTATACCAAGACATCTTTGCATCACTATCAGGAGCCCTAACAAAAATAATCCTACCGACATTAACGTTTAATCTAGTCCTGAACCAAAAACCTAATCCACTGCTTTCCTAGTCAGATGCATCCAAAAAGTAAAACAATTCCTTTGTGAAGCTGGCCATATTTACTGGTACACTTATACACATTCAGTTCAACAGAACTTCATTTACTGTCCGTGAAGGATTTTGGATGTCTAGATATAGCAAGTCAAGATGTCTGTTCGATATTTCGCCACTTATCCTTGGGGCTTCATGACATCATTACCATCACCATGGAGGAAGCATGGAGGGACTGATGAACCCATGGAGTGTAGAAATGCATTCAAATCAATATATTACGAGTCAAGTCCTTTTGACTTACTACTAGACAATTTTATTTTAAATGCTGAAAATGACCATGAATCATTGTGTGGAGTGCAAATGTATGAAAGATTAAAACCCCTAAAATACCAAAAAAATATTAATAAAAATAAACACTCAAAGCTTCAAAATGCCATATTTCACCAAGAGCTCTTTGTTCATGTTTGAGAAAATCCTCTTAGTGTGTGGATGGTGTGCTGTATTTAGACAGTCGTTTATCTTGGGGCTTTTTAAACTAGCAGGGTGGAACTTGATGGCCCTGCTGATGAGGGAGTTCAATTAAGCGGAACACAGCTGAACTCTCACAATTCACTGCAGGCCGGAGCAGAAAACCAGCAGAGCCACAAATCTCTCAAAAACCACAGCTGGACTACAGGCCGCTATATTTAGGATTGATAAAAGACCAAACAGGCAAAATCTGTTATTCTGGAAATGCAGCAGAGTCGTATACTCACAATCATGCCGTGAAGAGGAAGCTGGCCGTGAACTTTAAACTGGTTGGTGGCTGTAACGCCTTTGCTTGTGTAAAGGAGCATGTCTGAAAACTGAGACGGGAGATTTGGGTCAACTAAAGGTAGAGGTGAATGTGAAAAGCCTATAAGAAAACAAGTGGTGGGTAACTCACCAGGAAGAACATCCTTTGCTGCAGGCCTTTCTTGGTGAGCTTGTAAAGGCAGCCTTCCCTGATGAACTCCTAGTAATTAAAGATCATTTCAGTGCACTGCATTACTTTCATTTTTGTGCTTCATCTGTGAAGTGGCTTGCAGGAAATACCTGGGCCATAGGACGTGTTGTTATATTTATGAAATTTTATTTTATTTTTTTACTACTTTTGTATTAGCCTAATGTCATCTGCTTTTTATTATAACACAAATACAAACATTAAAACCAACCAATATGTAAAGTAAAAATCACACACCTCGATAATTTCCACGCTTACAAAAAACACAGTTGACAGGCAGAAATAGTAGCCAAATGGAAACGGTCATTCCCAGCACTACAGAGACAGACACTACAGACTGCCTATACGCCAACTGCCACTAGGTTCCACTGTAGGGCCGTCAACTTCCTTAAAAACTGCATTTAAATTGTATTACTAAGAAGATTTAGTACTTCTATTTAATATTAATAAGCCTGCCTTAGACAGCACAAGCATTGTTTGTATCTTATAAACCACAGAAGGTGAAAATTGTGTCGCTTACATTTTAAGTGCATGTTAGAACAACTTAGATGTAATATCACTTCAGTTAAACATTTATTCAGAATTTATACACAATTTTATGTGAAAATATGTGAAAATAATGTATGCAATAAATGACATGCATTTATTCACAGCCTTTTCCCTACATGAAGTCTCAAAAAGTTTAGAAAAGGCATGTGTTGATATAGATAACTAAAAGTTAGGTAACTAAAGGTAGAACATGGGATCTTAAAAACATTCAAACTTGGATTTTTTGCCTTCAAAAACATTAACATTATAAAAAATGTGAATAGTTTTCAAAACAGTGAAACTCGTTCTGAAAGCTCTACTATGCTAAACAAAAATCCCTGATGTAAATATCGATTTATACAGAAATTAGGGAGGTGCGTCTTATAATCTGGAAAATACAATAAATTAAACTGGAATCTCACCCTGCCAGGAGCAGTGAGGTTCTCGATGCCAATCAGGTCCCGCTGCAGTTCTGTCAGTTTCTGGAAGTTCTCCAGTCGGATGAGGCTGCTCTGTAGTTGAGCTGTTATCTCGGTCACCTCCTTTAGGGCCTCTGCCGGCAGGACACACACACACACACACACACACACACACACACACACACACACCGATATATATATATATAAAATTTAATTTACACATGGGAACACAAGCACGTGCACACACATGATTCCATGATTATGCTCTGACCTACTGAAATTACAGAGACACCATTTAAGGCACGTTTGAAGATACAGACGGAGTGTGAGAGTGTGGTCACCTTTGCAGCCGTGGTGGTCCCTGTGCTCGGGGGCGTAGTGTTTGCACAGGCGCTCCAGGATCAGCTTGTAGTGCATGAGTCTCTGGATGGGTTTGAGCAGGAAGGTGTTGAGGGGAAGATAACACACCTTCTGCAGCTCAAACTCCTTATAGACCGTCTCCAGCTTCTTCACACGCTTTGTTGCCTTCTCCAGCTCGGTCAGCACCTCGTCGTGCTTCTGCAGGTAGCTGGTGAACTCCTGCGGAGGAAAAAAGGTAAGTCTGTCGTGAGATTTTAATCATATTTAATCACATTTCAAATCTGCCAAGAATGTTCCATTTACACATTTATTATTGTATTTATTTATGGGTCATTACTGCAGCCTCACCTTCAGAGTACACATGTTCCTCAGCATAACATCTCCAATCCTCTGGTAATCTCCCTTCACATGAGCGTTAGAGCGCCCCTCCCTGGTGACAAGAGAAAACAACATGAGCCGAGATAAATACTCCTCCATCTCCTACTTTCATCAAAGTTTCATATCTATGTGGCGTCTACAGCTGCAATGTCCTTATAGCCTGAAACATGCTAATCTGCATCAAATACCAATGTGAACCCATCACAGTAGCATGTGCAGGGCTTAATATTTGTGTGTGCATATTGGTTGTCATTCATTTTCTTTGATTTCCCAGACCAGGTCATAAAAAAAAAATGAGGAAAATGGTAACAATCTATTGCCAAGTCACTTTCCTTTAATTTGTCTTTGTAATGTTTTTTGACATGTCTAATAATCCTGTGTGCTGTTGCATCTGACTACGTCTGTATCTGAAACTACCAAGCATATGATACTACAGGCTGGATAGTATTTGGTGCTTGACAGTAGGAGACTTCAGTTAATTTCTTTCAATATCTTGGGAACTGTGCAGGGTTACGAAAAATAGAAGGCAGAAATTAAATTAAAATGAACGTAAATAGAAAGCAATATTAATATCTGAAACTACCAATCAAATGGAATACTACAGGCCTCATTTCAAATAGAGACAAGATATAAAACAAACACAAACAAAAAGACATTAGTTCTTTATAATATGTGCCCTGAAGATGAGGCCACATTAAATAAGTTTCCACCGAAGGAACATTTTAAGAAACCCAGGAATTGTTTCAGAAACTCACAAACTTTTTTTTTTCAGAAACTTGGGGACTTTTTCATGATTTCTGGAACTTGTTTTTTTGGGAACCACCGCAGGAAGCAGGGCTGCTTTTAGCTCCTGGCTCGCAGTTCCAGGAACCCCTTTAGTTCCTGTTTGAAATTAGGTACTTTTCAGGAACCCATGGGTGGAGCTTGGCGTACTGAACATTGCTGATTGGTCAAATGCAAGATTAACAGAACGGCCAATCCACCATTTTATTTCTATAGCGCTTTTAACAATAGACATTGTCACAAAGCAGCTTTACAGAAATCTGGATGTAAATCTAGATTCCTAATGAGCAAGCCAGACTCAAAAGGGAACCTAACCTCCTCTGGGTGACACCCAATAGTGGGACTATAGGTCGCTATAGCATAAGCACACGGCATGCGGAAGAAATAGAACTTGATCGAAAAAATATGCTTGGTGCGCACGTCAACCGTGCTGCCGCATGTCACCACTTTCAAATACCATCATCATTCTCAAATACTGCAGTATACCTCATTATCGTTATACTACCCCAACCCTAATGTGAACCGTGTAGTTCTTATTCAGGAGAGTCCTTTTTAGTTCCTCAAAAAGTTCCACGGCCTGGGTGAAAAGGTGCCTTAGGTTCATGATTAATTATCCGTAATAAGAGAGAGGTGGTGTGTACCAGAGAGCCAGTCTCTGATCGATCTCTTTGAGGAAGCCTCGGTGGAACTCGTAGATGGGGTCAATGTTGGAGAAGAGGAGGGTCATCAGGCCCTCGGGCATGGCGTTCTCTTTAATCACCGCACTGCGGAACCACTGAGGAGAAGCGCACACACACACACACACACACCAGCGTGACATTAAACACATCCATCTTAGACGTCATCATCCTAATCTGTGTGAATGAGTCACACAAAAAAGCAGGCTACACACACTCACCCATACCATGCTTCTAGAGACTACACTCATGCCCAACCCGCCAACCTTCACACAGACTTAAACTTTTCTTCAGAAACAGAGCTGTTAGCTCACCACTGTGATGACCTCCAGGTCCTTCAGGTACGTCCTCTCAGTCATCAGAATCTCTTTGGCAATGAAGTAGGCTTTATCAGTGGGATATCTCTGCCAGAGGGAGACAACAAAAACACACAACAGTTTGTAAAAACCTCCACTCGTGACACACACACAGATGCTACCTGAATCCTTTTAAGTGTAATCCTGATCAATTTCAGTCAGGCTTGCACAAATGTTTTTGTAACACTAAACCATTGGCTACTTTTCTGTGTACGGTATGTTTTTACACACACACGAGGTAGGCCTGTCACAATTGTGATCGCTGATTGTGATTGACTATTAGCACAATCATATGTTTTCATATAAATAAATGCCGATGCTTGACCGACTACAAACAAGGTTCACTGATTATAATTAAATCATATTTTAATCATTTTTCTCAGTCATAGGCTTTGATCTATGAACACTTTGTAAGCATGTTTAGTTGTGTAACAGTAATATTTAGTGAACTTGTAATTTACGAACAGAAATCAAGGATTTGACCCGTTTCTGCCATAGCACATTATACATTTCCATAGTTTTTGCTATAGCACATTGAATTAAATACACAAAAAGGTTACTAACCAATAAACAAAGGTTTAATATATTTTATATATAGTCATTATTTGGGTCATGTCTTCCCGTTGCAATTTATTTTTTTAAAAGCAGCCAGAAATTTTATTCATTTGACATGTTAAATTTAAATAAATGGCTGCTCATGAGGTGTAGGTGCATCATTTTACGACAATTAAGCCCATTTTATAAAAGTGACATGGAATCAACAGAAAAGACTATCAACTCGACGATCGTAATTGTTGGTATGACCATCATCAGTTAAAATTTCATTATTTGACAAGACAAGTCGGAGGCATAGTGTTAAAGCCCGACAGAACACAAATCCACTACTGCTTTCTAATAAGGTTAATGTTGATCTTGTGGACACACAACATTCTGTGCACCGTGTTTGGTCAAATCCAGTGCCCTGTGTGCTGACTGCTTAAACGTAGTGCCCCATGCTGAGACCAACTTTCCCTAAGTGACCCGAAAGCAGTATACCTTCCTCCTGAGCTCCTCCTCCTCCTCCAGCCTGGCGGTGCCCCCCTCATTGAGGACAGGGCTCGAGGGTGCCTGGCTGGGCAGGCTGAGTGTGGACATCTGGAAGGACGTGGACACACACAGAGGACTCTTTGAGCCGAAAGGAGAAAGCTGGGGGCTGTCCATCACGGGACCTAGGGAGGATAGAGGAGGATATGACAAATGTTAATGCCGTCATGAGTCAAAAGCAATGCGGGAGGGAAAGTGGGAAAATTAAGGCTAAAGTGTTTAATAGGGGTGGGCAGTATGGCAATAATACATCATAACATGACACTTAACGTTTTCATGATACACAGTATTTTGTGTGCCAAAGCTGAATTTGGAACGAACACACACACACACACACACTAAGCCCAATCAATTTGTGATTAGAATAAAAATATAAACTATTAAAATCAACAGTACATATATTTAGTGGATTTGAAGACCTCTCTGGTACAAATATGTTACTGCAAGTAACTTGCAAGAACATTTGGTTGTTGTGTGTCCCTCTCCTGCGCATTAATCTGATGGATACGAGTGGCAATATTCAAGTACTGCCAAAGGTTGTGGCGTTAATCTGTGATGACGTACGAGTCAGGAAACCGCACACCAAATCCAACCCGAAATTAATTAATCCGATCTGAATTTTTTTTTTTTGTCTTTCCAGAGTGACTCGCAGCAGTGCAAGAACACCATGTTTTTTTTTTTTTTATCTCTACTGACTTATTAACTACTGACTCAAAAAATAAAATAAATAAATAAATAAATACTGTAGCGTTGAGGAGGAACAAGTGGAGGGAAAAGCGGAACAATTGGTAAAAATAAAAGCTGGATTGTGTTTTCATTGTCACAAGAGTTTGTCAATGTTATAAAAGTACTGACAATGCTCATGATATTCTCAAAAGCGTAGTGTGATGTAATTTATCGTGATGGTGATATCATCATCATTATGCCCACCCTTAATTCTTAATTCACCAACAACAAAATGTGTGTATAAATGGTCAAATGTGCTTTTGCATTACAATTACAATTCAAGACTGGGTTTTATCTCGATCTGGGAAACTAGTTTGGGGAACAAAGCACTGAAATTGAGAAATCCTTAATTAAGAGGGAGAACAGGTTGAACTCGCTCAGTCTAATGGAGCAGGTCACACACACACACACACACACACACACACACACACACACACACAAATAAACAAGAGGGGGATTAAGTCTAGCTTCAAAGAACAAAGGGATCAACTGAATATCAATGAGGTTGGGACAAGAACTATTCCAAAGAGTAGATGAGGAGTTTAAAAGATACACATCTGCTAAGCGCTTAAAGCTCCAGCTTGTTAATGCGCTCGCTAGCTAGTAATGACCTGTCCTAAACCTCAGCGTTTTAACTTTTATAGAGTAAAACCTTATAGGAGCAATGCCGGTGCTGCATAACTCTGGATTATAGGGCAGAAAATCTCCAGAGGTTTTACTTTGGAGGGGCAAATCTATCATTAATACGGACCCAAACAACACTCTTGCATAGTTGTCACACCTGATTTACTCCTACTCTTTGCTGTTACAGAACGTATGGTGTTGCAGCTAGCTAGCCAGCTTTTAAAAAATAGTAGTGTAGAAGCTACTTAGCTAGCTATCAACAACTATCACATAGAGTAAGGAGCGTATGGGCATCTTTTATTAGCAGATGGATAAATGACAATAAAAATAAAATATTTCAAATAAAGTGATAAGCCATTCATTAACGTTACAATAACACAAAAAGCGTGTCCGCTGTGGAGACGGCATCATATCATAACTAGCAATAATAACAATGTTTTTTTCATTGACAATCATGTCGACAACCAATGTGTCTTTTTTTAGGACAATAATTTAATTCTAATTTACTCTAATTTACTCCCAATGTGGAGAAATGATGCGGCGGTTGTACCTTGGTTTTATATCACATGACTGTTTCCCTCATGCATTCTGAGTGTCCGTCTTGAACATGACAGAAGAGAGAGAGTGTGTGTGAGTGTGTGAGTGTGAGTATTAACTGCATACAGAGTTTAAATGCAGAGTTCAGTTCAGAGGCACAAGGCAGGACAAGACAAATGTGTTTTGGTTAGTGCGAGTCTTTGGGAGCTGCACTTTTTCTTTTTCTTTTTTTCACTTTCCTGTGCCTCCGTCTGTGTGTGAAATTGATGGCAGGAAAAGGAAATGGTTCAGCAGAGTGGCCTGTAAATAAAGACCAACCTTGGGGTTGTTTCTGCAAACACAACATCTCTGGCTGTCACTAAGGTCACACACACACACACACACACACACACACTACAGCTCTGCACCTATGTATAATGCACATATGGTGCATCCACACTCACATATGCGACACAAAAACACATACGCACACGTCCTGCCTTCCCAGCCTCTTACTCTCAATCTTTTCTAAGCTTTATAGACCATTTTAGTGTGTGTGTGTGTGTGTGTGTGTGTGTGTGTGTGAGAGAGAGAGAGAGAGAGAGAGAGAGACAAAGAGAGAAAGAGTACCACAAAAGCAGATGAACTCCTCATTCAGTACTCGATAATGAGATTATTCTCCACACGTCAGCCGTTCAGCCTTGATTCAAATGCAGCAAAAAAGGTTCCTTAGCTCCATTCGGACAGTATCAGTTTCTCAGGGTGACGTCTGTAATGAAAATCTCTCACATCATATGGATTAAAAATTAATGAAGGACAAGTGAGTGTCCAGCAGGTTTCTTTTTCGACGAATCTGGATGTTTGCATCACACACTGTGATATAAGCTCATTATTAGGTCATGAATATACACTTGTACATGTAAGGAATAGGTAAATAATCAACGACTGGGTGGTGTGATGCCCCGAGTTACTGTTACCACCCCGGAGTTGATTATTTTCCTATAACAGCACGCCCAAAGTGTTTTATTCCGCTTATACCACAGCAATTTGCCAACGATTACACATTTTTTATTGATTAAAGAACGACACTTTGTACTTTTTAATCCATTTATAGATACATGTAATGTTGTGGAACGTCAGCGAAACAAGTTAGTTCCTGTTCTCACTTAAGTTATGACAGCTATAAACAGTCGTTCCCTCACCAGCCTCTCTCTTTTTTTTCTCTCTCTTGAAGTTAATAAGACAAAAATTGCAGCTTGTCGTGTTACTGATAAACCACAAAGCACAAACTCCTCTGTCCTGAAGACTTTCCTACGGTCGTATACTTTTGCACAGTGCTGTATATTGAAGAAAAAGTCCATCGGAGGCACTTACTTCTGAGGAGTGTGTGCCACTGGAGCAGGGGTTTCAGTAGTGCGGTATCTGTTGGCTATTTAGGTCTTAGGGTTGTGAATGCAATTCGAACTTTTATATGAAGTCATTTTTTTTCCAAGAAATTAATTAAACTGTATAGCTTCAGGTGCATTCTTTTAAAAAAGAAGACATTTTTTTAAACGGCCTAAACCTCTGCTGTAATGTGAATGTGTTTTCATTCGTGTTAACTGTCAGTTTGGGAGTAGAGATACTTCCTGGATGACATTATTGGTGACTGCAGAAATCTCAAGGCCATCATCACACCTCACTGATGCTGATGGCACTGCAGTGTCATTCACATGCCTTCTGAATGCTGAGCGACCGGTTTCTGCTGTGCAGAGGGAAATAAAGAAAGGTCTGAATGTAGGGTTAGTATCTCACCTTTAACACTGCAAAACACAGGCTTTATTCAGTGGTCAATTTTGTAAAAAATAATTTCCAGGGAGGATGGTGGGCTGAAATGAAGGAGGACTCACCAGACTCACCTTGGGGCTGACACAAAAAATCTAATCTAGTTTAAAATGTAGTAATGTAATAGACTAATTAGAAGTTAAGACAATTTACCGATATTATATAATCAAATTTACTCAATTATTACCTCCAGACTTTTTTTTTTTATCACAGGTTTTTAGACCTCTTTTATATTTTAATTACATTTTTTATTTTTGGAAAAAGATTCTCCAGATCTTGTTACAGATACTGTACATAGTGTTTGCTTTGCATTTCTGAAGGATGAAACTATGGTGGATTATCGATGGAAAACATGTATTTCTACATAATCTTCTTCTCAGTAGGTGCACGTGTGCTTTACCATCATCATAATTTGTTGGTTTGACATATAAAAAAACGAAACATCCAATGTGCCTTGATGTGTAAGGGCGCTTTCACACCTATTAGTCTATTTGCCGAGTCCGAATCAGAGCGAAATTGATTCTTTTGGTTCATTTGATTTGATTCGGTTCACACTGCACATAATTAAACGAACCAAATGGCAAAAAAAAACACTTGGGCGTGTGTAGAAATCCCAGAAACCACTCGAGCACAGAGAACATGGAGCCGGTGCTAAATACATGATTAAATAATAATATAATTAACTACACTGTTAGACTTTCCACTGCTTTTTTACAGTAACAAACTTTTTGTTTTTGTTTCTATTGAAATGAATTCTAACAAGTAACAGTTGTTGGAAAAACTTAAAACAATGTTGTTAGGAATGGTGCAGAAAAGAGAGCGCCATCACTTCGGGCGGTCATATCCTATTACAGAAGCTAGCTAACCACTTAGCTTGCTAGCTAATCCGCTAATTAGCGGTTAGAGTACGGAGGACAGAACAAATATTAAATTTAGCTTTATGGTATAGATAGTCCATTTTAATGCGTACTTTTTCATGATTTCATCATTTAAATCTTATGTTCATAAACCAACTCTCTGCTTGCAGCCGTTTTAGTTCGCAGTGCATTATGGGAACGCAGAGAAAAAACCGCCTTGTGTCTCATGTGATATGAACTCTCGAGAATAACGATTATCAGGACAGTTTGGTCGAATGGATTCTAGCGTTTTAGCGGCATCTCAAAATAGAGGATTTTCTAGTAAGAACACTTAACTAGATATCTTCTATGCTCAAATAATGGTCAAATATTAGGCTTTAATAATAGCAGTCTTACATCGTAGTACTGAAAAGAACAATACTGGATGGTCATCCATCTCCTGTTTAATGTGTGTTTTAATGAAGTGAGTTTGAAACTGGCACCCAGAGGAATTACGTGCGCCATTAAAAATCACAATACTGCTTTATTCCCCGCTGACCTTAAAGCGGCAGTTCAACACGCTGCCAGATATTCAGATAAAGCTGCACCGGGAGCTCGGACTGCACTCTGCCTCACTCGGATGTCACTCTGGCCAACATAAACGTAGATATGTTAGATATTTGCGCTTCTAATATGAATTATTCGGAAACCAAGAACAACTTGAATCAACTTGGGAAATGAGGGGAATCATCCCTATTGGGATCATGAGCCCAATTAAAAGATAAGATGCACGTAACTTACGAGCACTTTATCGTTTTTTTAGAGGCCGAATCCCAAAGCGCCTCTGTATTAGACCTATGTATATATGTACGGTATATGTATATTGCACAGCAGGGAGACATTTGGGGATTCAGCCCTATACAATAATAAAGCCTGTGAAAAAAGAAAACAGTATAAAAAAAAACAGAGAAAAGGTGGATGGTTTATGTTTATGCTTGTTTTATGAACTTTATGCACTTTTTTTCGGATAATACTGTATGCTTTTTATTCCTCTAATGTTACATTTTTCACTGCCATTCACAGCAATGACAGTTTTAAAATTTATTTTAGAGCAGTCAAAACTTACACAGGTGTATTAAAGTCTAATTATGGGGACAAGCATTAAGAGCAAAATAGTTATTTCTTTTTTTAAATATATATATCTTAGAACCTTTAGAACACAGAAACAACATAGAGATGCTCAAAGAGACTGGACAACCAGACAAAAAGACACCCAGGGACAGAAAAACTATTTTTTTTTTGTGACAAACAATGTAAAGAAAGAAAAACTGCCATTGTAAAAGGCAAGAAATGAATTCCCTATTCTAAATCCATATCAGAAAATACATTATGTTATTCCTCTTAAATATTGTTTGTGTGTTTTAATATTGACGTACACACCATTATATACCATGACAATTTATTAAGTGTAATTGTAAGCTAGACCTACTTTGTTCATTAAGTTTTATGTTTTAATAGCTGTGTGTAAGCCACAGCTTCCTGACGTTGGTCCGCCCCACTTTTAGGAAATAAAAAAGTGTTCCTCAAGGATTCTTTGGTTAGTTAAGGGTTCTTAGCTTTCTAAGGAGATTCTACTTGAAACCCTCTTTGATAGGAAAGCATTCCGTTGTAGGGTTCTACATTACCTTTAAGGGTTTTCCCATAGGGAGTAACCAAAGAAGTTCTAGATTTATCCTATTTTTCTAATAGCGTAGTGATTGAAATTAACAGTTGACCCGCCAAAAGTGGGTAAAACCTGACACTGGCGAGTAACTCCATTAATCTACCATCCACTTTTGTGGGTAACCACACAGTTCTTCTCATCTTAAGGAAGAAAGTGCGTGTATCACTGTATATTGTCTATATATATATATATATATATATATATATATAGGGAATGTGCTATTGCCAATAACAACAATTCAAGAATCAACAAGAATGTTACAGAGAAAGATGACAAAAATGCTTTTAGTTTTTCTACATATTATTTGGACATATAATAACAACCATTTTCACAAATTTGTCGTACATTACAAATTCTATTACACCCATGACAGTGCACATAAAACTACAACTACAGTCAAGCCGGAAAGTCTGCACACCCCTTTCACCTTCTCCACGTTTCATTACATTACAGACTTATTCT
>JAOUQW010000015.1:12850678-12865855 GCA_028565825.1 Olivaichthys viedmensis
AAGTAGGAGGAGTTATCTAGAAATTGTGGGTGGTGACTAGTGATGGGCACGATTAGTATAATACCACTCAAAATCTGCAACTTGATTTTCTTACACACACCAAAATAAACTACATGTTAAAAGATGTGTGGAGCTGTCACTAGTCTTTTACAGAGCATGAGACATGGTTGTTGGCCTGCGTTAATGGCCGCGAGCAACCCAAACAAAAGACAGGTGTGCCAATACTTTGAGTGAAAATAGAGTCTCGTTTAAGTGCAAACAGATGATCAAGTACAATAAAATACAAAGAGTTGGGCCTTTTCTGTGGATGAATCTTAAATGGTGTTCCATTGGATCATATCCTATGTAGTGAGCATACAGTAAATAGGAAGCCATTTGTAATCTGGTCTAAATTGAAAATGGCAGATGTCATGTGGATAACAGGTAAGAAATGTAAAAACGAGCTAAATATCAGCAGCAAGACAACATTCCTATGGGCAAATAAATTAAATCAAATGTGAAACATTACATTTTATGATAGAATTGTGATATTGCATCCCTAAAGCACTAAAAAAATATATATATATATTTTTTTCTGATTCAAGTAACGACTCGTGATTCTGTGATGGCCGAATTTGACCAACAACGGTCCACACTATTCATAGTGTCACCCATATGTCCCTATTCGGTTCACTTGGTACCCTGGCAAGAAGTAAATTCAGCACAGGCTGCAGTACGGCTCACTTGGCAGAGAAAACGACAAAACATGAGATCACGGACTTGTAACCGTATTGTGGCGTACCGCACTGTCCAGTGCTGCCGCTATTATTATTTAGCAGATGCTTTATCCAAAGTGGCCTTTTATAAAAATTTGAAAACATAATCTACTGGTCAGTAGCACAGAACTTTAACGGCTGCGCTATTACCACCCGATCAGTAGCTGAGATTGAGAAACACAGAGTCATGTAACCACCACCAAACACCCCAAGCGTTCCACTTTATTTTGCCTGGTTTCAGTCTGGCGTCTCCATTGAAGTGTCTCCTTTTCACATGGACCGTTCAGTGATCGACTGTGGGTTGAGTTCTTTTGGTAGCTTTAACGAGAAGTGCCAATGCTAGCTGGAGATACTCAAAAGAATAATAATTTTAAAAAATATCTATGTTTTTTTAAACTACACTTCTTGAGCTCTGAAGTTGCACAACTAAGGTTTCATCCTACCGTCAGGAGATTGCGAGTTTCAATTCCGATGATGCCACAGCAATCCATGGCCTGGAGGCCACGAAAGCATAACTGGCCCTGCTCTCTGGGCGGGAGGGATGGCGCGAGCTAATCACGGCATACGTCTGCTTGTGCAAACAGAATAGGGCAGTTTGAAAAGATGCAGAGGCTGGCTTCACCCATCTGGAACCACACATTAGCCTTCACACTTCAGGACTGATAGCCGTCATGAGACAGGGGGAGAACTAGATAATAGGGTTTGATTTGGCACCAACTAAATTGGGAGAAATTTGAGTGAAAAAAATAAAAATATATATGCAAAAACAAAACCTGCACTTTTTGAGTCTAAAAACAGGCCGAGACTGAAACAACCTGAAAGTGAAACAAGGATGGTTTCAAAGTTATATGCGGTGGAACACACCTGCTCAGCTACCAGCTTTAACCATGATAAACACCAAAAATCAAAGCCTGAACCATGATAAAGTATATTGTAGAGGTACTGCTGGCCTTCATGAGCATGCTCAGTTGTTGTGCGTTTCCTCCTCATATACTTTTCGGTGCCATTGTGGCACAGGAAAAAGGCAGACGCTGTCTCACCATCTTGGCATCTGATCCTATATACTACTTTCAGCCTTTGATGCCTGGGAATTTGTGTGTTTTTACACTTCACACAGCTGCACAGGGCAGGGTCTAAACCACAGCACCTGGCTGGAGAATAATGGCCAATTATTCTCCAGCCTTTTAAGAGCACTGAAAGCATTTGTTTACATTTCCATACCACAGGACTGTAATCTTGTGAAAGGGAAACTTTCGTTTGAGACTATTCAAACAGATTAAACTAAAAACCACCAAATGCTTGCTGAACCTCATGCAGCCACAATCATAAATAAGAAGTAGGATTTCAGCATCCTCAGCTAAAATATATCTGAATTCTTTACAAAGTCGTGTATTCATGTCAGTGTGTCAATCAAAGCAGGTCACTCATGGATAAAGGTATTAGTTGGGTATGCAGATGTAGTCCCAGCATTTAATGAGATTTTAAAAGGACTCATTTTAGTCATCTTTGCTTCACTTTATAAGTAATGCTGAAAGGGGTCAAAAGAATATTAAAAGTCTTAAATCTCAGGTACCCAAAAGTAAATGTGTTTATTAAAAAAAAAAAAAAAAAAAAAAAATTAACATACACGCATAAGTACACTTTTTCACATTAATATTGATAAAGCACTCAGCTTTTGCATTGATTCTGAAATTAAGAGCTTAAGTAAAATTAAGTGGTCTTTTTTTTTTTTTTTTAGAAAATAAAAAATTATTACGTTAATAAAAATCAATAGAGAGGGGAACAGAATGGGACGGTAAGACTCAGCGCAAGTAAGATCTGGTCTGTGTGCATCTTCTCAAAACGTTGTTAGAAGTTCTACAGAGCCTTGTGCAGTGTGGATTTCTGGTTTAAGGTTAATGGACTTATTGAACGTAATGAAGAAAGACAGAGCGCCAAACACGGGCATTATTACAATCTGGCAAGTCTCCATCTGTGGCCAAAGAGCACAATGGTTTAGTCAGAAAGGTCAGGACTCTAACTCTGATTAAAGAGGGAACGGTTCGAATTTTCAAGAGAGCTGTGTTCTAAACCAAGACTGTGCTGCAATTAGAACGCTATACAATTTGAGATGAATTAATCTCCATCGTTTTTTTAAGTGTTTGGAAGTCTAATTGCCAATTGGTTCACTGAAAAATCACCAAGCTTTCACTGGGCTACTAGAAGACTAAATCAGAAAAGCAGCACTTTGTGATCATCTTGCTTTGATCTTACCATCCGAACACGTGTGAGCGAAAGCTGCAGGGTTACTGCAAAGCGCAGGGTGAGTAACGCGTCTATGTGAGGAGTCGACGCCCAGCCTACATAAACAAACCTTTGACCATCTAGGGCAAGCCTTGTGCTGCAGCTACGGCTTCAAAGAAGCATTAAAACCCGAACAGATGTGTATCGCTACAAAGGCTAGCCAGAGAACATCAGGTTATGAAGTCAAACTGCATTGTTATATAAAGCCTATCCCTTTAAGGATGAATGCATTATGGATTTAGGGTCAATTAAACAAATAAACTTGCTTGACTCTATGGACATTTCCAAAACACAATTTCAGCATGCCTCAAACTCTACTAATGCCCCATTAACACAGAATTAAGTAGGGATCAGAGCTTGTCCGAGGATGGAGGTCTGTGCCCTCATAGGGGGGCATCGGCAGCTGGATGGCTATTCTGTGCCCAGTTACACTGCTCGTCCTCGCTTGTGAGAGTAGAGAGACTTTTTGGAGGAAACAAATGCACACAATTGGTGCTGAACACGGCTTTGCCTGCTCTCAAAATGACAATGAGAATGAACTCGTCCTTGCCCTAAGTGTGGAGAAACACACTTAAACAACCGGGAATCCACCGTCACGTAATAGTCTTCACTCCGGGTTATGCTCTACGCAAAAAGGTTTTCTTCGTTTGTAAACAGACGAAGTACAGGAGTTTAGGATCAAGTCTTTTATTGTTCCCTCAGATTAATCTTTGTGCCATATAGGAGTATTTCACATTGAGGTAACGGCTAGTTTACAAAACCACAGCTGAAAAGCGCCAGAAAGGATCGCCACAGGAACGCAAATCTGACAACTGGATTTAGTAGAAAGTGGACTGAAAAGAAACAAGCCGCTTTCCAGAGAGCCTGGACGAATCAGCAAAGTGAAGCAGGATAAGATGATGCAGAAAATTAAATGGGAATTCACAGGAGAGAGAATACGGAAATGACGTCACCCAAGAGAGAAAACTGCACCGACCATGCCCCATCTTGTGGTTTAGAACGCTATGTACTCATGAAACGCACCTCAGCCGGAAACCAAAAAAAGGCATTTAAGCGGTTTAGATGACCCACAAAAACACATCTGCACCCAAATAATGTTCCCCGTTAAGGCCCTGTGTAATGTCTAGTAACGTAGCGTCAACTTTGATCAATCCAATAGGTTTGTCTGAAGAGAAAAGCAACTCTTTGAGAAACTAATGGTGCAATAAGAAAACACTGAAGGTTTGGAGGCATGAGAAAAGTGTTTATGGGAACTCAAACAAAGCTGCAGAAGAATAATTTGCTATATAAGTTTATGCAAAAAGTAAAAATCTAAAATCTCTATTTTATTATGAATAGTACCGAAATCAGCGGTACCACCGAATTAACGCGCCTAAAAAATCAGTAAGGTCACTTTATAGAACTGTTGAAGCTTCATTATTGTCTCCTAATATAGCAGGGAGGATGAAGCACATTCTTCATTAAATGCATCTCTGTAGTGTAAAAATAACTGAAATAAAATCATACATATATAGATATATCTAAGTATATAGGAGAGAGGTAATACCCAGTAAGTCCCATCTAAAAGGACACAAACACTCCCTCCACTGAAAATGCAGAAATGTGCATTCGGGCTCTACAATTCTTCATGCCAAGAGCACTTACGAATCTTGGACACTATGCAAAAGTTTGCATATCACTCAAGAAGTATGTTACATTCACACTCTTGGCAGTGGTACAAATGGCTTTTTTTCAGCACTCC
Organism: Olivaichthys viedmensis; assembly: GCA_028565825.1. Taxonomy (NCBI): domain Eukaryota; kingdom Metazoa; phylum Chordata; class Actinopteri; order Siluriformes; family Diplomystidae; genus Olivaichthys; species Olivaichthys viedmensis. Next base: position 12,855,458 of record JAOUQW010000015.1, read on the forward strand.
GATTACATTCTCTGGTGCAAGAACAGAAAACTGGTAAATGCAGTAAATCCAAAAAAAAAGAAAAAAAGAAAAAAGAAGTTTGCCTGGAAATGATAAATGTGCAGTAAAGAAAGTAAAGCTAAATAGCAATAAATCACAGACACCACATAAAAATCATCAATAAGGCACAGGAAGAGTAGGAAGTCTGACATAGGAAAATACTGAACGGCGGGGGGCACTGTGGAGTAAAACGATCATATAAAATTAAATACCATGTGATTAAGCCTAAACCAAACTTTGGCTCAAGTTCGCGGTCTCGACTCTGCTCAGGGCTCTTATGAACCAGCAGGGAAACTGACAGCAGTGACTCTCCATAAGCAGAGTGCCATAAAACAGTTAAGCCAAATTCAAATCACTGTAGTGGGTATGTAAATGCGCAGACATTTTTGGTATACGAGTACCAACATAAATGTTCACAGCGTCTGACAATCAGATGAAACTTGCTGGCAGTAGGCATGTGCCGATAATCAGTTATCCGATATATTGTGATATTCAACACTCACACTATTTGTTATTGTGGACACTTTGTGGGTTAAAATATCAACATTAATCCATTCCATTTATGTTAATGTTCTTATTTACAATATATATATATTTTAAACTTGAGACACTGTGCTTGGGAACTTGGCCAGCATTTTAGTCCCTTACTTTGAGAGTGCCACAGAAGATGCAATTGTTATTTTACTTATTTATTTGAAATCATTTTCAATGATTAATTTGATCATTTTATTAAAACTGTTTTCAAATTCTCTCTCTTTGCCCCTTTTATTGAATTTCAAAAGGTTTAGTGTGGGATTATGTAAAAGACAACATAATATATCAAAACATAATATCGGCACATGCCTCACTGGCATGTATGGATTTGTTCCCCGTGCTGGAATCTTTGTACCAGCATTTTTGAGGCTACTATTTTTCAGAGAACTCCGTGGTAATATTTGGCCATTTTGGAAAACCACAGTAACCATATATTTACTGTAAACCAGTTTAGGTCACTAAACTCTCTAGATAATAACCGGGTTAGTATTTCACAGTTCACTAAAATATAAACTGGTGTCGCCTCTGGGCAAACCAATCTTGGCACTTTAAAATATCCAGCGACTAACAGAGATTTTGGTATTTCGGGACTGAAAGAATATATGATGGTGCTGATTACAGTGGCAACAATAGTACAGACTATTTCAAAAGTATAAAACAACTGCATGGACTATTGCTTTTATATAAAATACGTCAATACTCTCCTTCAAAGTCCAACACTGGCGTTCAATGATTGTGGTGGTCGATAATTTTCACCAAACAGTGCTATTGGCACTGAGGACCAGCTTAATCATCAAGTATAAGACTGATTTAAAACATAAGGCATGGAAAAGAGTACAGAGAATAAAACAGGCGAGCTGAACCTGTACTTAAAGCTGGAAGAAAAATCTCAAATATCAGCATCAAATCAGACAAGAGTGATTGTAGACCCAGAAGGCATGTCACAAGACTCGAGCTTGAACCACAAAGCAGACATTTAAAAAATCTGGACACACCAGAAAGCGAGAGTGGCTAAGTGCACTGGAAGATAAAAGTTTGAAAGAAAAAGTGTCAGCATAAGATGCTCAAAGAAAGTGCCCATTATGCTTTCAATAATTATGTAGTGGGAAAGAGAAGTGCTCCATCAGGTTTAGCATAGAAGACGACAACATGCTCCACCTGGCACCAAGCCATGGTGTTTTTCTCCATTATAAAAGTATTATAAAAAGTAGGTATATTATAAAGCAGGGAGCCCGACATACAGGCACGTGAGCCTTCCATCTTACGCTGGATGGAGCCTGGGTGGTCCCCAAGGCATTTCTGTAGCATATAAAGCCCAATTTAGAGAACAGCCTACATATCAAGTTGGGTGGATTTGGGGGGTTCCCCGAGGCTTAATGCGCGGAGGTTGTGGCACTCGAGGAGGAAGGACTCTACGTCTGTGCTACCGATAAAGGGGTTGCTGTAGAAAAGGTTCTGATCTGGGATCAGGCCTCCATCGGAGCCCCAGTCCGAGTCTGAGTCGGAGCTGGCATCGCCCGAGCCCTCTGTGCCCGTAGCCGGACAGCTGAGCTGCTCCAGCTGCTCCACCAGCTCGCTGAACTGCATGGCCGAGCTGGCCTCTGAGCGTGCAGAGCATGGTGGGAAATTTAGCATGGAGCTGGCCTCAGATAGGTCTTCTGAGCCCGGCAGACGCAGAGACGAGGACGACAGCGCCAGGTTGTCTAGAGAGCTGCACTCGGAGCGATTATTGACCAGCGAGCTGGTCTCGGAGCGGCCGAAAGCGCCCTCTGAAAACGCATTAAGGTTTCCGTTCGTTTCACATTCGCCATATTTAAACCTCTCGCTGTTTTCATCAAAGCCGAACGTGTACGCCTCGGCTCCGCCTGCGTAAAACGACATTTCGGCAGGGTCGTCATCTATGAACTCCTCGCTGAACTGCAGCGGGAATGCAGGGATTGGCCCCGCGAGCATAAACTCCGCCTCCAAAGCCTCCAAAGGAGTAAGGAAGGTCTTCCCGGTACCTGAGCCGAGGCTATGCATCTGGCCCAGCCCACCCTCGCCCGCACCCACTTGTTTGCCATAATCATTGCCATTTTGGGAGAAGCTACTCTCTACACGCACGAACGAGGGGCTGCAGTCTCCTGCCGCCGGGTTGTGAGGGGCACCTTGGAAGGCAGAGTTAGACGGGGTGTGGATCTTTGAAGGCTCCTCCTTTACAGGCGTAGGTGGTCTCACAAGCTGCTGGAGAGGTGGCATCTGCTGGATCTGCAGTTTGCTATTGTTATCCATCCGTACGGGAGAGGTGGAGGAGTGCAGAGAGTGGAAAGAAACGGTGGCAGAGGGGGTAGAACTGCAAATCTTGAGGTTGTCGAAGAACAGACTCTGTAAAAGAGGAAAATATGCAGAAAGGGGAATGAAGGGAGTCAGGGGTGTGAGGGAAAGGTAAAAAAAGAATCAGCTTGACAGAAAAAGTATTAAATAACAACGGGATGAGGTAATAATTAATGTGGATGGCCTTTCTACTGACCTGCTTAGGCAAATCAGTGGCCAGGGAGCGAGTAGACATGCGGACCTTACTGCTGTTCCTCCTGTGAATGGTAGTACAGACAATAAAACCAGACAGAATTATTTCCTTCTTGTTTCAGCATTGCTGTATTTAAAAAGGAAAAGTGATCTTGGCGAGCATCGTCTCACCTCTGGTAGGGTGTTCGTTTCACCCCACTGTCCCTAACGTACTCCACCAGCTGCTTCTGAGTACGCCCGCTGTCACAAAACACACAAACCAACGACGATGCTGTTACTAGATCAAACCTTGTTCCCACACACAAGCACTTATACATCCATTAGCATGGAATTAAATAATTTCAATATCACCTAAAGTTACCCTCAACTTTATAAAAACATGTGATTTTATTATTAAAACCTTTCTGAGGAATTAATTTGAGTGAGCAGATGAGTCAAATAACGAATACTGTCACTGCAGCAGTTTTGCCACAGCCTTAAGAAACAAGGGAGCTGAAAATCTCATTAGAAAATCTGAGTGTGTATTGAATGTGTGACAGGCAAGTGTTATTGCATCATAAAATGCCAATCATGTTCCAATATGCAAATGCACTCGTGCAGCACCAGTTATTCAGGATAAGGAATTTGATTCAATATAGAAAGTTTAAAAAAGTATGGCCTTCAAAAGTTTTAAAACATAAATGAGGATTGGTTCATATAAAATGCATAGTGATCGTGTTTTGTTTTTGTGACCATGTCTTTACATTTTGGCAGGAATGCCAGACTGACGTCAGAAATGTCACATACATGACAACAAATGGATGTGCATGCAAATTGAGCCTTATATATATATATATATATATATATATATACACACACATATATATATATATATATATATATATATATATATACACACACACACACACACACACACACACACACATCCAAATGACGCATCATTAACTGATTTTCTTTTTACATTTAAAACTGTATAAAAGGTGAACACGGTCCGAGGAAGGGTCACATAATGGACACAGCCACTTACTAATAAATAAATGAACATATAAACATACTCACTATACCGAGCCCCAATCCTCACAGTGCATTATGGGTATTCTCTACATGCCAGGATAATCGTTTGGACACTACCTATTGCGGTGCATCTTGGGATTTCTTGAGTGCACAGTGTGTTCTCTGTAATGCTTTTAGGCCTGACTACAAAATAGCGCACTACATAGTGAATAGAGCGTGGTTTGGGGACGTAGCCGTAAACGTACCTTCTCTAGACTGTAGATGACGCCCAACTGCGCAGGCTTTTTCAGCGCTTTAAATTTGAGCACCGTTTCTGGAGGAAAGGAGAAAAAGGGATTCGGGTTCATAAGGAATCATATTTGTGATCCTGGTTCTGGCAACTTGTATCGGCGATAGCGATAAGGAGCTAAAAATTCTGATAACCAATATAATTTTTTATGGCTACAAATGAAAGACAACAATTGCTTTAGTTTAAACACGACTTTACTGAGCTGTTAAGTTTCGAGTTGTCAATTTCACAAACTCATATAAACAGCAGACACAGCAATAAAAATAGAACAAGACATTTATGAAGAACGTTCTAACTTTAAAACAAGTAAAGTGATAACTTGAACTGTCCCTGTCCAATCTACTTAACAAAAGCACTGCTTACAAATAAACTGTGTTCTCACACACACACACAAAATCACTTCCTGGTTGTTGTTCAAAATAGTATCATGATTGCGTTTTTTCTATAGAGCATTTAAAGAGACATCCTGCATGTTATCTGCTGTGGGGTAGATGGAGCTTTTTGCCCACATTCCATATATGATAAAAAGTGGAGATACATGTTTTTCATTGGACAGCGGCGATATATGTACTGTACAAATGGGAACATCAGCATGTATCCGTCCTCAACGGATAAAACTAAAAGATTGTGGCTGATGGAAGAATCAGCCAACTTCACCCTCATCAGTACAGATAGATCATACATCATAAGAGAAATCCCGAACCTTGCAGGAGTCTTTTGAGTTTCGAGCAGTCCACGTTAATGTAGCGGATCAGCTCAATATCGTGGACGTCCACGGTGTCTTCTGAACACACGGTCAGCTCCTGTAACCTGCACGGACAGAGAACCTGGTCAGTATATCAGATAGATACAGACAGATAGACAGACAGGTAGACAGATAAACAGAGTGAAAGACAGACGGACAAAAAAAAAAGACAGATGGACAGAGACAGACAGACGGACACACAGACAGTCAGACAAACAGTCAGATGGACTAAGACAGACAGACAGATAGAATCACAGACAGACAGTCAGATAGACAAATAGACAAGACAGTCAGTCAGTCAGTCAGACAGACGTACAGATAAACAGATAGTAGGGTACTAAAATAGACAGATATACAAGTACACAAATAGATAAAGACAGATAAACAGAACCCTCTCATGACTCTCCTACGGCGGGATAACAGGAATGAAAATGTGCGTGTGTGCGTGTGTGTGTGTGTGTTACCGGGTGGAGATGCGGCTGAAGACGGCGTTAAAGTTGTTACAGCTGAGCGAGAACAGAACCCCGGAGGCAGAGTTGCGTAGCTCGGCTGCGTACTGGTTCCCTTCCCTGTACGTGTGGATGAAGTGACAGATCTCGGGCAGCAGCTGCTTCACCAGCATGGTCTCGTCGAGACGCATACAGTCCTTCGGTTGCTGAAGAGAGAGAGAGAGAGAGAAATAAAAGATAACTGTTTATTTTACACATATTCATTGTCCAGCTTTGGATAAAGGATTCCATCAAAGTAGAGATGGACGACGTGAAGAAAACAGCTGCGCTAAATATTTTAGCAAAATACCTGGTGAACAATTGCGTGACCATTATTAAAGACGAACACATTGACGAACGTGTTTCGCTTTATTACCAAAGTTTTATTCCCTACATACGAGGAATTTGTTCATTTCTAAGGACAGAGAGAGAGAAAAAGAGAGAGACCGTATCTGCACTCAGAGAGAGTTTAACATCAGCAATGCAGCTACATTAAAACTATCGGCAATATTACATTTAAAATAAAAAAAACTGTTAAAATCAAGTGAAATACCGGTGTTGGTAAAAAAAAATATATATATATCTAATAATTTCTTTTTTTACAGAGGTTGATGAGAGGGAAACAGAGAGCGCACGAGAGCGAGTCCATAAACACACAGGGTTTTGCACAAAGACTTAGCATAACCATGCAACTTTACCCACCCACATACGCGCACGTAGGATAACCGAGACCACCAAAGTGGGTGTCCTAACTATGGCCCGACTTATATATTATATGGCCAATAAAATCGGCTGATATTATTAGGTTGCATGAACCAATCTCTATCGATAAGCACCAATAATGTCTCTTTAAATAAAAAAAACACACACACATTTATAAATGTGATGGTACTTTGAATGATCAAGCACACAGGTGGGCACTAGGGGGCGCTAATCACTAACAAAGTGTTTTTGTGCGCGACCACAATTTATTTGTAATGTACTTCAAGTCCGCTCGTTTAAAAGTTCGATGCTGTGAGGGTTCATGTTATTTACTTGTTATTTGTATTATTTTAAGACTTTGTGAGTTTCTGCTGTTTGCGTTCGAAAAAACCTGATTTGACAACCATATCAGCAAAGCGCCGTTTAACTAAAACTATTGGCGCCCGCTTAATAAAGAACATTGACCGATATTATCAGTTGTTGAAACGTTTAGCTCCTTATTATCAGTATTGGTGATGCAATTTTCATATCAGTCATGTCGCAGTCTCAACCTTCTCAATCCACAGCCTCTCTTTTTTTCCCCCCCTCTGGCTGTGGAAGAATCTGACCAAGCAGGATTCTTCACACACCGTATCCCTGCAGCCTTGGGGAAAAAGCCGTAAATTGAGCTGCACCAGCATCTCTGGCCTGAGATCAGTAAACTCTATCCAGCCTAATGCTTCTACCTGCTGCGGTCGAACAGTAACGTCCCACCTAAGGGCTCCGAGCTGGACCACGCATCCAAACCAAAGCCTCCTTTATGTCGACAGCCGGGCGAGTCACACGACAGCAAGAGCTTTGGATGAAACGACAGTCGGCTGCAGATCAGCGCATTTTCGAAAGACCTGATCGAGAGCCCTTCTACAACTCTATAACTGGCTGCCTATTAAGTTCCGCGTAGACTACAAAGTCCTGCTCATGACGTTTAAAGCACTAAATGGTTTTAGCTCCGGCGTATCTTGCTGATCTTCTGGAGCAATATAGCCCATCCTGAGCGCTTCGCTCAGCTGAGGGAGGTCTACTGTTAATCCCGAGAATCACTCACAGCTCAGCCGGTAGAAAATGTTTTCTTATATCTCCCCTAAACTCTGGAATAGTGCTCCAGAGAACGTTAGGAACGCTCTAGAACTCTATAGGTGCTTTTAAATCCAGATTAAATACATACTTGTTTAATTTAGATGATTCATAGCTATTGGGACAACATATTGTCACTCTGACTAAGAGTTTGTTTACAAATGTCATAAATTTCCTGTCTTTTAGGTAACAGTCTTGTTTGTGTTTGTAGATGACCATAAGTTGTAGCGCCCATATTTCCCAGTTGCGTAGCAACATTTCTCACGGCTTTTACCATTTGAATGGCAAGCATATTGTATAGTGCGTTTGCCTTCCCGTGTCGAAAACACAAATTTCCTCGGTATTTATGCCGATCTCACGGTCACGCCACACGTCGGGCCGGGAAGGTGTTGGATGTGTTTTTATTTTAAAGCTGGTGGTAAACTCACACATTGTGTCATGGGGCTGAAATCTGCACTGTGGATCACAAAACCTGCAGATTAAACACCTGACTTACAGTCTTTATTTCTTTCAGAGTTGGCGTGGACCCTGATCAAGATCTTCAGCAATGTGGAGACAGCTTTCAGGTTCTTCAAGGAGTAAGTGCAATCCTAAATCTGGTTGTTGTTTTTCCCCTCTCTTTTTAAAAAAATCTCCAAAAACAGTTTTATTGGTTACGAGCAGCTTCTGGCTCTCGTCATGCCTCATATATAGCCATGTTGCCCCGATGACGTGTTCGGCTTTTTTCTTTTTTTCCCATCTGTGAAGAAGTTTCACCTCTTCAAGATCAGATTAGCAGAGCTTGCTAAAGCAGTAAACAAGTTTAAAACCAACCACAAAGCTTCCTTTGATCACAAGAAAGTGTTGCTACCGTTTGCATAGGACTGAGATTACTGCGTAAAGTTAAGCGTAGTTTTAACTAGAGCAAGAACGAAAAAAACCTGACCACTTTATAAGAAAGAGTGTGCACCAGTTATTTAAGTCCATACAACAGTGTTGCAGGATTACAGTAGGTTGCTTTAAATATTTAAAGTTATGCATCTCTCATGTGACATTTAACTTAAACAAGGAATCTTGCTCAGGTCTGGAAAAGTTTGGAATTGTGAGTGGAAGGCATCTAATTTCCAGACCTGGAAAAGTACAGAAATTCAGAAAACGTTTATTTTTATTTTTATATAGCTTCCCTAATGCATATCACATTCCATGCTTTCTCTTTTCATGATGCAGTTAACGACCTTTAAAACTTAATATAAAGAAAGTCTGGAAAGTTAAAAATTAACCAGGAAGAGGTATGAGTTTTCTTTTCACAAGGAAAGGGGATGAACTCTGTTAAATAGATTACAGAAAAGCGTGAGGAGGACAAACGCTTAGCTTGTGATGTAATGCTCTCTCAGATGGCAATGGATTTGAGGAAACTGTAATATTTTGGACGTGATCAGTTTGGGAGATCATTCCCGAGCGAGCGTGGCTATGAATCAAATCAATGAGGACAAGCTTCAGCGCTACAGTACTGCGCAAAAGTCTCAATGTTTTATATCAGTTTTTTTGTTTTAAGTGTTTATTTTATATCTTCTGCATTAGTGTGTAATGCGCAAAAGAGCACATTTTAGATTTCCAAACATTCGTTTTCCCAAATAAATGTTTGTAAGTCATTAAAGAAAGTAAGATATTCAGTACTAGAGCACTTTTTTAGATGGTCACCAAAGTCGCTGTGAGAACCACAGTGAACTTGAAATAATACATTTTAATAATAAATCATATGTTTTTATATTTAGAAACTTTTCAAAAGCATATTTGCTTTACAGAATTACTAAATGTGCCTCAGACTTTTACACAGTACAACACCTGCACTATAATCTCATGTCCCAATGAATGAGTTGACTAAGTTTTTGTCTGCTGGGTGAGGGGGAAAAAACTCTCAGATGCATTGCTGCTTCCTGTTCTCTGTAGGACGGAAGTCAACAGGAGGGCCGGAGCAAGACCAAGCAAGAGAGCGCCTGGCTCTTTAGACTGTGGTACACTTTCGACCACAAGTATCCTTTCAGCACAGCACACACGCTTGCGCCATTTTTGCTTAGTGCACTATTTAAAGCTCTGCACTTCAGGAAACACTTTGGCTCTGTTTCTGTACTGGAGCTGCTCTTTATACACGCTGCACTCCACCCCCCTCTTTCTGACTTCCCATTCAGTTCTGTCGTTTTCTCTCATTCCTTTCGCTCTCCTCGTGCCTGAACCAGTCACTTCAGAGCCGTGAATAAAGAAAGCACTTGACATCAGCTGCCACGTGTCGAAGAAAAGAACGAGTGCAGCATGCAGAGACAGGTTTTGGGAGAACTGGTCAGGAAGCTGCTTATGAATGTCAATGCGGATTTTCGGTTGGAGCGGATGAGTGGGAATTGAATCATGGGATAATGGGAGAGAGAGAGAAAGAGGGGAAAGATGGGATAAGAATAAATCCCTGGTATTAAAGAAGGAAGTTGTTTGAACATGGAGGGAGTTCCCCAAGCACTGTAACTGAGGCTTCAGATCTTTCCCCAGACAGGCCTCACCCTCTGTTAGCTGTCTTCTCGCCAAAATCCTCACTTAGTCACAGCCGTAACTAGAACGTATGGAATAGGAGGCGTTCAGGTTTCATTGGGGAAAAGACAGGGTTTGACAGCTGAAAATGTCTTGTTGGGTTGTTGGGGGGTAATTCCATCATGTGCAGGTGCTACTCTATGATTTTATTTCCGTCCGGATCGACAATGTCAGTGTTTTTCTCTCTTCCGTCCTCCTCTGAGAAAATTCCAGCCTGAATGACCTGATTTTCACCGAATTCAACACTGCTCTGATCATTTCAGTCCCGTTCAGATAAACGCCTCTGATTTTACACACCGGGAAATAAAAACAGTTTTTTGGCGGCTGCTACTCGCTGTATTTATTCGTCTCTTTGCCGGCGGATGAGGAGAAAATATCTGCGTGGATCACAACATTAACGCTGGATGGTGTAG
>JAOUQW010000015.1:12880624-12896838 GCA_028565825.1 Olivaichthys viedmensis
AGGGGCAATTAGCTGTGGCGGGGTATTTGAGGGACTGGGGCAATTAGTTGTGGGTGGTATTTGCGGGTGTGGGGGCAATAATAAAAAAAAGCGGCGATATTAGTGACTCAAGCTGTAACTAAACGAATCGCAACGTCGCGGTTGAGCTGCGACACGCTGCTGCGCTGCACCTTTAAGAAACCGGTGCGACGCCTGAGCGGAGCCGTGACGTCAGCGGGCGCTGTTATAAAGCGGGCGGGCTGCGATTCCGCCCTCCGCCAGTGGAGTATCGCAACCAGATTTCTGCACCACACAGGGCAGAGACGGGAACACACAAACACGAGTAAGTCCTTTAATCTAATGCAGCAATCCGTCACGTTACCCTCAATCTTACGGTTTGAACGTTTGCGCGAGCCTTTTTCTGATCGCGCTACGCTCGTTTGGGTTTGAGACAAATCCGTCTATTCGGGCTAGCCGCCTTGGAAAATGTGTTCTGGCTCGATTCCATGGCTGAATGCAGAATTATCCCCTGCTGCCCACTGTACGTTCACTTGGTGTGGCGATTTAAAGGACGGTTTCGACGCCTTCCGAGGTGCCCTATGTGAGAGTCGTTTGGTATCGAGCCCGTGGTCGTCGCGCTGACTTCCCTCGGCTCGCGCTAAATGCCTACGTGGACTTCTGCGTGGACGGTAACCGATGCAGAATCCCGACTCTCCTTCAACGCGCTGCTTTTAAACACGTACACGTTGCAAGATTGTCACTTATGAGCGTAGCGCTTTCTTTTTCTTTTCGTTTTTTAACGTAGTCTTGTGATTTTTATATTTTTTTAAAGTGTCCTAATCTAGTTCCACGGTCGCCTAGCCGTCTAAGCTAGCGGGTGTAGTGGCGCGACGTGTCACAACGGCGCACGCGCAGAGTAAGTTTAGGAGTCGTCCGCTTAGCGAACTAGCACGCTAGCCAACGACAACGTTCTCTCGGAGCTCGAAACGCTGCCCAAAGTCGTATGTTCTTCAACAAAAACGGCTTTGTTGTGTGGCCGGTGCAATGACGTCCCGTTAAATTGTTCAAAAATAATTGCGAAATCTTCGAGTGTGAAAAGAGAAAGCGATAGAAAAGCTTCACGGCTAGCCACCGTGGCGGCGGCGCCGCTAGCGCTAGCCTGTTTCCCAGTCGACGTAGCACTTCAGACACGAATCAATCCGTGGCGAAAAGTTTTCCTTCCGCGGTCGCTGCTTGTTGTGGTTCTACACACAATCCCCATCTTTTCAGCGTGGCGTTGGTTCCACGTCCGTGGCTTTAAGTCCTCGCGGGCTGTTTGTTCGGATGTAAACTGCCACGCATTACGCTAGCTAGCCGAGGACGACATGAGGTGTGTTTAGGCCAGCTCGCCGCATTACCCGTGTATTGATCACTAACTCTGTAGCTGCGATCCTTTTTCTCTGCGCTTTACGAGCCAACATTTTAACCCACGTCGTAAAAAAATAAATAATAATAAGTCGCGGCCTGTTATAAGATTTTATTATTGATTAGCCAAAGATTCTTCATCAAATCTAAAAACGCGTCTACACGACCCTATATTTCTTTTCTTTTCTCTCCCCCCCCTGTCTAATGTTGAGGAAATCGTGGCACAGTAGGATTTTGCTGGTCATTTGATTGCAGCAAGGAAAGGATCATTTAAATGACGTCGAAACGATAGCGCCATTGTTTTTTTTTTGTTGGTTTTTTTAATCGTCATGTCTTTCCAAAAGCTGCCTATGATCACGTCAGGGTGATGCACAGGGGGTCGTCTCCACGCTCCATGACCATTTCAAGGGCTTGCTGTCCAACACTGCTCTTTTTAATTAGATGAGCTCTGGGGCTTCGGGTCCAAGGCCGTGCTACATAAAGAGGGAGAAATGCGGTGCAGTCGGGTTATTTGGCTAAAGCAGTTTAATGTACGACTCTTGTGGAAGGGAGATGATCTGTGAGTGGGTGTAGGTGACTGGTTTGCTCTTCCGTTGCAGGCTAAAGCTGGCAGGCTGACACGAACGGACAGCTTTACAGGACGGATTATCTGGCAACTGACCATTTAGCTGGTAAGTTCATGACGCTCTTGTGGTCGTCAGCATTTTAATTTGCAGAGTGGTTTGCCACCAAGTTGTGGACTACTTGTGGTGCTCCAACAAAACATGAGTGGTTATCTGACCTTTATTTGTCTTTTTTTTAATTGATTGATTTAAAAAAAAATGAATATCAACTTCCTCATCCAGTTAATGGAGGGTACTGAACTCTTACTAGTGGGGTACTCAACTGAAACCCACCTTTGCCCCTTACTGTTTGTGATCGGGGACTCTTCAATTCTGTGTGTGTGGTGGCTGAAGTGAAGGTAAACATTCAGTGTAGTTACATACCTGAAGCAGAATAGCAGTGCTTGAGACTAAGTAGGACAAAAGTGCCATCATGGTAAGGAATGCTGACTAGTAGGTAATTGGGAGACCAGCCATCTGAATATCTGTGGTGTTGTCAGCGTTAACTAATGTCGTTTTGGTGTGTTCCAATGTTTTGTATCTGGTAGTTTCAAAAGACCTCGTTTAGGGTAAACTGTCTGAGAAGGTCATCTGTTCTAATGTGACAAGGATGGCTTTTATTTAATTTTTTTTAAATATTGTGAGCAGGCTTTGGAGAAATGGAGGAGAAGCTAGTGAGAACCGAATGGGAATGAATCACAAAAACTAAGAAATCTGATAGATGTGTGCCTCCCTGTTGCGTTATTAGTGTGAAAAGCTTGTAGAGGACTTGACCTGGCTTAAAGGGTTAACTGTGCGTTCGCAGCGCTCCGCCCATGGGCTCGGTATTTCAGGAGGCCTGCCGAGGAAGAGGCCCCTGCAAGGAGCAAGTGAAAACAGCCCTGTTTCTGTGTGAAGAATCTAAACTTGAGCTCAAGAGTTCGCACTGTGCATCAGAGCAAACTTTTCAAAAATGTTTGCATGGCAAACACCCTGCTTTGTAAGACTCCTGGGTGTGAGGAGCTCTAGGGTTTCAAAAGCATGTGACCTTATGTTAGTTTTGCACCACTGCTCGATTTTTGCTTTTAAATTAACACCGTTCCTTAACTCTCAAGCTGGTCTGTGTATTTCAGAGACGGTGTTTTTTACAAGCCAGCGTTTTTATTTTTGTGCTCTCATTAGAGTTACTACAGTCGAGAATACGCAACCTGATCTTTTAAGAAGTTGGTGTGCCAGCAGGTTATTTTACAGGAGAGGCGTATCTGTTTTCCATTATGCTCACATGTTTTTATATAACTGCTCTGATTGCTGACGTACGGAATTCAAAGTTATGTGCTTGAACACTGCGACGTGGAGGTGTTCGAAATATTTCTCTTGTTGCCATTCTACCTACGTAGGGTGCAGCAAATGAGTGTTATGGTGGAAATCCTCTTAGCTCCAGAGCTAATTCGGCTAGCTCCTAGGCTTAGAATTAGCCCTTCGCTTGAATAACAGAAGGCCAGCTTTGTCCTTCAAGTCAGAATGAATTTGTACTCATCCTTTATTGGATGTTTTAGTTTTGGGGCTTAAATGCACACATTTATCACTCTGCAAATGTGTATTGTAGCTTCATGTGTTTCCTTAAATATTGCTGGTGTTAAATTATCAACTTACCAGCCTAGGAATTGTCAAAGGTCACCTTAACAGATAAGGCGTGTGTTGTTGTTTTTTTTTTTTTCTTTTTTTTTTTTTTTTCTTCCTAGTCTGCGGCGTCCTTGAGTTCTATTAATCAGCTGAACTGTCTTCCTCTTGTAGTGGCACACTCGGACTCCGTGTAAGCGTGGGATATCGACCATGAGCTCAGTCGCCGTACTTACGCAGGAACGCTTTAACGAGCACCGCAGCGGCCTTCTGCCAGAGCAGGTTGGAGGTGAGAACCAGAAACAACCCGTCCAGATCAGTGGGTGACGATTGGATCTCTGGGCTTAAAAATAGTAATGAAAGTACTGGGCTTCCGTAATGAATGACTGTCCCTTTCCATCTCGCCTTGCAGCTGCTGTGGCAGTAACCAGTGATGCAGTAGATGAGGACAACCTCCCCACCTACAAGGATGCCTTCCCCCCTCTGCCTGAAAAGGCTGCTTCACCCGAGGGGGTACTGGAAGCTGGAAATGCCTGGACGTCCAAAATCAGGTCGCTTAAATCCTCCATCATCACCCAGGTACGACGAGGTTTCATTCCCTAATTCAGAGGGGTTAAAGATCATTGCTTTTATTGAGGCTTGTAGTCTATATGCAGGTAGAATCCTAAAGAAAAGGCTCTTGAAGTGAATACAAGTGACATTAAAATGTATCTTTATCTAAAATGGGTCACTGCTCAGTTATTTTATTGTAACATCTCTGCAAAAGGGAAAATGGTTCAAGGTTGTCCAAGTCAACTTTGCTCACAACATGGTCTATCTCCTAGGTCTTCCATGTGCCTCTGGAAGAGCGCAAGTACAAGGACATGAACCAGTTTGGAGAGGGAGACCAGGCTAAGGTGTGTGTTGACATCATGCACAAGACTGGCGCACACCTGGAACTCTCCATGGCTAAGGACCAGGGTCTTTCCATCATGGTGTCTGGGAAACTGGATGCCGTTATGAAGGCCCGTAAGGAGATTGTGTCCCGACTGCAGACTCAGGTGTGTATTGCAAATCCACTTCTAACCATAAATAAACACCTTGTGTGGCTTTAAATAACACAGACTTGATTTTGTTTGTAGTGTGTGTTGGGTGACATGGGGCAGTTTATATCATAAAAAAATTCAGTTGCATTGCGGGTTTCATGTAAGTTTTTCCTGTCTTACAAATGTATAGGGCGAGGCTTCTTAGAGTTTATATAATTTGACTAGATTTGAGGTTTTGAAACAATTTTCCAGACATCGGGTGTAAAAGTCAAATCACTTGCCTTATCTGCGTTTTTCTTGACCTGTCCTTTATCTCCCAGGCTTCAGCTAATGTGGCCATCCCCAAGGAACATCATCGCTTTGTCATCGGCAAAAATGGGGAGAAGCTGCAGGAGCTTGAGCTCAAGACTGCCACCAAGATCCAGATCCCAAGACCAGACGACCCCAGCAATCTCATCAAGATCTCTGGCACCAAGGAGGGCTTGGAAAAGGCCAAGCACGAGATCCTGCTCATTTCGGCTGAGCAGGTAGAGAACCACACTGACCTCACTCTTGCCTTAGGCATGCTCTTTTAGGAAAGAGTAATGATTTGTTTTTGTGTGTGTATATAAAGAAAAGTCTTTAAAGCAATGCTCCATTTTCTATAGATATTTTATAGTTTTTTTCTTTTTCTTTTTTTCCCCTCTCCCTGTTTTCCTGGCTAAACTATTTGCATTTGCATTAAATACCTCTAATAGTTGGCTCTGTCATATCTTGCTGATCTTCTGAAGCAGTACAGCCCATCCCAAGCACTTCGCTCAGTTGAGGCAGTTAATCCTGAGCATCACTTGCAGCTCAGCTGATGGAAGAGGTTTTTCTTATATCGCCCCTAAACTCTGGAATAGTGTTCCAGAGAACGTTCGGAACGCTCTATAGGTGTTTTTAAACCCAGATTAAAAACATACTTGTTTAATGTAGCCTATTCTTAGCTATTGGATCTTTTGTCTTGTTAAATAGACTCATCATGAATCGTAGTACTAACACTATATTTATAGTCAGTTAGTGATTGTATATTGGTTCTTTAATGTGCTTTAACGTAAATACGTTTTATGTTTCTGATGTGTTCTATGTAAAGCACTTTGCGCTTTTGAACCCTGAATGAA
Organism: Olivaichthys viedmensis; assembly: GCA_028565825.1. Taxonomy (NCBI): domain Eukaryota; kingdom Metazoa; phylum Chordata; class Actinopteri; order Siluriformes; family Diplomystidae; genus Olivaichthys; species Olivaichthys viedmensis. The sequence goes on from JAOUQW010000015.1 coordinate 12,886,376, forward strand.
AAGTGCTATATAAATAAATGTATAATTTTTTTTATTATTATTAATAGTTGGCATATTTGGTTGCCTAATCAGTCACTTTTTGCAGGACAAACGTGCAGTGGAGAGACTGAACATCGATAAAGTGTACCACCCCTTCATTACTGGTGCTTACAGCAAGCTGGTGGGGGAGATGATGCAGGAAACTGGAGCCCGCATCAATGTCCCACCGCCCAGCGTCAACAAAACTGAGATCGTCATCACTGGGGAGAAAGAGCAGGTTGCCCTTGCTGTGGCCATGATCAAAAAGGTCTACGAAGAGAAGGCAAGTCGTGCTCAGAAATTAGGATTCCTATCCAGGAATTAAGGATGAGTATCAACATTGTGCATACAACTGCAAAAATGATCTGATGGAGAACTTGTGCTGTTGTAATTGATCATTGCTAGATATGCACCAAAGATGATGACCATTCTCTGTTGTAGTTGTGAAAGTTTGGTCTTTTTACCATGTCCCCCCCCCCCACTTCAGAAAAGGAATGTCACCACTATTGCAGTGGAGGTGAAGAAATCTCAGCATAAGTATGTGATTGGGCCCAAGGGCAACACCCTGCAGGAGATTCTGGACAGGACCGGCGTCTCGGTCGAGATCCCACCTTCTGACAGCAGCTCGGAGACTGTCATCTTGCGTGGGGAGCCAGACCGGCTGGGCCAGGCGCTCACTGAAGTGTACGCCAAGGTAAACCAGCCCTCCCTCTTGAGTGACTACTTAAACTAAATTACACTGCCCTTGGAGATTCTCCAATGTAAAATTCTGAGTCTGGGCCTTGATTATCCAGGAGACCGATGTTATGGGTGTATGTCTTATTTCTAGTGTTGACTTCTCCTGCAACTGCCTTGCTTCAATTAGGGATGTACCATTCTTGAAGGCCATTGTAGACACTTTTTACAAACCAGAGATGCAACAATATAAATATTTAAAACGCGTTTTGTTTTCGTACTCTCTCTATCTGGCCGAGCACTATCGGTGCATCTTTATTACAAAGAACTAATTAACTTCTGGCAGTGAACACTATTATGAGCACTTTAATTTTATGGAAGGAACTGTAGGATTCCTGATTTAACAATCTTTTTATTGCCCTAATATTGGAACTTACAGTTCTGACTTTTTTAATAGAGTGTTTAAATAATACTGTACATTCTCCCTGCCCCCTCTTACCAGGCCAACAGCTATGCGGTGTCCCACGTATTGGCTCCTTCTTGGCTTCATCGCTTCATTATTGGCAAGAAGGGACAAAATCTGGCAAAGATCACTCAGCAAATGCCCAAGGTACACCACTTACAAACCACTCATTTTCATGTACTTTAACTTTTATTAATGGAAGAATTTGGTGCCATCATCTGCAATGTTTGTTCCTTACAGGTGCACATTGAATTCACTGAAGGTGAGGATAAGATCGTTCTGGAAGGACCTACCAAAGACCTCCAGATGGTGCAGAGTCAGATTGAAGCCATTGTCCAGGACCTGGTAGGAACTGGCCCTGACTTTAAAAAAAAAAATATATATATATTTTTTTTAAGTTTAAGGTCTGGCTAAATGCATTGATTCCTTAATACGCTTTGTGTTTGTAGGTTAGCCGTATGGATTATGCCGAGATCAGTGTGGATCCCAAGTTCCACAGGCATTTGATAGGGAAAGGCGGTGCCAACAGTGAGTGTCATCTGTTGAACCATTTCTGGAACAAATGTTTGGTAGAAATTATTGACTTGCTATTTTGTTTATCTTTCACATCTCCTTATTGCCTCCTCCTAGTCAACCGCATTAAGGACCAGTATAAAGTCTCTGTCCGCATTCCACCGGACAACGAGAAGAGCAACCTGATCCGTATCGAGGGCGACCCCCAGGGCGTACAAGAGGCCAAGAAGGAGCTTCTGGAGCTGGCGTCACGCATGGTGATTTTATAAATATACTTTACAAGTGTTGTCTTTCAGATGGTAAAGTCTTGTCATTCTTCCACTTAAAACAAAAAAAAAACTTATCTGGGAGTTATCTGTAACTTTTTATTGTTAACTTGACTTGTGGGCCAGGATTGAAGGCAGGTGTTGGGCTTGAATTGTCAAGTGCTCACACTATTATAATACCAGAAGGGCTTTTATGAAATGCTTTCGGGCTCTAAGGAGAGGTTGCTTGGCAACAGGTGACTCAGAAGTCCCTTCACGCTTTCTGTTGTGCAGGAGAACGAGCGTACAAAGGACATGATCATCGAACAGCGTTTTCACCGAGCCATCATTGGGCAGAAAGGGGAGAAAATCAAGGAGATTCGGGACAAGTTCCCTGATGTAAGATTCTTTCTTTGCACCCACACATCAAGGGCGTAGTGCATGTTTATGGGGGGCGCTCAAATCGTGCATCACGGCTAATCAGTTGAACCCTTTCCCATTCCCTTTTTACAGGTCATCATTAATTTTCCTGACCCTTCACATAAGAGTGACATCGTACAGCTGCGGGGGCCTCGGACTGAAGTGGAAAAATGTGCAAAATTTATGCAGAAGATGGTGGCTGAAATGGTACGCAAGTAATGCAGCAATACTGATTTTTTATTTTATTTTTATTTTTTATTTTTAGGTGATTGTCTGGTGGTTGTGTGAAGGTTCATTGTTGAAATGAGTGCTGTCATGTTTTTGCATCCTCCTGGGTTTTCTCTATGTATGAGGGGGCTAAATTCTATAACCAACTCCAGACAAACGTCTGTTTTTTCTTTTTCCCTCAGGTGGAGAACAGCCATTCAGTCTCGGTCCCCATCTTCAAGCAATTCCACAAGAACATTATTGGAAAAGGAGGGGCAAATATTAAGAAGGTGGGTCAATATCTTTGACTGCCTGGCCCCAGAAGTGAAAGTGGGATTTCTATTTTAGATGGTTAAAGTTTCTCTTTCCGCTTTTTTTTTTTTTTTTTTTTTTCTGTGTTAACTTGACATTAGGCAATGTGCAGTGGAATGTGTAATAAGATGATTTCCCCCCCCCTCAGATTCGTGAAGAGACGAACACTAAAATTGACCTGCCTGCAGAGAACAGCAACTCTGAGATGATTATCATCACTGGCAAGAAGGCAAACTGTGAGGCAGCGAGAAACCGCGTTCTGGCTATTCAGAAAGAGCTGGTACAGCCTTCACAAGAATCTGGTTTTCACTATATCCATAGAAATTGAACAATGTAGAATAAGCGCACATGCTAAATTTCTCAATGGCCTTTTTGGTTAATTCTGTTTTAGGCAAACATTACAGAAGTGGAGGTGTCTATCCCTTCAAAGCTGCACAACGCCCTGATTGGCTCCAAAGGACGCTTTGTGCGTTCCATCATGGAGGAGTGTGGTGGGGTACACATCCATTTCCCCACTGAGGGCTCTGGCATTGATGCTGTGACAATCAGAGGCCCAGCTGAGGAGGTGGAGAAGGCTAAAAAACAGCTGCTGTCCCTGGCTGAGGAGAAGGTAGAGATCATTTACAGGTGTTACTATTTATTTATTTATTTATTTATTTATTTTGTTTCTAGTAACCCCTCACCACTAATTTTTGTTGATTTGTAGCAAATTAAAAGCCACACTGCTGAGCTCTCTGCCAAGCCTGAGTACCATAAGTTCCTTATCGGGAAAGGAGGTGGAAACATCCGGAAGGTGCGCGACAGCACTGGTGCGAGGATCATCTTCCCTACACACGAGGATCAAGACCAGGAGCTCATCACCGTAATTGGCACTGAGGAGGCAGTGGCGGAAGCTCAGAAAGAGCTGGAGGCACTCATCAAGAGCTTGGTAAAGTCCTGCAGTCGTTTATCTAACTTGTTCATCAAATGATCCAATACTAAGCTTGCATGAATTGTTCTTAATCCATACAGCTTGTGTAATACTTCTCGCAATAGCTAGTACTGGAGTCTTGCTATTTAGACGCTTGCTGTAGCCTTCAACTGATGTGTAGGAGTGAAAAACCAAAGCCCTGGGTTTGTTGCGTTAGATCAGGACATCTTGTGAATGGCTTATTGCGTGGCATTGTTTCTGACTCCAGTGCAATCATGTCACTAGATGACCGGCAGCTTGCTGCCTTTCTTGTAAGTGCTAGGTTACCATAGTGAGTAGCTAAATTGGTCAGGTCTGAGAGAATAAAATATCACTATAAAGTCTGTGTTTAGCAGTTATGATTCATAATGGTAGACTAACAAGCTAATTTGACACAGTTAAGAGCCCTTGTTTCCTTTCCTTTTCAGGATAATGTGGTGGAGGATTCCATGAACGTGGATCCCAAACACCACCGCTTCTTTGTGGCACGCCGTGGCCAGGTTCTGAGGGAGATTGCTGAGGAGTATGGGGGCGTGATGGTTAGCTTTCCCCGGACTGGCTCTCAGAGCGACAAGGTCACACTCAAAGGAGCCAAAGATTGTGTGGAAGCTGCCAAAAAGCGCATTCTGGAGATTATCGAGGATCTGGTAAGTCAGAACTTGAAGATCTGTGTTCTTATTTCAAATGGCCAGACAGTTATTTTAGCAACCAGGCTTGAACAATTTCGATGCCATCTTTCAGAGGGTTTGCATTTTAACTAGACATCCCACTTTTTCCACAGAATGCACAGGTTACCATGGAGTGTGTGATTCCACAGAAGTACCACCGTTCCATTATGGGACCTAAGGGTGCTCGCATTCAGCAGATTACCAGAGATCACAATGTGCATATCAAGTTCCCAGAGAGGGAGGATTTGCAAGGTAAACACTGACTGCTGGGCAGATGTATTCTGTAAACTGTAACCTGGTCATTTTCTCAACTCTTCAACTTGTTGTTGTGTAGAACTTGCTATTGCAAACCAGCCACATACAGTGGGGTCCAAAAGTCTGAGACCACATTGAAAATCTTGGATTTTTTTCATTGCCACTGTATGGCTCTCAAACGCGTTGCTGAAACTGGCTCAGTTGTCTCCAAATCACGATCAGGCAGACCAAAAGTGAGCACACCATCAGAAGTCCAATACATAAAGCTTTGTTCACTGAGAGAGAGAACAGCAACTTCATCACAGATACAGAATGTGCTGAATAAAGAACGAGAGACTCCAATCAGCAAAAGGTGCTGTCAAAAGAAGGCGAGCTAGTAGTGGTCTCAAAGGACGAGTAGCGTCTCTAAACCACTTCTCAGGAAGGGAAACACTTGGCATGGGCTAAGACATACCAGCATTTCACAGTGGAACACTGAGTCCTAATTACTGATGAATCCAAGTTTGAGATTTATAGCAGTAACAGAAGGGTTTATGTAAGGAGACGACATATGTGTGTACAGTGGGGTCCAAAAGTTCACTGTTGTTTTGATACACTGTGGTATCAATCTCTCTTATATATATATATATATATATATATCAATCTAATAGTAATATTTAAAATAAATGCAAACAAATAAATGCAGGACTTTAGCAGGAAATGTAGAGGTATTCAAATTACAGCATAATACACAAAGTTTCCAAGGAAACAGGACGTTTCAGACAAAAGTCCTTCATCAGCTGTGCTAATGAATTGATTCAATTTTGAATATCAACTGGTTTCACCTCCTACAGCTTCAGAAGCACTTTCCTTGCACAGCTGATGAAGGATTTTTGTCCAAAACATCTTGTTTCTCTGGATCCTTGTGTACTATGCTGTAATTTTTTACTACCCCAATATAGTGGGTAGCCTAAATGTTTCAATTGAAATTAGTTGGCATGTGTTTTCTTGTGTTCATTAAAAAGAAAAACCCTAACAGTGTTTACAATCACTTATTTGTTTATATTTTGGTAAATTGGACAATATTGGAAATTTATTGGAAAATATTGTAGGCGGGCACAAACAGAAAGAACTGCAAGAGCGGGCGGGTGCGGCCATTGTTTCGGTGTTAGTGGGCAGCTTCCTCAGACAAAGTGTTGTGTGACTTAATGTATAGCAGTGATGTAACTCAGCTGCGTGTTGTTGTTTTTCTGAATCAGGTTTTGAGTCTCAGTCCATTACTAATGGCTCACCAAGTCCTCGAGTCAACGGCCACTCCAGCCAGTCAGCACACTCGGACCACAGCAGCCAGGACACCAGCACGCAGGTGAAGTGTGTGTGTGTGCGTGTGTGCGTGCGTGCGCGTGTGTGTGTGAGCGAGTGAAATGACTACATAATAGTGGTTCTGTTGTTAGAAACACACACAAGGTCCATTCCATGTAATACACAATTATCCTGTGTGATGTTGCCACATGTAACACCTGTCTCTGTCTGTGTGTGTGTGTGTGTGTAGAACTCGGAGGATGGCGACAGCCACTCGCTGGACCCTTTCGCTGAGATCGGTCTAAGATTGAGCCCCACAGCGGCAGAGGCCAAAGAGAAGGCACACGCCAAGCGCGGCAAGAAGAGGGCACCACAGATGGACTGGAATAAGAAATACGAGCTTTTTAGCAATTTTTGAAAACACACACACACAGTTTCACACACTCCAACATCCAGACTCTCCCAACATGCTACATTCAACCCCTCCATTTTGATTGACTGCTTTTGAGGATGGAGGCTGTTATTTTTGTATAAAAATGAAGAAAACCCTGAAAAGTGTTTTAGAAGGAAGATTGGAGCAGGCAAAGGAGACCATGTAAATGCCTCAGTCTATTTTTTCACTTACTCTTAACTGGAAAAAGAACAGCTCTTTCTGACTCAGAACTGTCACTAAAAGAGCCAAGATGACCAAGAACAGGATGAAGACTAAATATTTTTCTGCAGCTTAGATTTTTGTATTGCTCTTGCATTTTTACTGCTACTGCTACAACCACTTCAGATTGCCCTGTTTAACAGCGATCCAACTTTTACAAGACCATCTCCACCAGCCACATGGCAAAAAACACACCAGAATGTCAAATATTTGTTAAAGACCATGTTTTACATCTTGGTGTCTCGGTAGTGGCGTTCTCTGCTCTGGTGGAAGGACATATTATGGGAAAAATATGGATTTACAATAATAAAATCTGGCACTGGCCCTTTAAAAGGGACCTGTCCATTTGATAGGCTGTATGTTCTTTGTAAATCAGTATTACATAGGAAGGAATTAGTCTGGCTTTTACCTGCCATTAAGAGGCAACCCAGAATTATCAGCTTAAGTTTACGCACCAGGATGTTCGCAGCTTTTAAGGGACGTGCCACTGTTGTGACATTTTAAAGGGAAAGTATGTCAGGATGTTATTTACTAATTTGGTGAGAGTGGGGCAGATGCGAGCATAAACAATCTGGTGATTATTTCAAACTAGAGGGCACCATTGAAGTAGTTTTGCTTTCACCATGAAAGAAACTAAAGGACAAATGCATAACTTGCAGGTTTTAACCACTAGAGGGAACCATTTATGCAAGTTACTGAATTGAAACTTGGGAGATGAAGCTTGTAAAATGAACAAATGTGTCTTATAAACGCTGTATCTAACAATTCAACATTGTGTTGCTTTCTGGGACAAATGTTATAAATGGATATGAGACTGAAGCGAACCACAATTCATGAGTAGTAAATCGAAGACAAGAAGTAAAGGACACAATCTAACTCGGTGTGTAACAAGTCATTGTAAAATAATGAAGGTACTCTGGGGCTTAATGGATTCATTTTTACTAATGATAAATTAGTACATTTCAATTCCTGGCGGCTATAGTGTGTATTTGATCCATAGATGGACTCAGAGGGATGTTATGAGCAGTGTGTCAATTCTCATGCTGAATCTTGTACAGAGTAACGAGAAGCAACTGAGGGGGTCAATAAGCTAATGGAGATCAGAGAGATGGCTGGGGCAGCTGCTTTTAACACACACACACAGACAGGCCTTCAGACTAAACCACTTCATCTCACAAGGCCACGGTTCTTGTAGAAATGGACATGATGACCACTCAAAGCTCTCTGACACCCCTAAATGCTTGAAATGTGATATGGTCCAAAACGCCAGCTATGCTTGAGTTCCAATAGGTCGATCATTAAGCAAAGATCATCTGTGCTGTGCTGACGTACCGCTCCAGAAAGAAAGACTTTAAAAAATAGCTCAATCTGCCTATATAGCAAAAAATATTTTACCCTGTACTAATGCATATTAGTGGCCTTGCTGTACTCCGTCTGCACATCTTTTTTATTTTTTATTCTAGTATGTTTTCTTCTCATGTTTTCTAGCATCATTGTGTTTGCTGTTGTTTTTTTTCTTTTTCTGACAGTGAATATACATGAGCATATAGCTGAATTCTGAATGCATACACTATGGGAATATATGCCAGGTTGAATTGTTTTGGGGGGGGGGTTTCAATAAAGTGTGACATTCGCACATTCAAGCTGGAGTAAGTAACTTTTTCTTGATAAAAATGAAAGAAGCATTAACAATTATTCAGTCCATTGGGGAAAAACACCCACTCTTAAACATGATGTTTAGTGCTGCAGAAAAATGCCCTGGAAATTTTATTGTAATTCAAAGCCAGAGCTGTCGTGTCGGATTTGGAACAACGAACTGACACAACCTCAGGCACTACACAATTTCACTTGCCATTTGTAAACAGCAAATCTGTGTGTGGTACAGCTGGCAAGCACAAAATGTTCTTCCACAAGCAAGCAATAACACATTTCTACCAAAGAGGGCAAAAAGTTACATACTGCAGCATTTCTTTCCTACACTTCCTCTCTGTTTCTCACATTTTTACTTTAGATTAGTAGGGACAGTGGAACAGCTCTTTTTTTTTTATCAGCATCTGATCCCAGCTGCCATTGTCTCGTCAGTCTCATTACAGGTCATGCAGAGGTTTGGGAATTTGCTTCACAATTCTGCACAACACCCTCACCACAAACACATTCATGTCACTCAGGTATACAGATTTATAAGACGTCGGTTTAGTCTGTGGCTTTGTACATTGGTGTTAAGCACAAAGGCAGGTGAGTCAGGCTGTGACCTTTGGAGGTCTGGCCTACTTTTTAAAAATGATTTATTTATTTATTTTGGCACCCTGGGAACAGGTACTCAGGCATAGAGCAAAAGGTCAGCCAAGGGGCAAAAAAGTCAGTAAGCAGTGGCGAGGACTGGGCAACATACCAGCAGCAAACTGTTATGATGATATCAGGCCACCAAGTACACTGCATACCACCGTATAACTGTTTAGCTCCATGGTGAAGTGGTGAAAACATGCAGTGATTTGTGACACTGTAAATAAAGATGCCACATCAAGATGTTTAGTCCAAACTTATTGGTTACATTTACAGTTGAGGGCAAAAGTTTGCACCCCCATGTTTTTTAAATGGAAAATATACCTCTGTTTTACAATTAATCCACAAAAAAAAAGAGAATACCGAAATATCAAACATGAAATGTGGATGGGTCCTACAACAAGACAACAATGCAAAACATAAGGTAAAATCAACAGAAGATTATTTGATGTAGTTTTGCCATGAACAGTCTCCAGACCTGATTTGAAGAAGTCAGTGTGTGACATCTGGCAAAGTTATAAAGGCAAATAGTGCATACAAGTTATAAGAGAATATTTATATAAGAGAAATGTAACCTTTTGAACTGATATTTATTTTTTCCACTATTGATGTCTTAACATACACCTTTTGACCATATTGTAATTTGATAATGAAGGAACACCTGTCAAACCTAACACACTAAATCTCTTGGTATTAATTACATTCATTTGTTTTCTTCATTTTGTCCTAAGGGTATGCAAACTTTTGCACACGACTGTAGGTACCTGTATAATTAGGTGAATAATTCTAATGTTTCTTCAGATGTAGCAGTAAACCAATCCTTTATTAATTTATGAAAAGTGAAAATACATTTCACAAAACGTCGGTATTAAAGTACTTGCAGTGAAGTATTGCCTTAAGAATATTTAAAAAATACTTACAGATACTTCAGCATTTAAGCAGACCTAACTTCATGCACTACATCACTGTATTAAAAGTGAAAGTCTTGCAGTGAAGGTCATAAAAGTGAATATCCACTGTTTCCTCATATTTCTTTTTTTTAGGTCCAGAAAATGTAAATTGGTGATGTTTTTTGTCCAAAAATCCCATTTTGACCACAAAGTCATCTTAAACAACTTATCTTTAAAATACATCACTTTTTATGTAAGTGGAGTAAAGTTCTAACATCTATAAAACTCAGTTATTTACTCTGCCTGTTTGCTATTCACCTGTGGCAAATGATTGTGATAAGGAGTCACCAACTCGGAGCTGTGATGCAATAACATTCACTCAGAGCTCTGTGACCATGTCAACCAACAACACAAAGTTTAGCACTTACGCAACTGGCCAGGTACACACACACACACCTGGACACACGTGCTCGACACAAACCTATAATTAAATATAGTGTTCTCAGAGGAGGGAGCTACAGCAGGATTTCTCAAGAGTCAGTGCACATGCTGATTGTATTCTTTGGCTGGCAATTTTACACAAGCATTTCCTAGCTTAATTATAAAAGAAAGTACCAATCTGAACTCAGACC
>JAOUQW010000015.1:12916786-12935573 GCA_028565825.1 Olivaichthys viedmensis
TCTTCTGATGGTGTGCTCACTTTTGGTCTGCCTGATCGTGCTTTGGATACAACTGATCCAGTTTCAGCAAAGCATTTGAGTGCCATGCACTGCCCCCTTAGAAACTTTCAGTCTAGAATAATTATTTGACTTTTACTTAGTTCTGATGCCATATTTCCCACTGTCACAATGCTACTTAGTATGAAATGTTCTGCTGAAAACACAGACACAGCCTTATTTATAATGGGTGAACAATGGCTGCAAGTTGATTAACTTAAACAAGCCTCTGATGAGCAGATCAAATCTACCTGACTGTCTGGCATATGTTATCTTACCTTGGATCTGTTAAGCGATGTACGAAGAACTGGCCCCAGATATAATTGCCCATGTGGTGGTTTAACTTTTGGGTGCTAATGGTTCAGGCCTAAGATCTTGCAGATAGAAATGGAAGGGACCCAATATTGATTGAATTTTGTTTCTTGTATGACATGTAATTCATGAAGAGGTTGGTTAAGCGTGCTAGACGAGGTTACATATCTTCGGGCACTTACTTTGCAAATTAATTTAGGCGATTATAGAAAGCATTAGCGTGAGATGTGGGTGCATGCATGTTGTTGGTAAATAAAATATTGAAGCCAACTACTGTGCTTAATCTGAAATTTTTCATAGCTCCAATGTCAACCAACGTAGCATTTCATAGCATGGTGCTGCTGTGGTTTCATGCAATGTTGGACACACTCCAATCTCCTTCTCTGATCTGAGTAGCTATGCTAACATTAACAAGCTTTATGGTTGCAGAAACATGCTGTTATACTCCTAACTTGTTTGGTTACATTAGCTTTCTTTCTCCACTGCAGCAATGTTATTTTTGTGATAAAATATTTTATCCCCGAGACCGCTTGAATTTTAGGAAGCCAGTGATAATGCGCATTTATAAAGTGATCTGGTGGTCCATTTTAAAGGGAATTAACATGGAAAATGAATGCATTTGCGCTTTGAAAACTTAACCTTTTTTTTTCATTGAGTAAAACTGTTTCGTCTTAGGTGACTAAAATTGCTGTAGGTTTTTGTCAACTAAACTAAGACTAAAACTAACAATAAAAAATGACTAAAACTATTATATATTTTTGACAAAAGACCAAGCCTAAAACTATATCCAAATTAGCTATATCCAAATTAACTATATCCAAATATCGAAATTAACACTGATCTATCTGTTTTGTACTATGAAGTTTTTCTTAATTGCTCTTACCTTCTTATTCAATATTTAATATTTAATGTTTAAGCACTTGCCTCTTTCTTGCCACCTTGCTATAGAGACCAGTCTTGTGCAGTGTTTTGGAAATTCTTGACCTGTACACTTTTGTTTTTCGGCTTGTGATGTCTAGGAAACCAATTTATGGCTTGAGCTAGTGATTTCTGACTACTTTGTTAAAGAAGCCAGAACAGTACAGAGCCGAACACTTGTACTCGATTGCATTCTGGAACTATTCTCTTTCACTCTGCATTGTGTGCATATAACGTGTGTATGGACTTAACATCTCAGCCAATAACATTTAACAGTAGCATGTCCTATGAAATAGACTAGGCCCAGTGTTGTGAATCTATATAAATAAATATAAATAACTAGCATATTTATTTAGATTAACAGTGTTGTGGATCTATATAAATAAATATAAATTAAAGTATTGGTACCCTTCACAATTTTCTCTGAACTAAGTTGTAACTGACCAAAGTATGTATTTCACATTTAATAGAACATAAATTTGCTTTTGATTTATTACTCAATAAGTTATTTTAAATAATAAAACAAATGAAAAGGCATTGACAAAATATTTTAACCCTTAACCTAATATTTCGTAGCACAGCCTTTGGAGACAATAACTGCAATCAATGAGATTTCTACACTTCTCGTCTGGTAGTTTGGTGTTTTTTTGTTTTTGTTTTTTTTTGTGTTTCTGTCTTAGAAGTGGAGTCTTCCTGGGTCTTCCACCATGAAGCCCATTTTCATTCAGACAGCGACAAATGGTGTGACTTGAAATTGTTGCTCCTTGAGCTTGAAGGTCAACTTGGATCTGTCTTAAAGTTTTCCTTGGTTCTTTCTCCACCATTCAAACAATCTTTCTCATCAATCTTTGGTCAATTTTCAGCCATGTCCAGGGATGTTGGCTACAGTCCCATGGGCCTTAAACTTCTTAATAATATTGGCAACAGTGGTCACAGGAATATCAAGCTCTTTAGAGATGGTCCTGTAGCCTTTACATTGACCTCTTTGCTTTTCCTTCTCTTTTCAATGTTTAGTGTGATACACACAGTGACACAAAACAGCAGAGTGAGTACTTTTCTTCATTTAAACTGGCTGAATGAGTGATTATAAGACACCTGTAATACTAATTAAAAGATAACAGTGCCCTTGAATTATCACAACAATACAATTATTTATTTTAACTTCTAAAGGGTATCAATAATATTGTCCAGGCCATTTTAGAACTTCTTTAGAGAATAAGCAAGAATTCAGTTTTTTTTTACAGCTTTTATTTGTTTTGTTCCACTGCAAACCAAAGACATGCATGTATGGATGACAAAAGATCTTTTAACTTCAACACTTTTTTATGATGAATGGTGCATTATTGGAATAAAATGCAAGGGTACCAATACTTTCAGCCACGTCTGTATGTGCGATGGAACTCTTCGGTTTCTCCCAGGAGTATTGTCAGAGTCAAACTGGAGAAAGCTTGGGTTGAGAGCGTTTCTTCTCTGCTGTGACCATGACCTTGGTAATGGTGTATGGGACTGTGTGGTATGGAGTGGACCGTTTATTGATACAACACTTGATAACCAGGCTTGAGAGAGTATGGTCTAAAGTGGTGGCATGTATAAGTTTGCGTGTGACTTTTTCACTGGCCACAATCTCTCTTGCAAAGAGATCCTCTTTGCTTTTCTACTCTGGCATTTGGAATTTTAGTACGCAAGGGTTGTTGGATCAACAGCAAAAGCTGCTATAGTAGTGTGAGGTATTGAAGGATACTCGCACAAAAGTTTGTTTGTCCAGTGATTTTTAGAAATCCATTCTGACTCCTTGCCAGGGTGCAACAGGAAGCTCTTAATACTCTTCTGGAACTCTAGCAGCCTTGGTGCTATTTAAAACGTACGTGTTGGTGTGTTGGAACTGGGTGGCGTAACATCTGTAGGATTCTGTCCCTTAGTCCGTGGCAACGTCACACATCGCTCTGCTGTCGTAGACCATTATGTCCTTGATGGGTTTGGTGAATCATTTGAATTGTACATTTGTAAACAAACATGCTCCTCACAATCATTTACATGTGACGTGTATTACAGTGTATTGTGTGAATACACATGTCCCTCAGCCACAGAGAATAACATTGTACAAAATAAACACTATCAAGCATTTGAGACATTTCTTAAAATGGCTAACATTCTAGTAAAAAAAAAAAAATAGACATGAATTGAGCCAGCGTTGTGTTATGAAGTGCTCATATTTCGACTGATGTTTATTGTGGCTTATTTTACCTTTTGGAAAACTTTTTCAGCACTAGGTTTTAAATAAAAACACTGTTTAATGTTTAAATGTTGTAGCTGTATGCATAGGTATATTTTTTGCAATAAAAGAGGTAAAAGGGGTTTTCTAGACCCAACAAGACATATTGGAATCCCAGCATGTGTGAGAAAAGGAGGACTAGATAACCCTCATACTACGCACAGCGGGAACTTGAGTGGTAGTGTGTTGGTGGAAGCAAGCATTCAAGCATTGTTGCAACACTTTCAGATGTAAGAATATTCTGCAAAGACCACAGTCATTTTTCGGACCATATTGTCATTGTACATTTCTAAACAGCTTGTCATTTAAAAAGCCAGGAACTGCAGACAAAGAATTCGTATTTTAATGCCAAAGCCAACCACACTGAAAACCTCTATGTTTAGCTTATGACTAAAGGAATAATCAAGTCCCTTTCTGATGTCCTCTGAGTCATGCTGTCCATATCCTAATCCTGTTTTCTCTCATTCTCTGCTTGGGTAGATGAGGACAGGGCAGGAACACATTGCGAGAGCGCTCTGTCCATTCCTTCGTGACTGATTACAGCGGGGTCTGAGGAGCAGAACAGTGCCCATTCTTGCCTAGCGCTTAGTCCACAGAGAGCTGAAAGAAGGCGAGAGAAGGGAGGAAAATGTAAGTATATTTCAAATATCTTGATGGAACTCCCTCTTTTTTTTCTTCCTTGCACCAGTGTGTATTTGTCCATGATGGTGGCCAGCTGCTTCGGTTTGATAAATCCACAATAGGAGCTATTTGAATTAACAGGAGGCCTGTTCACTCAAGAGCAGCGCTTACTGCTAGACCTGAGTGCATTTCATACACTGATTTAATAGAGTTTCCCCTTTTTCCGCTGCAGTGTGGGAACACACTGCATTTCAGAGTCCTATAACAAAGCACCATTTTGAATTTTTATTTTCTGTTTTGTTAAATGGTTTGTGTCACTCTGTTATGACTATTAACAGATTTACTTATCACAGGTCAAAATTATTAGCCTGGTCAGAAACAATGGGACCATACGTGCTTATGTGTGGATGGAGGAATTACAAAACATGTTGTGGTAGACAAAATCTCCACACTTGTCCTCAATATAGTCCCATTTAGTGAATCAACTAACTACTGCATCAATGAATACGGACGTTGACTTAAATGCTGCAAAAGACTTCTATGTGAATGTCTCTGAAGGCTACAGCTTTACATAGGGTCTTTCATGCACAAGTTGTTTTTTTTTGTAGTGCTTAAGTCGTCTCCAGCTGTCGCATCTACACAATTTGAATAAGATATAGTTTACAGACTAGAGTATTTGTTGTGGCAGATCCCAATTCGTCTGGGTGTGAGAATTTTGCCTGGCTCAGCAATATTATCTCACTCAGCCCAACAATGCCGGACCGAATGCTGTTTATTTATCTGTCAGGAACACGAGCATGGAAGCCAGTCCCAAGAAACCCGAACGAAAGCCCTTGCTTTTTATTCCTGAAAAAAAAAAAAAAAAGTCAGAATCACACAAATCAAACCCAGCTCATCTGGAAAAAAAGAAGGTAAATGTGAATAAAATAGGAGATAAAGATGAATAAAGGGGAAAGAAATAAAGAAATGTGAAGATTTGAGGCTAGAGGGGAGTGTGTGTGGTAGAGAGAAAGATAGAGAAGAGAGAGGGAGAGAAAAAAATTTGGATTAAGCATGTGTTGGGGAAAAAAAAAGAGACAAATCTAAATTCTCGGGTTTTTAATCTCTTGCTCGGAGCAGCGCACCGCTAAGCCCTGGTTTGGATGACAGGTCCCCCACCTGGACAAGCTTGGACAATGTCCCTGCAATGTCTCGTTTCTGTGCGAACAGCGCGTCACAGACGGCTAATCACGTCCGGAACCAAAGGCACCTGCCCTATCTGCCTCTACATTTGCTGGGGAATCTTTAAAGAGGCTAAACCTCACTTTCATGCTTGTCTTTTATTCGCGGTAAGTGCTTATCGAGAGCGAGCTGTTGCCGCTGCCCCGTGTTCCCTCCCACAAGCTCGGAGAATGCTTGACGTAAGTACTAGCCAATCTGGGTAAATACGAATCTCTCCTTACTGTCACTGTTGGCATATTATGTCCCTGAGGGAACATTCTTTTCATAATATCATAAGCTGCTTAGCGGTGTGCTTCTATTTAAGGCATACATATTAATAGCTATAAGGAATTCATATTTGAACTGTTTCCTGCAATCAATGTCTTTAGGATTGCTGTTGTATTTTGTATAAGAAGGTGCTAATAACTTGGAGGCACTTAGGCTGGGCAGTCTAATCCGTTTGTACGATAAAAACCCGACATAAGTGGATGCCAGATCACAGGACAAGGTGCTTCTTAGGGTTAGACCTTCATACACGTCCTTCCTTTCTTTCTTTTCTCTTTCTGCTTCACAGAATTCTGGAAAAGCGCTGAAGAATCAGACACGAATCTACTTAAACACCCCATGAGTGCTTGACTACTCAGTGGCCACTAAGTGTTGTAACCAGTAAGATGCCCCCATCATCCTTTTCTTCTGCTAAGAGGAAATGAGACTGAAGTAGACCATACATCTTCCAATATTTTCTTGTTGGGTAGAAAATAGCCAGTTATTTGAAAATTATATATGATAATAGCAGTCTGTAAATTCCCTTAAATTATATGTTATATAGATGATTTATCTGTGGCATTCTATAAATATTCAAGTAAAAAAAAATTTTGTCCTCAAATAACATTCACAGCTATTATTTATTCTGGCTTAAGCGTGATATGTGAGGTTTCTGAGTTTTAAAATGGGTACAATATTTGCTGAACACCATTTTAAAACAGTGCTTAGAGCTCAATCAAATACAAAAAGACCAACCGAGATGCAGGAAGGCATGTACTGTGTTCCTCTCGTTTTGTACAATGATGGCCTAATTACTGCAATAACGCACTGCCACCAGTCAAAGCAGATGGCTTACGTCATGGTTTTAAACGACAAGGTTAAAACCCTTTTTTTTTTTCATTTTCAGAAGGATTTTGCAGCATCCAGTCTATCCTTGCATGTTGCTGACAGCTGCTTAAATATAATAATTCTTGCTTTTTATTGTATGTACCAGTGCTGTTTCAAACGGGAGGTTGCAATGGCCATGTTTGTTAGCCAGCTTTCTGACTAAAAAGTTCTGTAGTGTAATCAATAAGGACTCCCCAGAATTAGAGCATGGCTCTTGAACATAATTCAGGTAAATGACAGTCTGGCCCCACACCCTTGCTAGTTTAAATGTATTATTAATATTTATCACACTATTAAACTGCTAACTGCAGTGCACACCTGCTGCAATTCTGTTTTAGCACACTAGCATTGCACCTGTGGCACAAGTCTGCTCAAACTTGGTTTCGATACCTGCGTGGGTTTTAGCTAGCTTACAGCATCCAGTGTGGGCATGAGTGGCATTCTACCTCACAAGCTAACATCTATAGCAAACAAATGCAAAGTTCCTAAACACAGAAGTCATGGACGTTTCAACATTTTGGACATTATTTAGGCCTTCTATTTAAATATGCATACACTGTTTTAATTATTTTTTTTAAATAATATCAAGATATTTGTAAGAGCCGCACAACGTGGCAGTTCAGCTAGCATTTTTCACTGTCTATTTTTGTCTAATGTTTTGTGCCACGGTTGATATCCCTGCAAAGCCTGCACAGGTACAAGCAAATATGTTCCAGCATGAGCTTCCAAGCGCTGGATTTGAAGTGTCTGTGGATTGGTTACATGGATTAAACTTTCATTTTAATATTATTATGAAGCAGTGCATTGCTTCAATGCATTGGAATTATGCAGTAGTTGTAGTTTCAAAAGCAGCTTTCTAGTAGTTCTTCCCCAGGCCACCTCCTGTCTATTTTGTACCCCATAATACTGTGGAAATATAATATGCAGCTTTTCAGTCATTGGAATAACACCAATTGCATGTATGGAATTTTGATTTAAAAAAGTTTTCACATTTGTAGTTTTTCTTCTTTTTGATGTATTTATTTATTTATTTTTAATTGACATGCCATGTGCACTTACTTTAAAGTTAATATAGTGGCTCCTTGTAGGCCCCCTAATGGTGTCTCCTATCTGCTCAAGGTGCATATGTCATTTTTGCAACAGAGAAATGTTATCAGAAGTGGCACACAGATTCTTTTTAATTTTAATTTCATTTATTTATTTATTTATTTATTTTTATTAAATATTTGTATTCCACCATGGATGTCTCCATAGGCAGCTGCTTACCTGATGACACTGCGGTGAAGATTGGTTTTTAAACCAACCTATACTTTAACATCTTTAACACCTCAGCTGTTTATAATTTTTTATTATGTGTGTGTGTGTGTGTGTGTGTGTGTGTGTGTGTCCACCAGGGGGTGCTGGATCACAGTGTTAGGAGCCACAAGCAGGGCCGCAGTTTTTCGGGTCTCACCAAGTGCCTCAATAGTCAGGATCTGTTCCTCTAAGCCTCTGGCTGACAGCAACACAGTACTCTTATTTAAATCAATTTCAAACATGTCTTGTCTGACAAGTTTTAAATCCTACTTAACACCCCGTAACAGCTGCGAGTTTACTGTCAGAATTAAAGGGAGGAATTCTCAGAGGGGGGAGAAATTATCACTTTCATTTTGTTCTGCAGAAGGGACATGGCAGGGGTGTTTACCTAGGGATGAATACATTATTACCCATTTGCAACACAATGCCTTTCAGCGGCGTGAAAAGGGCTGCTGGAAAAGTTTACCTTATATTTTAATTGCTGACATCATGGAGGAGGGAATAAAGGCGAGCTTTGGAAGACTGCATGTTGGGTCTTATGGGGCAAAGCAGACGTCTCTGGAGATCAAACCCTTCAGCTGGGTTTAACGTGCAACTACACAAACACTATTGCTAATAGATGTAAACCTGCACGCATATTATGGTGGCCCATTTCTCCCTGCTTTGTGGATGGAACAAAAAGTGTGGAGGAGCTGTGTGTTCCTTTGTACACTTGTGCACTCCTGGAAATACTATCCTTTAAAAGAAGACATAGAATTCATGGAATTTAAATAGAGGCCCTGGTTCAGTAATCGCTTTTCAGAGGAGCGCAAGCAATATTCTGAAATTTCCAATAGACCAGTCCCTTAAAAAAAGCTCTTCTTCTTCTCTTGATGCCCTTTTAATCAGAATAATTCATTTGAATAAATACAGCATTGTGTATTTAACTAACTAAAATATCAGGAAAGCAAAAGGTGAAATAAGTAAAAAATAAAAAGTTGAAATTATTAGCGTGCATGCTGAAGCATCGTGTCTTTGGTCCCAGCTGTGAGTGATTCTGTCACCTGCCTCCATTCCGTGGTGTTACATGCCGATTTCTCACTCCCCCTATATTTTTTTTTTATCTGCCCCAAGAAGCAAAAACAAATCACCAAATGTAACAATCTTCTCCCTGTCCTGCTCGCTCCGGTATGTGAGGAGGTGCGCAGATAAGAAGCGCTCTACGTGTCGGTGCTGTGTGAAAGACACTCGTTATCTGCTCCTGCCCCCGACTCCTGCTTAGTCTAGTCAGCCCCAGAAATATGTGGGGAAATCTGATAGGGAGAAATCGGACCATCTCAACATCAGTGCAAGCGCATGCTTTGCCACTGATGTTTACTCGGCTCTGGCCTTCTGTTCTGAAGGGAAATATGTCAATAGTGCGCGCTCAGGCCGGATCCTGCACACGGATGGCTCCTCTGCTGGTGACCTCATGGTTATGAGACTCAGCAATGAGCTGAAAGGGCATCTAGTGGGTATGAACTGGAATGTGAGCTGTTCTGCACATAATATCAATAAATATATGGTGCTATCTAGTAACTATTATTGCAGAGGACAGTAAAGTGAGCTGTTCCTCTAAAACCTCCTATTGATGTATGTATAAAAGCATTAACACTCCCACTTGTAGAAGGGTATTTCTTTATTTTTATTCTTTTCCACATTGTAGAATCATAGTGATAACGTCAAAACTATGAAATAACACATGACATTAAGTCAAACGGCAAACTAATGGAGCACTTTTCAGTCTGGATGATGCTGTAGCCCTGTATTATTGTGTGTTTGTGTGTGTGATTGTAAGTAAGGATCGTATCAAATCACTTTTGTCAGAGCTAATGTATTCATTTAATTATGTTTTATATCAACCATTGAGACACTGAAGAACTGCTGTCTGTGTTCTCCTCACACACAGTGAGTCATGGCCTTGCTGTTCGCTGTGCTCCTTCACATCAGAACTCACTCAGCACACACAAAGAGTTGCTAAGAGCCTCTACAAAGGGTCAAACATATACACACACACACACGCACACACAGCACTGCTTTACACAGTGTCTGAGGATGAAGGGAACCTGTAACTGTATGCTGTACGAAAGTGTGTGGTTGGCAGGAGATGAGTCCTAGTCTTTGGTCCTGCTCGGAGATCCAGAAAAGAGTCATTAACGCTCAGAATAACATTACTCAGAAATGGGCAATTTTTAATAAATAGCTCATTGACTTTGACCTGAACCGCAGGCTTTCAAGTGGGGCGAAGGTCACCAGGCACCTTCTGGATCTGCACTGGTTAGATGTTTCAAAGCTGTTCAATGAGTATGAGTTACAGTCCTGCAGGTTGGAGCGGCAGTGAAGTGTTTAGTAACTGAAATCCATAAGCACTGTGAAACTGCTAGCCATGAGAAGCTGGTTTAAATAGCTACATTAATGTTAACATCAACAAACTCAACCAGGAACTGTATAGTTCTCATTCAGGAACGCTTTAGTTCCTCAAACAGTTCTGGGTTATATACAAACAGTTGGTTGAACACCCATGCATTAAGGGGCTTTGATATTAATAACATAATTCGTAAAGCTATAGCCGCAGACTATGTGTTTTAGTTAACGGCTATGTTTCTTATTTGTTCCCTTTGCAGTAATTGCCTTTTGAAGTAAAGTGCTTCTACTTGTTTGGCCTGAAACAGGAAACTGATCAGAGAACATTTAATAGACTTAAGTGGAATGTGCCTCTGTGCCTAAAGTCTATCCTGAACATCATATTCCTTTAGAGTCAGTGATGTTCTGGGGCTTTGATGAGCTTTAATTCAGCTTATTTTCTAATCCATATTTGTATGGTGCACGAGATGTAGTGTGTGTGCGTGTGGGTGTGTGTGTGTGTGTGTGTGCGCGTGCGCGCAAGTGTATGTATCAGTGTGAAAGGAAGCATGCTCGGTTATCATTTTTATTAAATGCAAAATACATAGATGTTTTGCCCAGCCTGAAGTGCTTTAAGCTCTTTTTCAAGAAAATTCTTATTCCTACTATGTTATAACATCTACATGCTAAATCCAGTTTTGTATAGCTGCACAGACTGTATACATTCTTCCTTCCTTTTCGTTTTATTTACTTTTCATATGATTTCTTTGTTTCTTCAGCTCAATTGCATCTTTTGATTCACGCGACTCAGGGAGGTCTCTCACCAGGATAAACATTTGTTGTAACCCTTTTTTGCCATCAACAGCAACTTTGTCTCGTTTGTCAGGTGAACACTGCCTCGTGGCGTGTGGATGGGGGTGTTTGGAGGTGAAATAAAGCCAACGGTATCCTGGGTAAATAAGGGAAGATTCACACAGTATAATGAAGGCTAAACCCATTTCTTCATACCTGATGTGTATCTGAAAGGCTCTGTAAATGCGGTATCTGAACTGAAGACCTTATCAGCCGATATACATATCCATCCTCCTGCAACCACATGAGGGCTCGCTCTATCACCTGCATCAGTTTTAGCCTTTACAAGTCTCAGTTTCTGTTCTCTAATGCTGTACTGTTTTCCCTATCTGACCCCAAGGTTGGACAGGATGGCTGCATCCTTTTCTTGTTTTCACATTTGTCAAAGACATTTTTGATATTTGACTGGTTGTCTTGACAAGTCAGGTGTTGAGAGAAACTGGCTTCCTAAAAACATGTGATTGATGGGTAAAGATGTTTTCCTTCTATGTGTTCTTGTTTAAATTTCTCTATAGACATTGTAATGACTAATTTTCAATGAATTAAAATGTTAAGGATTCTGCAATGAAGCCTGTATTCCGTTTAGTTTCTTTTGCCTGTTGTACTGAATGAACATGAGTTTGATTGCTATCATGAACACACATGAAAAAAATCCAAACATAAATGCTGCCCTTTTCTATTCCTGCAGTTACTTGGTTCAAGAAAATATGTATGTGCTTGTGATCAAAACACTTTTTTCATTCTTCAAATTCCACTACGGTGACGCTGTTGGTCCAGACAATGCAATCTCCTGGAACTCAAATATATGGTTTACCTAACAGTTAATGTGTTCATCTCTGTAGCCTTGGATCTTGTTGTACTGAAATAAAGAAATAAAAAAAAAAAAATCTACCTTTTTAAAGTACATACCTCCATGTGTGAAATATGCCAGATATATGGGTAGGAGGATGTATCAGTATGACAGTATACAGTGATTAACAATTATTTCAGATTACCTTATGTTATGCTATATAGACCAAGATAATTAAGTGCGGTGCTTCCCTTGGAATATGCTAAAACATCAAAGCCTACTTTTTATAGAACAAGCACACAAGGGGGGAAAAAAATCAGAGAAAGTAGTATTTTTACATTATAGTTT
Organism: Olivaichthys viedmensis; assembly: GCA_028565825.1. NCBI lineage: Eukaryota > Metazoa > Chordata > Actinopteri > Siluriformes > Diplomystidae > Olivaichthys > Olivaichthys viedmensis. The sequence continues at coordinate 12,928,945 of JAOUQW010000015.1, forward strand.
TTACATTTTACATTTACATATTTTGATAAATTACTTAAAGCTAACGGGGATCCTATTAACAAGTCCATTTAAAACACTCCAGCAGTTTCCCTAACCAAATACTTTAATACTGTGATATAGCGAGAACCGTGAGATTGTGCGGTTATCATATTGTGAATTTTTCACACTTTCCAGCTCTAGACTGATCTCATAACACTGAAATAATTTCACAAATTAATACATTTGTACAAACGTTTATAAGCATGCACAGAAACAAGATGAAAAAGAACAATTTTTCAGGACTGTGTCCGATATGGCCACATTGGTGGGTAATGCAGGCAGATGTTGTAGTGTATGAAGAATCTGTAGATAATTCAACATGCTCATTTACATACATCAGAAATGTGTTCAACCCCTTAGTGAGTTTTTATGGTCTTAAATTTGGGAAAGTGGAGAACATATTGTATTAAATGCTAGTAGGGTACAGTTAATCCATGGTAATACTGTCTCAGTGGATGTGACTTAATAAACTTGAATACCATTAACTTAAATCATCACAAGAAACAACTCATGTCCTCTGCATAAAGGCAGCTCACTTAGATACAACATTTTTTGACCAATACAGCAATTGCAATCATTAAAATAGTCACAGTCCAGAAAGAAGCTACCCTAAATGTTGATTGTTATATGTTGGGGTAAATCCTGGGTTTTGCAATTATCACAAGAATGTTAATTTAAAAAAAAACTTAATAGTTTTTTGTTGGTCCAGTACCAAGTATGCAAGTTTTATACTGTAAAATGTAAAAAGCATTTTGATGAATGATTGCATTAAATATTAGCCCTTGTAACTTGCTTCCTATCTGTTTAAATATTTTTTTGGTTTGGTTTGTCTGTGGTTTATAAAGATCTCTGCTTCTGTCCATCTTGTTTTATTAGCTGCTACACATACCATAGGCGGTTTTCCCACTGTGTTGTGCTCCATGACCTGTGAGCTGATATGCTGGCCAGGAACAATGTCTCCTCAGGCCGGCTTATTTAATGATGAACTGTGTTGCTGCCTTTGCACTGCTTGTCGTGATGCATGTTGGGAGCGCAGGAGCACAGCAGTTGGGATTGGCTTTGTGTTTATTAGCAGCATTTTGACCAGCTTTGCTGTGCCCTCACAGGGGCTCGGGGCACTGAACTTGAGACAAAGTGAAACGGCAAAGTAGTGTAATGACCTTGACCCTGCTTGGTGCACTCCTGACGCTGTGTGTGTGCAGCCATTCGGCTCAGCAGGATGAAAAAAATATCGTTTTATAAGTATCATGGGGGAATATGTTGGCGGCTACCTTGTTGCCAGGGAAACTGACTTAGTTTTAGAGTGGAGTTTATTTTTTTATTCACTTTAGGCCTTGGCAGCCAAGCCGAATCATCTCGGTTTTTCAAACAGTTCAGCGGTTCAGACCCCAATACACTCATTCCATGGTTTAGGAGCAGTCTAATCCTTTTTTTGTGGACTGTGGTCAGTGATTGACTATTGTGGTTGTCTTGTCACTGTGGATGAACTATATCCCCTAGTCAAAGAAGACATCTAAGCATCGCGTGTGAGAAAAAAGTAATTTTTGTTTCTTTCTTTTTTCAGTCTGAAGGCAAACCTAAAATCACTTGCATGCATGTTTATACTGAAACTATATATATATATATATATATATATATAAATATGTATATGTGTGTGTGTGTGTGTGTGTGTGAGAGAGAGGCGATATGGCCTTGGTTTTCATAGCATAGGTTTTCTGACCTCTCCCACACAATCTGTTTTTCTGTTCTGCTGTCACAGACATCAAGGAACGATTGCAGAAAAAAAAGAAGAGGGGAGAAAAAAAAGCAGAAGAAAGGTCAACAGGATGAGAAGCTTCTATATCAGCGATCTTCTCCTGGCTTCCAAAAGCAGCTTGTTTCTAAGCTGCTACCTAGCCAAGCATGAAGGGAGTATAATTTTAGCCAATCTCCCGCTAGCTTGGCTGTACAGAAAGCCATTGTAGACGAGCAAAATGGCCACAATAGACTCACTGGCCACTCCTGATAAAGATCTGCATAGGTAATGCCAGGACAGCAAGAAATGCACTTTTTGCTCCATTGCATTCAGCGTACACTCACTTACAGCTCTGACCACTGTTTGTCCCCTTGGCTTTGAAAGTGATGGATAGCATTTTTGTGGCTTATAATTGCGATGGCCAGGGCATGTGCGGAAATTGATTAATTTCCTGGGCAAATAATACATTACCCCGGACACTTCTTTACTGTTTATCAGGCCACGCAGCCAAAGGCTTTGTTTGCTCTCTTCAACTTTCCCTGACTCCTCCTATCTGTGGCGTTTTTTTTCGAGGGCTCGCTGCCTTGAAGGGCCTCCGGTGATTTTGATTTTTTTTTAAATGGCAGTTGTGCTATAACTTTGGTATCAAAGCCAGAGGGGAGGGCAGCGAGCAAAGACAAGCGTTAGTCATTGTACCTGAATGCACGACTGCCCAGATGAAACTTTCTACTTTGCCTTATTTTAACAAAACCACTATGCTGTTTGTTATGATTGCATTCTGAGGTTTCAAGTTGCCTAATAGCATTTTGCATGCAGGGAGCTATCAGCTTTTTCTGCACTGCTCTTAATCCTCCTGTTTTTTGTGTATCCTCCCCTCCTCTTCAATGTTTTCCCATGCTTTTTCCCATGCTCTGTCTCTCTCTGCCAGACTAATATATCACACACACTGTTTTTGCCTCTAACCTATTGTTTTGATACACATTAATCCACCATTGCAGCGAAGGACTTAAACATCTACTTTACATGCATTTTTTTTTCCAACTATGGTCATGTTTTGGTCCCACCCACCAAAGCATTTTGTAAAGTGTATAATATAGTAGTTGATGTTCTAACTAAAAAGTCTGCCACAGTTGACTTGACTTGACTTGACGACTTGAAAGTCGTCCATTTTTAGAAATGTCCCAGATGCTAGAACATATAGATTTTATTCTAACAGGACTTCTTGATAGTCATTATTTTCAAGTGTTCATACAGCTAATAAATAAGCTACAGTTATGTTCTTTTTTTGACATACTTCTTCGTGACACAGTATCTATATACATTTTCCATGTGATCTTTTAAGTTTCTCAACAATTGTAACTTGTTAGAATGAATTAATCAGAACTCTTCTATCAAACACTGGCGTTTGGGATACACCCTTAATTTAAACTGCATTTCTAAAATAAACAAAAAGGTCCAACTGTTACATTTGGGTGCTTTTGAACAGACTAAATGTCTGGACCTAAATCAGTGTATTGTCTGATATGAGGTGCTGTGCTTTCAGGCCCTCTGAATGTAGCCACAATACACATTCCCATCTTGTGTCCAATCTTCCACAGAGCAGATGCCTCGACTTGAAGTGGCAAAGCCAATGAGGGACAGAGAGCACAAATCAAAACAAGTTTTTCAACGGGGGAGAAAAAATGTGTCATAATTTTCACGAAAGAGAAATTAGACTATCGCAGACAAACATCTGGTATGTTCATCAGCTGCCGTTTGTGTTAAGTGGCTGAAGGAGTGACACGTGCTAGATATTTGACTTAAGCAAGTCATGGAGCTACTGTGTTTATGCATTAGGGGCCATGAATGTAGAATGATACTATAGTTCATTGCTGTCTAATTAGGGTTTTTTAAATATAGTATGAGGACTGACTGATGGTCAGTCTGACTCTTTGATAATGAGCTGATGAGCTGCATCAGATATGTTACAGTAAGGAAAACTTGAAACTATGCAGTGCAGTGGGGCCTTAGGACTGGAGCTAAAAAACCCTGGTGTTTATTCTCCAGTTCAAACTCTTTCTGTGCAAGAAACATGGATGTTTGTGCATAAAATTAGAAATTCGGATTCTAATTGAACCTAATTCTAATTTAATTGATTTTTTTGCTTGAATAGGTACACTCTTAGAAAAAAAGGTTGAATCTAGAACCCTTAAGGGTTTTTCAGTTGTCCCTCTGGGGGAACCCTTAAAGGTTTGATGTAGAACCCTACAACAGAGTGTTTCCCTATCACAAAGGGTTTTGAGTAAGAACCCTTTTAGGAAACGAAGAACCCTTAATTATTCAAAGATCCCTTTGAAGAACCCTTGAAGAACCCTTTTTCTAAGAGTGTACTTGTGTAGACCAAACCCCTAGAACAGGGCTGCCCTCCCAACATTCCAGCAGTTTCCCTAACCAAATACTTTAATACTGTGATATAGCGAGAACCGTGAGATTGAGTTGTGCAGTTATCATACCGTGATTTTTTCACACTTTTCAGCTAGACTGATCTCATAACTCTGAAAGAATTTCACAAATTAATACAATAAAATGGCTACATGCAAATGTTTATAAGCATGCGCAGAAACAAGAAAAAAAAGAAGAAGAAATACTTCAGGACCACCATCACGTGATCTCCTCCAGGGGAGTGGCGATGGATGACGCAAAGGTGCAGGCGGCATCTCAGTGGCCGACCCCTACCACCATCAAGGAGGTCCAGCGCTTCTTAGGGTTCGCGAATTTCTACCGGCGATTCATATGGGGTTTCAGCTCCATCGCCGCCCCTCTCACTCAGCTCCTTAAAGGCAAACCCAGGACTTTACGCTGGACTCCTGAAGCCGCAAAGGCGTTCGACCAACTGAGGCATCAATTCCGCACAGCGCCACTCCTCTGCCACCCGGATCTGGAGTTGCCGTTTGTCGTGGAGGTAGACGCTTCGGAAATTGGAGTAGGCGCAGTCCTGTCGCAGAGGGTGGGCTCGCCTCCACGCCTTCACCCCTGTGCTTATTATTCACATAAGCTTGCGCCGGCAGAAAGGAATTACGATGTGGGGAATCGGGAATTACTAGCCATAAAGCTGGCCTTCGAGGAGTGGAGACACTGGCTAGAGGGGGCCAAACACCCGTTCCTAGTCCTGACCGACCATCGGAATTTGGAGTATGTAAAAGCAGCGAAACGGCTTAACCCACGACAGGCACGATGGGCGCTGTTCTTCACCCTCGAATTTACCCTAACCTATAGACCTGGTTCCAAGAATGTGAGGGCAGATGCTCTATCCCGACTCCATGATGGGGAAACCGCCCCTAGCTCACCAGAACCCATTCTGGGCCAAACACGCATCGTGGCCCCGGTGCGATGGGATATTTTCACAGAAATAAGACGGGCCAGTGCGGCTGAATCCTCACCCCCAGAATGCCCGGCAGGAAAAACCTACATCCCGGCCCCGCTGCGCCAAAGAGTCCTGCAATGGGTCCATACCTCCCTGGCCTCGGGCCATCCGGGAATCGGACGAACCACTGCCCTGGTTAACAACACTTTCTGGTGGCCCACGATGACAAGAGATATCAGGGAATACGTCGCCGCATGCTCCACGTGTGCTCGGACTAAGGCCGAGAGGCAGCGACTGGCGAGGCTTCTGGAACCTCTACCTGTCCCCCAACGTCCCTGGTCGCACATTGCAGTAGACTTTGTAACGGATCTACCAGCCTCCAGAGGACATACCACTGTCATGGTGACTATTGACAGGTTCTCGAAGGCCTGCCGTCTCGTGCCCCTGCCCAAACTCCCCACTGCCTTGGAAACCGCAGAATTACTCTTTGAAAACGTGTTCAGATTGTACGGATTACCCGAGGACATTGTTACGGACCGAGGGCCACAATTTACCTCCCGAGTCTGGCGCTCCTTCTGCGGTCTGCTCCAAATCAGGGTCAGTCTGACCTCGGGATATCACCCGCAGGCCAACGGTCAGGTGGAACGTCTAAACCAAGAGGTGGGGTGGTTCCTCCGGACCTACTGCCACAACAACCAAGGGGAGTGGAGCCGATATCTAGCCTGGGCAGAATACGCCCAAAATTCCCTCACGTCGGCCTCTACCGGGCTCACCCCGTTCCAGTGCGTTTTGGGGTTCCAGCCTCCCCTGTTCCCCTGGTTAGGCGAGCCATCTGTGTTGCCAGCCGTCAACGACTGGATGCGACAGAGCGAAAGGACTTGGGCGGCAGCACATGTACGTCTTCAACAGGCCGTGCGTCACCAACGAATCCAGGCGGATCGCCATCGTCGGCCTGCTCCGCACTACCGTCCGGGATAGCGGGTCTGGCTCTCCACCCGGAACCTCAGGCTCCGGCTCCCTTCACGAAAGTTAAGTCCCCGTTTCATTGGTCCTTTCCCTATAGTCCGACAGGTCAACCCTGTCTCATACAGATTATTGCTGCCATCTTCATATCGCATTCACCCCACATTTCATGTCTCACTCCTTAAACCCTGCACCTCTCGCCCTCAGGTCGGGAGGACCGATGACGAACCTCCTCCTCCGCTCGAAATCGAGGGTCGCCCCGCCTATACTGTCCGAGCCGTCTTGAACTCCCGGCGTCGGGGCCGGGAACTGCAGTATCTGGTGGACTGGGAGGGGTATGGGCCGGAGGAGCAGTCATGGGTCCCAGCGGCAGACATCCTGGACCCCACTCTGATCCAGGACTTCCACCGGGATCACCCCGGGCGTCCCGCTCCCAGGCCTCGGCGTCGGGACACGCGGTCGTCGAGAGCTGACCCTAGAGGGGGGGGTTCTGTCACGGTTAGACCCGACCTCCCTCACACTACCACCCCGCACCACCAGAGGTCACCA
>JAOUQW010000015.1:12954790-12970022 GCA_028565825.1 Olivaichthys viedmensis
CTGGTAGGGGAATTGGCTTCTCTAAATTGCCCCTAGGTGTGAATGTGTTCAACACACACCCAATACCATTATTATGGACTCCAGTATTATATAGAATATAAAAAAAGAAATATATATATATATATATAAATATTTGATATAAAAATTATATCCAGTATTCCATTGAAGATTTCAGGTTTCTTATTTTGGACAAATTTGAAGACATTATTGCATGTGTACTTCTCGAAGAAGGTAATCCTATAATTCTGTTCACCAGACAAGAGATCCAAGACAGAACTGTTGATCTGACACAGTATAGTGATAAATATTATTAACCGTGATAAAAAAGTTAGTCAATTATTGTGATATACACTACCAGTCAAAAGTTTGGACACATTAGATAAAATATTGTGACATTGGAGATACAAATATATATTCTTTATTGTCTTAAAGACATTTTGATAAAAGATTTTGGTTGAAGACGAATGTAAATAGTGAAGTTAATGGCCATTAATAAATTTATTTCTGAATCAAAATGTATTTTTAATAAGTATTTTTTTACTTAAAATAAGTAGTTTTTACTTACAATTAAATTGTTTCCCAAACACATAGTTTTACTATAGAGATCAAGTGGCTCGGCCTATTTGGGAAGTATAAGAAAAGCCTCCTGGGTGAAGCTCCCTCATGCAGCTGGTTGAGAAGATGTCGAGAGTGTGCAAAGCATCAGGAACACTGTTAAGAATCTAAAATCTAAAATAGTTTTGATTTGTTAAACACTTTTCTTCATCACTGCATAATTCCATATGTGTTATTTCATAGTGTTAATGTCTTGATAATTATTCTAAAATAGTAAAAATGAAGAAAACCCTGAGCAGGTGTATCCAAACTTTTGACTGGTAGTGCATATCTTACCAGAACTCATTTACTTGCTTATAAACTGCTTTATTTTATGAAACCCATCTGGAGATGAAACAGTTATCTGCTTTTAACAAGGCAAAAATTTATTTCTTTATAAGCTCAGCTCGGCTTCATACTATGCCGACCATTCACTCAGAAGCTAGGTACAATTTATTTCACTGGGTCCTGGAATAAAAAGGATGTTTTATTTGCGTGGGGGTAAAGAAGGTTAATGAAGCTCCTATTCCGGGTGGAGTTCAGTAATTTCAGGATTATTGATGTTTCGATTACTGGCAGCAGCAGTAGTCTACATGGAGTGATCAATAGAGACGCATTATCCTGACACAGCGGAGACCCTAAGTGTTAATTAAGAAACGGGTTTGTGAAAGAAAACATCTCTTTACACTCAAGTGATGTTAACAGTGTGTCGGCTTTGAAAGCTTTTTGCCTTCACTGAATATAGCATGCATAGTGAAGGGAAACTTTACTGGGAACTTCCCAAAGTCCTTACATTGCAATGGCACAAACATCAGTTTACTCTTAAAGAAATTAATTATATCTTAGTTATATATAGTATATAGTATACTATATATATATAGCATAATTATATATAACTTAGTTTAGTTAGTTATATCTGGACTATCTTTACACACGGTAGTGTTGACAGCACACTGCTGATCTGATCTTATTAACGCCTTTTAATGCATTCTTTGTGCTTATTAGCTAAAGAGCCATAGAAGGTCAACTTTAACCTTGACATAAAATATCTGTAATCTGCTGTAATCTGTGATATTTTACACATATTGGCCCACACCTCTTGATCCTATTAAAGGCTATTATTGTAATTAATTAAATTGGTCTATGGAAAAGACGCTAAATCTTAAATCATCAGTCATCAGGTTTTTTTCTGAGTCGTAATCAGCAATCCAAGATCCATGCCTGGAAAATCAATAATGAAGCTTCAAGTAAAATAATTTTTATTTGTTATCTGGTTAATTTGTATATGATAATATTCTTTAAATAACCCAAAACATACAACTTGTTCAAAAACATTCACCTGAAAACTTGTCAAGGGTTTGAATTTACCTTATCTATGAGTTACATAACTCTCAGATACAATGATAACTGGTGATATGACTCGCAAAGCCACCAGAACAGGCAATGTAAAATCACATTTATTGTATGAGGCTCTCGAGGACGTGTGCTCTTTAGAAATCAGACCCATTTAGATCAAGTTTATTATAGTTTTCATCATCTATACTGTTGTGTTGCTCTCTAATTTCTCTATCATGGCCTGTTCCCTTTTTATTCTGTGCTTGGTGTGCCGCTGTGAGCGAAAAGATGTAACTATGTAACCTCCACCTGCCAGAACCTGTTAAATGATCTCAGACTGCCTTAATAAGATAATCATGTGAAGAGTTTAAAACACAAAAGCCTTATGATCATGTGGTTCAGTCGGTATGAACAAACCGGTTGTTATTAGTTTTGTCTCACAGATCTACACACACTCATTCTATACCACATGACTACCATTTTACCTTTTGTTGCCATAATGTCTTATTTTAGCTTTAGTTTACACAACAAGGTCTCATTATTGGAAATGCGAATACACACGAGCCGGCTTGTATGAAAAGTTATTATGATTTCTCTCCCTTGTTAGAATTCCTACAAATTTTATATGAGATCAGGTTGGTTTATATTGTAATACAGGATAAATAATAATGCACTGAAGTCTGTAATAAAGTATTCAATACAATTTCTTAATATCTGCCTTGGTTAGTAAAAAATATATTTCAGCTGAGTTTTTCCTTGAAGATGAGATGCATTTAAGGCCCAGTGCAAACTTTTCACATTCCTGCATATAGGTAAATGTGGTCTAAAAGATGCTGAGAGGCAGATAGATGAAGAAAGTGGTTGATCAGCAACTTCTTTTTGATGGAGAAGGTTCAAGGGGGGCGACTCTCACCTCTCCATTCTGCCCCTGCACAAGACCTATCTCCATACCGTCTATACACATATTTATGCCGAGAAACAGCAATCTAAGCACAACTAGGAATTTAAAAAGGCTTTAAGGCCTCAGACTCTCCCATTCCTTCCATTCCCTTGAATTTCCATGCTATAGAAAGAGCAGAAGGGGGAAAAGTCAAATGTTTATCTTGCTTGTGCAAATACTGGCTTTATTTCTGTTTATTTGAAATCTTATCTTGCCTTTTGGACACTTCAAGACCTCTTAAAAATAAGCTCTTATTTGCTTCACATCACATGATAACTGCATTTCTCCAGCGCTCATCTGAGTTAAATATCTTTCATTTCTTAATCTAGTCTCACACCTGCTTGGAAGTCAAGCTACTGAACAGGAGGAAAACAGTACCTCCATTTTTTGATGCTAAATACAAGAAACATCATCATCACAGCTAGATTCATGTTTTATGAAGTGCTGCCCCACAAGCATTAAGCAGAAGTTATACTCATCTTAATCTACATTAGAAGAAAACAATCAACCAATTGCACAAATCTTTGAATAATGCGAATATGTATATAAATGACAGTATTTAAAAAGAATGAGTAATTTAATATTGTGACTAATTTGTTATGGTGATTTTGTGTAGACAATGATTCGATTAACATTTTAACTGATCAGTTTTGGCTTTTATTAGTGTACAGTAATATTGCGATGTGTAATATTCATGCATATTATGGATGGAATGATTCATGGTAAAAATTCACGGTATGACAACTGTACAACCCAATTTCAGGTTTTTTGGTTTATCGTGGTATATCTGCCTACAAATGCATGAGCATGTGCAATGTTCTTTCGTACATAAGTGGATTCTGTGTATATTGTGTGTATATTATGTAATGTGTGCACTCCACTACTGTCTCTATTGTTATGTTGTACCATGTGCACTTTACTGTCGTTTACATTTCTTATACTTTGTTGTAATATGTTTGCACAGCTCTGAAACTTGCAACGAAGAATTTCACTACGAAAATTATACACTTTATAGCTCCTTGTATGTGAGCAATAAATATTTGACCATGATCTTTGACCTACAACCTAGCATTTTTAAAGTGGATGATATTAAATAACACCAACGTTTAACACCGATGAATAACAGTCACACCAAATAATTTGGTTTGGGAAACTGCTATGTATATTTAAAAATAATAATAAAAGAAATGAAAAAAAAAAGATTGCCCATAGCCTTTAGCACTATGAAAATAGTGTAAATACTGTTTTAACTTATTTTACTTTTTTTGTTTTCTCTTTAAAATGTAGGCGAACCTGCTTTAAAAAATATTGTTGCATATTTTAAATGATGAGAAATAGATTTTTTATCAATAGCATAAAGATATAAAAGTATATTTCAGATTTTCTTATCTCAGTACTGCTATTTCAATTGTTAAATGATCATTTGTGTTAGTGCAGTCCCTGAAGCCAACACTGTTTTTAGTGTTTACATCCCGTCTTAAATTCTCTAGTAGACAAACAAACAAAAACAGCATATTAGCTCTTCAATTTTTTTTTTAATGGAATGTTTACATTAAATGCATAATTCATCACTATTTCTGATATGCTACAGTTGTGACGGAGGTGATGGGTTTTGGGCGTTTTGGACCAAAATAGATCTAATGTTAGTGATATGGTGATAGTGAGCAACTGACTCTGAAATTGATTTATAGCTTGTGATCACCACCTTATGTTTGTAATTATATCTTAATTAAATTTCATGCTGTGTGCCCAAAGATAACTTTATTAGTCTCGCTGTGGCGCTGGTGTAGGGCACAACTTGACACAGCAGTTTCTTTGACCCATTTTTTTAATCGGTTAGCGTACTGAGTGGGTTAACTCATCCGCGAGCCCCTGGGAGACGAAGAAGCATAAATTAAAGTGGTCCCTCAAGGAGAAGAGAGGCTGCTGGGTAACGGAGGCATTATCATCAGCCAGCGAGAGGCGAGAGCTCGGTTTCATCCCACTTTTCTTTGTTAAATACAAAGCAGGTCACCTCCATAGGAAGGTGAGTATAATAAACTGGGGGCCCTCACACAATGGCGAGCCATTGATAAACTCTCAACTCTGTTCGACCCTCTATTCATTATTTCAAACTTGTGTTTTCTGTTCACGCAAAGGGAGGAACAACAAGCGTGGCCACAGCGGCTCTTTTAGGAGAAACAGAACCATGTATATGTTTTGTGGATATGAAAAGACAGAGCGGGGGTACACACACACACACACACACTAAAGCGTGCACAAATAACACACGCATGCACATACTCACTTGAGAAATGTTTTAATTATGCACAAAAGAAAATGCTTAATAAAAGTGGGAATTAAGGCAAGCGCTCTGAGCAATCGCGGGAATTCGGCCAAAAGGAAATGAGTTGATCGCCGCATGCGCTCGCTCTATTTCTCTCACTCCCATCTCTTCACTCTCTCTCTCTCTTTTTCTCTGGCTCTCGGTTCCTCCTTCTCTCTCCCCCTCAATTCCTGTCCCCCCATTTGAAAAAAGCCTGCAACTTCAAGCAGTTTTTTTAATCAGCTAGAAAACATATGTGGCTTTGCAGCTAAGACAGCTTGGCCAGCCACTGATAAATGCCTATCACTAATTTGCATACGGTAAAAGCTACCCTTTAATCAGAACCTCTAATCCCTGAAAGTATTAATGATTTTTTTTTCCTCGTATAGTATCATGTTTGCTAATTCCGAAGTGATCAGCTTCGCATATGCGTCTCCTTCTTTGTGCTTGCATAATGGTCGAGTTGAGAACTTCTGTTATCCTACTTGTGCACATAATTAGGACTACAAAGGGGGACAAATCGCTGTGAATGGGTCTCACAAAGAGCAGCTCCTTTCTTCTTCTCTTCTTCCTTTTTGCATGGTTCTCGTTAACAGTTGTGTCACTTTGCGAAAATAAAGAACCAGGGAAGAAATTGGACGCTTGGCAAGTCGGAGGCCTAGTGTCGTAGCAGTTTGTTTCAGGGAGCTGCAAGAAAGAGGGAAAAAGATCAAAATTTACCATGTAATTAAAATGTCTATCATGGATTCCTGCTTTAGAGGCTGCGCGCATGTCTTTTCCAAATGGCACTCTAGGCTATAAAACACTCCATTTAATTGGACTGCTAAGCACCTTGCAAAGTACTTCAATCCAAGCCTCCTTTCTGTTTATGCAACATAAATACCCTTCTGCTTTCCTGTTAGGGGGAAGGAAAAAGCGAAAAGGGAAAGAAGGGATGCATGTGTGTATTAAGTGTAGGTGGGGGGTTAGGGTAAAAATCTAGCATTAAAAATAGTTGTTACTTGCTGTGCTGATTACATAGCATCATGAGAGTTTTTAAATCCCCAATTTAAAAAAAGAAAAGAAAGAAGGAAAAAGAAAGAGGTGGGGATGAGGGTGTCCCGTTTTGCTATGTGTAAGCACAAGAGAGAATAAATAGCTATAAAAAAAACAGCATGTCAGCTTGGTATACACGCCGGCTGATTTATACAATTCATTTGGGCCATTACTTTTCATTAAAGATCAAATGAAATGGGTACTTACTTCCTAAGAGGCCTTCGGGGGCTTGAATTGCCGAGAAGAAAGAAGATTAAACTTTACATTCAGGCCCAAATTTAATTCAGAAGTAATCAATCGCATAATGGGCTAGCAACTGTAGCCCGGGTGATTGAAATGAAATTACCATATTTTTAATCTTAATTTTCCACACTGTTTATCTGACACTGTCAATATAAAATACAAACAGATAATGAAATAGCATTATATTGACACTACAATCATCTCTCGAGCAGCCCTCTGTGATTAAACCGCTGGAATGTTTGATTACATTTTGTTGGCTGACATTACAAATGACACGGATGCTTCGCCGAGACTTGCTGCTGGCTGGAAAATGAGTCTATCCATCACGGGCTCCTGGCAGCTTCAGCCTCACAGTCGATCGCTGCTGCCAACGGCCTGGGCACCCTTCTGTCAACCCGTTTAGCACGCTAGAGGAGGGAGGGAGGAAGTGAGGGGTAGAATGGGTGGAGGGGGCTGCTAGAGAAAGGAGTGATTCACGGCTCTCTTGCTCTGCTAATGATACAAAGCAAAACAGTGGCTGAAAGAGAGTGTGTGTGTATGCGCTAATGCCCCAGGCTGTGTTCATGATGACATGAAAGCCGCACACAGTGAAGAGCAGGATTTGACCTACTCGTTTACTATTTCTGTATATGTCATATGTTGAGAAGTCCATAACAGAAGCGGTATGTCACAATGCAGAAGGTCGGTGCTGGTAGTGCTTTTAAATAAAACGGCATGTGTGTATGAAAGAATTATTGAGTCCTTTTGGATGCGAGTTGTTCATGCCTGGATCCTGTAACATACTGGAGCCAGAGTCTGTATGACCATGCAGAGGTTCAGCACATATCATAAACAGAGGTAAATCCATAATTGTACTTGAAACTGACAGGTTCGAGTCAAGAAACACAGTTATTGTATTGAAATAGAAATTCATATGTAAATTGTCCGGTTTTGACAAATATGTGAGATGTGTAGGATGATTGAGGGATGCATCTAAACTCACGGAATTTCATATCACATGACGTTGTTGCTACGTTTCAGCTCAGAGCATTACATTTTTTTCAGTTAAACTGGACGTGTACACTAGACATTCCTTTTCTATATTGACTGATTTTCTATATTGATGATTCTATATTATTTTGTCTGCTATATGACCAGTGTACAATTCCACACCGAAGGATGAATAAACTTTCTCGAAAATGCAAGAGGCTGACCAAACAAGGGCACGGTATTGTTGTTCACAGGATACAAAAGTGCAGGACTGGCCATAAGTGTGTCTGCACTAAAGAGCTTGGGCCAAACACAGCTCTCTGTGTGGAATCAGAAGCATCAGACAGTCCGAAGGTCACACTGATAAGACCGGGGCTTTCCAATGCTCTCGTTCTGAGAGCTGCTTTATGTTGTGACCTTGTTGCCCCTGAAGGTCAGAGCTGAGATGCGCTAGCTGGTCCTCTCTAGCTTGGCGACGGAAACAAAGACTCAGTGAATTATGTTCTTTTCTAGTGGCAATCATTATTACAGGCTAATGCAGGACTAGCAAAAAAAACCTCACTGTAGCCAATAGGACTCTAGTCTATTTATACTAAAATGCATGCATCCAGTAGTCGGTGCTAAGAATACCCAAGACAGTAAAGAATTCTCCCCGTTAGTTGTAGAGTCAAAAAACATAAATTTTTAAGAAGGGCTGCAAGAAATACATATCTGAGGATGTTGATTAACAAATATTACTTAAAATACTTATTTTTTTCTGGTTGAAGCTGAAGCAAAGTCAACTAGACACAGAGACTAACCAACTCTCCGGCATGAAAGGGTGCCACTTGGGTCTGTACAGGTTGTTCCCTTGGGAATAAATAAAATTTACTCAATTCAATTGCTTTAAAAAGAACAGGTTCGGATTTCATCTGTCCTGAGCTACAGCTTTACATTTACCCATTGGGCAGACATTCTATCCCAAGTGACTTACAAATGAGTCAGAATTTAATCCAAGCACAGAGCTGAGCAGTTGAGGGTTGCTTAAAGGCTCAGTAGTGGTTATGGTAGTCCTGTCACTAGCACAGGCACTTAACCGCTGAGCTACCATAGCCCTTGTTATAACTATGAGCATTATGACACAAGTTGGGAAATTCATCAAAACGACAGTATCTGATCCGTCAGGTTTCAGATGTGAGACCGATTTTGGGATTTTGGCATGCTTTTTTATTTGTCCATTGAGCGAGCCTCTCTCATGTCAGCTGTGAGGTTTAGTGTGACCTGATTTCTGATCCAGGGCCGAGAATAGACAATCGCCTCGCTTGGGCCTGTGGGGGGCGATATTAAGAGCTGTGAGAGTCCCAGGGTCTTAAAGGGTAAAATAAATGAAAAATAAGTCACAAAGTCAGAGCGGCTGGGAGCCTTTTCTTCCAGAGCCTGGCTGCACAATAGGAGAATCTGATGGGCCGATAAGAGATTCAGCAGCCCAGTAAAAAATCCAATTCCTGAAGAGCAGGGAGCCTGGTGGAGACACAGAGACATCTTCCCTCCCGCTTGGTGTTGGGAAAGATCCTATCATAATCACGGTCACATTGTGTCAGTCCTCAGAACAGATCACAAACCAAACATACTGACCTGAAGGAAAAGGACATTTTGCAGAACTATCTCAAAACTTGATGAAGGAAATCTAGAAAAGTGGCCAAATTAACACTGACTTACAATGTAACCCTTACCATTTTTGTTTTTGGTATTTCACATGTTCATGTGTTTTTCAGTTGTTGGCATTTTAATCAGTAGTTACTCTTTTGGTTGAAACTTAACTTGGGTTGAAAATTTTAGATGAGTGCAGCCTTTTCAAACAAGCTATCCAGACGGTCCTGGTCAAGATGTCTCTTGTCAATATGTCCCTTGTTTCCCTTATGATATCTTCTGTGTATGTTTATTGTTTTCATAGGTTTGCCTATTTCCTAGAACATCCTGTATCTTTGGCCGTAAGTGGTAGGCTGCATTTGATGGAAGATTGCAAAGGCCATCTCAAGTTTTACTTCAGCCTTTCGGGTTTCTTTTAAATTGTCAGGTACAAAAGCTACAAAGGAATGCTATAATTTTTGTCTAATTTAAAATACAGTCTAGTGCAGTGGGCTCCTGCTTCCTACAACTTAGTGAATAATGCTAGATTATTTAGGTCTGAGAAAAGGGAGCTGGACTTGTGTTATAATCTTTTGACACTTATTCAGAACTGATAAGGACTCTCAGATAAGTGGCGAAATGGCTTCATGATTATAAAGAGTTGTCAGATTGAAATAATAATAAAAGTTGCCTGGTGAAAAAGCCAATTCACTTGAATAGGAAAGGATACTTGAAGCCTAAAAAGTTTAATTCATTTTCTGTAGCTTTGCTTCTTGCCAAGTGAACTTTAACCTTGGAAGCCTAAGAAAACAAGATGGCAGGCTCTAAAAAAATAATAGAAGATCTGTTAACAGTTACATGTACTAGTTTGGCAGACGCTTTTATCCACAGCGACTTACAATTGAGCTGAGAAGACGAAGGCTATGGGCCTTGCTCAAGGGCCCAACAGTGGCAGGGATTTAAACTCATAACCTTCCGATCAGTAGCCCAGAACCTTAACCCCTCAGCCACCAATGCCCAATGTTAATTATTAACCTCACTATTTTTTAATGTCTCTTGTCACTTACAGTTGCAAAAAAAATCCAATTTAGCTAGCTAGCAAACGTTAGCAGTTCAGTAAAGCATTGCATTCTCTCCCAAATCCCCTCACACCAGGACCACCCATAATCCACCCTGATTTTTTCTTCAATTCGGTAAAAAAAAAAATTAGCAAGGCAAAGGTCCAGTGTGATCACTGCTTAACATGAGTTCCGTCGCCTTTATACAGTACATACTAATTGCAAAGTACTGCAAAAGCTGATTTTTACTCGCTCGGTATCAGGAAAGACCTTCACCATCACCAGGTTCTTCTCACTGTGAAAGGAAGAAAGGAAGACAGAGAATGACAGAGGGCTATGGAGAGGAAAAGAGAACGAGAGACTGCCACCCCACTCCTCCTTCCTCATTGTATCAGGTCGTAACCCTATTTTCGCTTCAAAAAAAGCCACACACTCATTCCAATTGAGTTGTTGTTGCAGAGGCCTGCCGTTGCTATTGCCTTTCAGCAGGTTATCAGAGAGTGAAGGAGAAATTGCCTGGGCTCTGCCACGGCCCTGATTGCACTATCAGCGCCATCCGGGAGGCCTGCCATAAAGGCAGCGGGCACCAGGGAGTGTGAGGTGGCATCTGGCTCTGCCCTCCTGATAAATCAGAGCCCGGCCGTGGCACGCTGGCACAGTTCAGGGATGTGGCTCCTGGCACACAAAGCCAAGCCCCAAAACACGTGGCGCGACCCCCCCGACCTCCCCGTCCCTTCCTCTCCTGCCCTTGTCAACATTTGTTTTGTTTATTTCTCATTTCCCTCTCTGTTTCTCTCTCTATTTCCTTCTCTCCTGCCATTACTCGCTCTCCAACTCCCTGCCAGGGCATGCTGTTGTTTTCACACCCGGCCAAATTATTCCGCCTCCCCAAATTTCAGTCTGCATATTTTTCAAAACTTAATTTATTAAATTAGGCGACCAGTCTGGTGCATGAATATGTGCTTTTGGCTGTTTTGTGGAGCCTTCTTTCATGGTTTTCACCATAATATTTGCCTATTCTTCTGTTAGACTGACCAATAGCAAACTCTGTGTGTCCAAACACCTTTAGACCATACATGATACTCTGCTATAAATACTCTCTATTTATAGATATATTAATAAACCACTTATAACATTTTGGTGCTGTTTTACCATTTGTGTCTTGGAAAAAATCTTACAGTCTGTACTTGGTTAGCTAAAGAGGTGTGATCATGTAATTTTGGATAAAGTATTTATTTGCATCCACTGTGTTTATTGTACCCTTATAAAATATTTAATTATGAGCATATATTATAATTAAATACAACTTTAAATCTCTAACATTTAACCGTCCGGTGAAGGAAATTATGCCACCATTAAAAAATAAGCCATAAATTGGAGAACACTTGAACACGAATTCGGTGGCCAAGTTTATTAGTGCCAGTAAAACGTTGATTTGTGGGCCTCTCAAGCGCTGGCTTGATAAAGCTGGAACAGAATCAGCACTCTGCACTGAGTGAGAAACCCTCGGTCTCCGTCCTGCCCTCCTTCCTCTCCTCCTGTCGCCTCACACACAACTCCCCACACACACTCACTCTAATATACACATGTGTATGTATGCGTGAATAATTCTTCATTTAAATTAAATGAAAAGATCACACTATTCTGGAAGGCACAGGGAGCAAGTCGTTTTTAATGATTCTGGCTTTAATTCACCTCAGGTGCTTTGAGCAGACACTGATGCTCTTTGATGCAGACACGAGATTGCCATACCCGTTCACTTACACACAGTTACAGCCATCGAGGCCTGGGCCACTGGCTCCCCCTTAGTTAAGTTCAAACCCTGATTAATTTATGTTAACCACAGACATTTGCTTACTTCATCTAATTTCTCATGCCACTTTAAGAGTTTTAAATAATCTGGATAGGCTTCTGCCAAGACCTCATCAACCTCTCTAATGAGATTGACATTAAACATACATGTATATTGTGCTGTAACTAAGGGCTGTAATTTATTTTATTTTATTTGGACGGTTTCTGACAGTTTTTTTCTCCTTTGCTGTAAATGTTACTTAAGTCCTGGCAATTCACCGTAGTTGATTCTGCCTCACTGTAGCACAGTTTTTATTTCTACCATTATTGAGTGGCAAAGTGTAAAATGCAAGACTTCCTTGCAGTAAAGTGAATATTAAAGAGATTATAGTATGTGAGTGGAATTTTGCTCTTTGTGCAGTAATGTTTCTCTCTAATGATGTCTGAAGTAATTCAATAGCAATGGATGATTGCTAACCTAGACATTGACCTCCCTTATTTGTCAGAAAAGCTACTTATCTGTTTCATGTTTCAAACTGAAAGCAGGTTTTGTTATAACAGTGTATAACTCGTACGTCATGAAACCGTGGTTTTCCTAGATATTCCTCCTAAATGCGATAATATAAGTGTGTGATAATTATAGATGACAGCTGCTTGCAGAGATGCACGGCATACTGGGTTATGCTTGTCTGTGTTATCTCATTTAAGGCCCATGTTGAAATGTTACACTGGGACATACACACACACTCATGCAGACATAAACACATTTTAGTCATATTCTGTCAGCACTGTGTGTCTGTGCCTGAGCAGCTGTACTGAAAACATGTTGTCTTATCTGTTGTAAGCCTGGTTAAAAAAGACTGAAATGAAAGTATAAATGTAAATAAAGATTACATTACGGATCCTTTTTATATATTCAATGTGTCTCTAATTTCTTTTAAGCACTAGGTGATCTACAGCTGCATAAAGGTGACCTCAGCTAGGAACACGAGTCCACATTATTCACAACGCCGAGTACTTAATTACTTTTTCAGTCGAGCTCTAATTGACCAAAGCAGCAGTCGATCAACTGTATCGATCCTGATATAAAATGCAAGTGCAAAGGGCAGTAGAGGTGTCTGTCACTGCTAAAGATCTCCTCCCAATCAGGAATTTTATAGAATATTAAATGCATTAGCATGAACGTCTTGCTAATATTTATGAATTTCCCATAAATTTTTTTGGTGATTGATTACATCTACAGACAAGGTGGAAGATGACTTTGTTTGTAAATTGTACATTTCTAGCACTTTTTTTGTACGCAGCACATGTTTGGATCAATATGTAATTATACATATTGAAACATGACTTGCTATGATGTCCATTAAGATAAGACATATGGTAAATACACATGCACTTTTGTAAATTTTGTACTATTGTAAGTATGAACTTCGCATATGAAGTGGAGATCTAAAGCTGGGTAGAGACAGATCTCCCTGATGATCCCTAAAGTATAAGTTATATTGTATATCTCTGCAACACAACCTGTTCGCTCCAAATAACGCAGCAACAAGTTTTAACCTAGAGACCACCCCCCCATCCTGCACCCACATTAGAAATGTGTCACTGACCACGACCCCAAAGCTCAAGGGCCATTGGGAGAGACGCATGCAGAACGTGTGCTCTATGTGTGTGTGTGTGTGCACAGTCTTTTGTCTGAGCGGTGATGCGGGGGGCCGCAGATGCCGTCCGTCCCCCAGAGACCCGACTGAGGTTAATGATCTGAGCAGCCGAGCAGGAATAAATAAATCACTTCTAGTGAGCAATGGGTATAAATCTTCACTCCTGCACCCATTTGTGGCACCACCAGTTGCTAATGATTGCATTTTTCTTTTTTCTGTGTGTGTGTGTGTTGGGGGGTGAGGGGGCTAGCACAGATGAGTGCTCTCTCTCTCTCTCTCTCTCTCTCTTCGCAGCCTGTGTTGTGTTTTGTCAAGGGACATTAGGGTTGTGTAATGGGTATGTGAGTGTGTGTGTGTTTGGTGGTGGTGTGTAGAAGCGTATTGTAAGTGACAGCAGTGTTTCATTTGGCTTGGGTTGATGGCTGCAGCCCTTCACCAAGAGTCAAACATGAAAGGGATTTAAAGGACAGAGTGCAAGCTGCTAAACATGAAGACATGACCCGACGTGGCTCTACTGCTTTGGCTCCTCTAGATGCATATTATATATATACTATAGTAATAAATATATAGTATCTATAGCATATATTATCATCAACCTTTATTATTAAGGGAACTCAGTTTAAGAAAATGCAATTGTAAAAATGATTATGAGAATAAACAAATTATCTGATTCAATACAGGTCTCTTGAGAAACAGCGAATGCTGCAAAATGCCCAACGATTAGCAGGCAATTACTCCCCATCGTCACCTTAATTGTAATTAGTGTGTCCAATTGATTAGTATCAGTAATCAATAGGCTCACTCACGAGTAATTAGCAGTGAATCTGAAGGAGGAAGAAAAGGCTTTCAGCAGCCAGAACACAGCCACATGAAAAGAGACAAACCCACACAAAAAAAAGAAAGAAAGCGAGCTCGCATGGTTGCGTCATTTACGTGTAATCAGGTGTAACAGACAGAAACACAAACACTCATGTTTTTTTGTTCCACACAGAGATCTATTGGCACGTGCTATTAAATCACTTTTTGTCAGCCCAGGTGTCAGGTTATAATGAAAATGTGGATGACTCTTCTCTTTGTGAATTGTTAGGTTTTTTTTATGCAGCGCATGCCTGGATATTTAAGGATTACACATATGGAAACATGGCCCCTTTTGATGTTCATTAAGATAGGACATATGCTAAGTACCCAAATACTTTTGTAGATTTTTGCACTATTTTAACCTTAATTTACATTAAAGTTTCCTTATATAACATTTTTTACGGCATTGGTTAGCATTACCAAACCATGAACTTCAGCATTAATGAACCATAAGTAATGTTAACAAAGAATTTAACACCTTTTTTAATATATGTTTCTTTACATGTTAACTAAATAATGAACCTATGCATTAACTAATGTTTATTCCATATATGACTGAATATAAGTCCACAATTACTTATATGAACTAAAGCCTTAATTATTATGTTCTTGGTGGTGAATTCAAGGGACTACGGTTCACTTAACTAACAATACTGCATTTGTCATCATTAATAAACCATAAACGTCAGTATTAATATACCACACATAATGTTAACACAGTCATTAACACTTGAATTAATAAATTTTTTATTCCATCTATTATTAATTGGGAATAATTATCATAAATTTAATTACTAAATGTAAATAATAGATGGAATAAAAAATTTATTAATTC
>JAOUQW010000015.1:12973442-12990877 GCA_028565825.1 Olivaichthys viedmensis
TAACTCAGATCAGTGTTTGTAAATGTTTGAACCCACTATTCAGCTTGTTAATTCTGCGAATTCAACACTAAGAACATATAATTAAGGCATTCGTTCATATCGGTCAGTGTGGACATATATTTAATCAGGCCTTAAATTATTTAAATATTGTGTAAATAAGCATCAATTAATACAGGTGTTAATTACTTTGTTAACATTATTTATGGTGTTTTAATGCTGACGTTCATGCCAAAGGTAATGCTGTAAATAATAATAATAATAACGGGTACCTTAATTGAAAGTGTTACTGAAGTATTAATTATAAGGAAGTGTAACCTTTGTGATGTAAGCAGTATCCAACAGCACATGTATAGTTAATATCAGAAACACTGTAATATAAAACTCTGCACTTAAATTCAGACCAGCCAAACCTGTGTTTGTGCTTCTAATCGCTCGTGCCATTTCAGCTGTGTGAGAGCAGGTCTGTGTGTGTGAAATGATTCACAGCTCCTGACCACTCCTCACAAATCCAACACACACAACAAAGAAAAGATGGATTGAGGGGGAGAAAAAAAAGAGGACAAAGTCTCGGCGCGTCTCACATTTCAAGGTGAGAGAGAAGTCAGAACACAATAAGAGTCTGCGATCCAATCGGAACTATATTAAGCTCGCAAGGTGAGCAAAACAATGTGAATAAATAAAGCCATTACCGAGGCTTTAGAACAGAGGTGGCTGTTTTTCCCTCTTTTATCCTGCACTGAGAAAAAAGAAAGAAGAGAGAGGGGGAGAGGGAGAGAAGGGAGGAATAACAAAAAGAGAAAGAAATGCACAGAGGCTTTTCTTCTCTTTAAAATGCTGCATTAGGTCTTTTCCGCCAGTCAGTTTTGATAGTTCAAAGCTGGCAGTTCAATAAATAGCTGGAACCGGCACATCTCTGTTCTTGCAAAAAGAAATCAATGTTAATCCTATTACCGGCAGTTATCACCTAGCCCAGAAACGGTGGCGAGTAAAGGGAAAAAAAAAACTGAGATGTCAAAGCGGGAAGGAGAGAGAGAGAGAGAGAGAGAGAGAGAGAGAGAGAGAGAGAGAGAGAGAGAGAGAGAGAGAGAGAGAGAGAGAGAGGGAGAGAGGGAGAGAGAGAGAGAGAGTCAGTCACCCTTCATTCACTTTCAAACACAGTTTTGATAATTTCCTTCTGTAGAGGAAAGAGGGAGACGGGCACAGAATGGAGGAGGGGTAGGGGTGGGGGGACACAAGTACTGAGGTGTGTGTGTGTGTGTTTAAAAGGGAGTCCAAGCCGACCGTTGTATTCGCACATAAAGCCAGGATCAGACCTTGCTGCTGTAAGCAAGATGTTTAAGGTACAAAAATGCCTCTTTTCTTCCCAGCATTCACTGTGCTCGGCAACTATGTTCCCTCTGCGGCCCTCATGCGTGACCTTTGACCTTGCTGCAGTCAGGGATTGAATCTGCAGCTGGGTTCAGGAGAAGAACAGCACATCTTTTTTTTCATACAGCACTCCGTTTTTAATTCCTATTGGCCTTTTGACTGTGTATTTACAGTGTAATTTATACAATAAATAATAAGAGATGTGTGGCGGCTGGTTGAGTCAGCAGTTGATTGTTGCTTTGGGCCAAAGAGGTTTTATATCAAATATGTAATAAAAGATAAGTGCTGTATTGATGTGTAATTGTTTCGCTGATACACAGACATCTGCAAAGCATGCACTTCTTATTGGGAAAAAAGACAGCAGAATGCTAGAGATGAAGTGGCCTAGTTTGAAACCCAAGATTCCAGCTTTTTTTTTTGTTACTCAAAGATTATAGTAAAGAGGTCTCATTTAATCAGACTCTTCTCTTTCCTTTTGCTAACTTGTGTCCCTAATTGAGATATCATGCAGCCTCCTTTCACATGTGATGAATAGGGTACAGATTAGTATATATTGATGTCATTTATTGATACAATGCATCTCGAATTATGCTGACCAGTCACAACAGGGCACCCTCAGACATTCACTCCTATCGATTTGCTGGGAATATGTACACATAAAGACAGAAGGAGAGTAAGGCAGAAAGAGAGCAGAAGGGGGTGGGGGTGGGGAGGGGGGGGAGAAGGAAAACAAAACACACTTGCAGTAGTGTTCAGAAGTGCATTTCTCCCGTGAACAGTGCTAGCAGTGTAGATTAGAGCTAATCATTGTCAGCAGGAAGCAGAAGTGGGCCTTCTCGCTGACGGATTAGCCCTGCTGCTGTTGTTGCTCCTATTGTTCCTGTCGGGGAATGTAATTACTGCCGAATCTCATCAAAGTCTGCTCAGCCTTCTCAAAGTTTCACTCGAAAAAAAAAAAAAAGGCGAGTTAGAGGACCAATATAACCTGAATGTGATAAATCAGAAATGGTTGGAATAAAAGAGTATAAAGCAAGCAGTGCCATTCTTCCCCTGTCAAATATTTTTTGTACCATTGTTTCCCTGCCTTTTTGGTTTTCAACACACCCCTCCTTTAAAAAAAAAAAGCCATCTTGCTGACACAAGTTTTCACCTTGACTTGACTGACTGTATATATATTTATTTCCTGCGCACCACCGAATGCAGGTGACCCCATTCCATTTTGGCCCATTTGATATTCCTGCAATAAATTAGATGGCAATGGAGGTGCTTTAACATGTAAAATAGCGGTGACATGCTAAATAATGAGCTGTGTTGGAATTATGGCGCGCCGGCCGCGAGACTCTGGGGTATTCCCGGGCCTGGAAGCGGCCCGCGCAGCTCCGAAGGGGACCAAGGGGCCTACGGTATGAGGGGGTAGGGCGCTGAATATGGAAATGGCATTAATATACCCACGCCCAAAGCTAGATTACAGTGTGTCAAGCCTGATGGCCGAGTGCGCTGTGTTTGCCTCTGCCAACAAAGTAAAGGGGAGAATTATTTATCGTCGAAATTGGTCTCCTTTTTATTGCTCCCTGGTGGACGTCCGGGCCCATTTTGTTAGTATTATTCTCCCGCTTTGGTTCCATTTATTCTCTTCCAGATAAAGTGCCCATCAAGATGAGAGGGAAAAAGAAAAAAAAAGCGCATACTTTATACTGAAGGACAGCAGTGTTGATGGCGGCGTTTGGATCCATCATCGATCAGCAGATGTGACGTGTTGTTTTTTTCTTTTTTAATCGCTATTGTTGATGTGTTTACGGCGTCTGGGTTTAGACGGTCACAAACACTCTCGTAACCTGGGTTTATGATCCCACAGCTCTTTGACCCTCATGATCAGGCGGGTGATTATGAGCAGCAGTTGTCCTTCAGGTGACACATTGCTGTTCTGATTTAATCAGCACGACTGCGAATGGCCTTAAATGAGAATCTGTTTTGGAAAGTTGCCCCAGTTGAGGGCTTTTATGAGGTCTAATGATCCTAGAGTGTGAATTATTACTGCAAAAACACAACTTTGGAAACAGTGGTAGTTCAGTGGTTAAAGTTCTGTGTTAGTGACTAGAAGGTTGTGGGTTCAAATCCCAGGACTGCCAAAGAGCCGCTGTTGGTCACTTGAGCAAGAGCCTTAAGCCTCAAATGCACAGATATTTGCTTGGATTATATTCCGCCTCCCTTATAAAATGCTTTGGATAACAGCATTTGACAAATAAGTGCAAATCTTTGGGTGATGATTTCAAGCAAACTGTCATTTTCTAATTGCGTTTTCATTTCAGCAATTTGACGTAGGGCGACAATTATAGCGTTCTAGGACATACATGTAGTGAGTTAAAACTCCATTACTGGTGAAACAATCATGGACACAGAGAGATTGACAGATGAGACTAGAGGATTTGTTTTCCTACTGCTGCTGTTAAAGCTGGAAAAACCACTTTGTTCTCTCTTGTCCCCTCTTTCACCATTCTTCCCCTGACTTCCACGTCAACTGTGGACAGCTGTAATATAAAGGTCGATATGTTTTATAAGTGTGAGGCTGGATTAAATTTTTAACGGCTCCATTGGTGGTTGTCTTGAGTCATAAAAAAAGCGTGGCAATAACGCAAGAAAAGGTTGCTGCGCGTGCATTCGGTTTTCTCACACTCCCTGAGAATCGTCAAACATTTAGACGGCGACAGTTTCCCTACACTGCCCCTCCTGTTCTTTTTCTTCCAGAGTTGATTATGGGAATTCTTGTCTTTTGGAGCAATATGCAATAAATAAAAAAATAAAAAAATAAATGATCCATGGTGCATTCAATAAATATGATGATAGGTTTGGGTCAAAGCTCAGAAAAGGCTGATAGATAATAAAAAAGCAGGAGCAATCAGTAAGACCTGGTTGAAGTGCAGGATCTGTGTGAGTTGGGAGTTATGGCCGCTGATTGTTAGGCAACATTATGCACACTGTTTGAGCCTAAATAACCCTGTGAGTGCATCATAAACTGTCCCTCCGGCGCATCGGCGGCTCGAGAGGGAGGCCCCCCCTCTCATAAACAACTCTGTCATTCGAAGTAAGAGTGGGCCTGCTTAGCCGGCACCTTTCGCTCGGCAAGCCGCACCTAATTTAGCAGCTTTTAAATCTTTCACCGGCGCCGTCGTGAGAAACGCCTGGTTGCAAATGTCTTTTATTGAATGCTGACTCTGTAGTATTACAGGCCTGCAGATATGCCTGGTGTAATATGTCCCTGGCTTTATCTTGTAATGGTAAAAGTGTATTAATTTTAGTGGACTTGCGGGAAAGTGTTTGTGTGTGTGTGTGTGTGTGTGTGTGTAGGATTGACACTGTTTGGGATTGGAGGTGCTTTTCTCAGTGCTCAAACACATTTTTCACGCGAGGACTCTGAGACTTGTGGGACAGTTAGACGGGGACTCTTGCATTTCTTTGGAACTTTAAGTACCGATTTATCAAAATCTGGGAGAAAACATGTATAACATGCTGTAATAAGTACTTTCCTAAAAAGTGCACCAAAAGTAAAGCTTTATTAAAAAAAAAAAAAGCCCCTATGTGAGCTGAGCCATTTTGGCTGTACAGAAATGGATTGGGTGTCAACGTACTTGTATCAAACCCTTTTTAATAAGGAGAAACCTGCATTTATTAGGTTTTTCCTCAACACTTCTTACACAATACATGAGCAAAATGCTACCAAGAAGGGTTAAAATGCTCCTCTTAGTAAGATTTATTCGCTGTGCAAGTAAAAGTGCATGGCAGACTCTCTTTACACTCCCCTCTCTTGTTAGCCTCAACACAAGTGGCCCAATACTGTTGCTCTACTTAAGTGTATTTAATAAGGTGTGTGTGTGTGAGAGAGAGAGAAAGCGAGAGCGAGAGAGAATGGCAGTGCTGAGATAAATGTGGAAGAGTTCTGCAGCAGACTGCTTTCCCCCGGTGGCTGTTGGAGTAGCACCGTGTGTGTGTAGCGTCTCGAGAGTTTGGACCACCGCAGGCTCGTCTGATGGAGGAAAATCAGCGGGCACAAACAGGCACAATGCCTGGCCTCTCTCATCCTTCTCTTCCACTGTCACTCCCTCTCTCTTTTTCTCTCTCCCTCACTCCGACTTCCACTTTCCTGTCCCCTATGTTTATCAGGTTTTTGGGGGGCACTGTATTTTGATGTCAATAAGCAATTTTTCTTGCCTGCTCCCCCGGCCTGACCCCTTTAATCCATCAATATATTATTAGAGATAAAGTTTTGTGGACGCCTGCTGCAGTCACAAGATAAATGACATCTCTGAAGTCACGCATTAAAGACTAGATTAAGGCCCTGACTGTGTCTTCAGTACTCATCGGCTCGCCTCTGTCCAACCTATCACACTAAGTGACAAGAAAGAAAAATAATGAACTGAGGCAGAAAAAGCAAAGAGATATTCCTTACACACAAATACGCATACACGCACACACACAGCGCACGTCTGTCTTCAGCCAGGATTAGGCTGCATTAGGGGAGAGCTGAAGAAGAGGGAAGAGATGGAGAGAGACAGAGAAAGAGAAAGAGAGGGGGTGCTGCCTCTGTTTGGGCGTTGGTGTATGTCATAGCCAAAAAAAGACCGTAATGGGGATGCGTTTTATTCAACCTTCTGTCAACCATCGATTTGAATGAAACCGAGATTTCTAAAAAGAAAAGAACAGATCAAATGAGATTCTTTATGGCTTATAGATGCATCTTTTCATCACACCATCGGATGGAATTTATTTATGGATAGAGACATTTGGGCGATCAAGGGGGGCTGTTTTGGCAGAAATCAAAGCTTTGAACTGTACATTGGTTTTATAAGACAGAGGCTTTTGATATTGCTAAATAATCTCCATAGATAATGACTTGAACTGAAAAATGAACTGTTTTGTATTGTTAATGCGCAATTTATGCATCACTGTCCTGCTCTGTATGCCTTTTGATTCAGTAATACCATACATATATCACGCATAATCCACTAACAATGTCCACATTTTACGGCCCTGTGATGGGGAAATTGTTGAAATGTATGGACCCAAAATTTGTTGTCTGATGTGCGTTATTTCCGTGAATTACTGTATGAAGAGCAACGAGACACGAGCGCATAACCGTTTCACACATATCCCAACTAATACGGCATGTGGGGCTAAAGATCCCTGATGGCACCACTTTTACACAGGTAACCTTGCCTCTGTTAAACCTTATATTAATAGCAGGGATTACTAAAATGAAACGGCAGCATTATGTGCCGGACTCCTGACTAGCGAGGATATTAGGAGGCCTATCTAGTCACACTTGGTGTTAAGTGGGCCTGAGCGCTCATTAAGTTCGCTGGGGCCATAAGTCCATGTCTGCTTGGCCTGGGACTGATACGCCCTGCTCTTCAGGCCACAACGAATCCACAGGAGTGGATTTTTTTTCGCCTTCGCCCTCATCCAGGTCTAAAACCTCTGTGTTATCAGGTTCTGTCTGTAAATCCCGGTGCTGAGGTGACACTGCGTTACAGCAGGGTACGCAAAAGATGGACACTATTTGAAATTCTTATTAAGTTCAAGCTCGCTGCATGTGTTCCCATGTGGAACGGAGGAAGCGGAGCCGCCACTCAGACACTGGAGGAGGATGTCGAGGGCGTCAACACCGGTATCATGGTCTCTTTGTACTCATGTCACTTTTATATGACTTGTTGTTACGCAGGCTGCCTTCACAAGAAGCACACTTGAACCCAGGGGGTGGCCAAGCCCATTTGTACATAGTTGGCATTTATATACGACATACATTGCTCTTGATTTCTTTTAAAACCTACATGTATAATTACTAGTATAATTAAAAACACAGCTATCTAATCAACTTGATTTCAGACAAAATGTGTCGGAAGCCTAACAAGTGAGAGTGATTTCATTAGATGTCATACAAACTAAATCATAAGAGAAGCTACAACTGCTAACCCTGTAACTCACCCAAAACCCCGACCATTCATAACTTAATAAGAGTTGACTTGTTCGAATTATTATGAAATAAAGTTAGTCCAATTATTGATTTAGAGGAAAGATCTATATACATGTTCCAGTACAAATCTAACATGCGTTGCTTCTTTCCTCTGTCTATTTACGTCCGCGTAGACAGAAAGTTGACACTCTTTTAATGAACTTTTATTGGTTAAATCTTGATGTTGTTTTTGAAAGTACTTTTTCTTGTGTCATTTACAAATAACAACATTTGATAGATGGTTAATAGTTATTTATGAAGCTGTAGGATGAACACAGTCTCCTGAATGTCTCTGTTTGTTTTCTGCAGCCTTGGTTGTGTAGCAATCCTCACAGTGATAGAAGGTAAATGAGGTAAATAGACATGAGGTAAATAGCCTCTGCTCCAGACATTAAAAAAAGTAAAATACCTGTATGGTGTTGTATTCCTGTTCTCCCACTGTATTGTTACTGAATCTATAACCAAGGACTGATTCAAAGTTATACGGAAAATGTTA
Organism: Olivaichthys viedmensis; assembly: GCA_028565825.1. Lineage (NCBI taxonomy): Eukaryota > Metazoa > Chordata > Actinopteri > Siluriformes > Diplomystidae > Olivaichthys > Olivaichthys viedmensis. Next base: position 12,981,314 of record JAOUQW010000015.1, read on the forward strand.
TATAACCTAAAACCTATACATTGTTCTACCAGTTTTTGGTCCAGTTCTGATAACCAATATGAACCGTGTCACCAAAGTGTTAGCGTTCTTTCCCAAACCCCTATACAACACTCCCTGATATAAAAAAGGGCTTGTGAAGAACCACAAATTGTTCTGAATGGAGATTTTTTGAAAAGAACATAAGTAATGAACCCAAAATGAAATCAGGAATGAAGCCTTTCTCTGCATGGCCATTTAGCCTAGACTGTATGGAAGGAATTGCAGTAAAGGAAAACAGGATCTGACTCCATTAAAGCTAATAAACATTTTCATTTCTGGTGAGACAATTAGCAGTTCTATATGTCTTTATCATGCCGAGTTTGGTGAGTTTAGGGAAATGGAGACACCTATACGTTTCACACAGTGTTCCTTTGGAGCTGCAAACTGTGGAAATAATAATAGACAATTATAATATCCTTGGTTAATTCTTTGCAGACACCATCAGCCAATTAATTTAAATATGTCTCCGGTTGTTACATTTTGAAGGTTCATTCTTTTCTCTTTTGGATTGATTGAGATTTCTCTTTATTCAGTGCCAGGAAGATTATTTTTCTTCTAATTATGGGACGACAATTGAATTTCTTAATTTGTTGTAGTTTTAGCATAGCTGTGTAGTTCATATTAAAGCTCAAATGTCAGATGACCTCTTCCATATTTCCTACAACTCAGATATACAACATTACAAAGTCAAAAACTTGCAAACCAAACATAACACAAATTCAAACGTGAACACACATTACTGTGTGAAAATAAATTATTGAAGCACAATATGGAAACGTTAATGCAAAAAGTAGAACCATGAAAACAACCTGATAAAGCACAAGAAAAGCAAAAACAGCTAGGCAACTGCAAAATGAACAACATAACTAATTTGCAAGACCTTTTAGAGACTATTTATATTTTATATTTAATTAAAATATTGTTATTATTTTAAATGCCAAACAGTGTGCTATTCACAGAGAAGTATAATTTTTCTCACACTTCCTTATAGAAAGCTGTAAGATATACCTAAAACTTACCTAAGATATATCTAAAACAGCTGAATGAAACCACTACAGGTAAGTGTTAATATGTTGAATAGATCTTGTAATATGGATTAAAATATTTTTTGTTGGTCAGCTTTGATTTTCAGCTCATAATATCACCTGGACTTGGTTTATCACCATAACAGGCTTCAGTCTTTCCCTATACTGTATACAGTCCGTTGTCCCACCTCCTTTAGTCTAGTTTGTTGTGCTACAAATGTGTTTCTGAAATTTGCTAAAAGCACCATGAGTACACTGGGTAAATTCTGAGTTGGTTCAGTATTCACATTAGTTCAGTTTGGGAATCTGGAGGTAGAAGATTCCTCGGTCAGAACAAAGTTCTGTGTTCGGTGGCATAAAAAGCTAAACTCTTTAAGCAATAAAGACGCAGTTGTAAGATTCTAACTGTTAATATCTACCATTTAAAATGACTTTTTATGATCTTGATGTATTTTAGGAAAAAATGTCCTGTCCTACAAATCGTTTCTTAAGAAATACATTACTCGATAAGTTAATTCTTCTGTTTTTCCTGATTGTGGCTCATGACTAGTGCCTAACGGCATGATCGTTTGTGGGAGTGTACAGGTAGGCAATGCTTCATCTTTGTCATAGTAAATCATTGTCCACTATGTTTCCCTCTAAATTTAACCTGGGCTCAACTCTCCGCTGAGAATTCCTTTTTAATGAGGGGCCCCAATCCTATTAAGACATGACTCCTCTCCAGAACTGCAGACTCAGAGAAAATGAACCGGAAACATGAAAAGCTCTTCCGTACAGTGACAATCATGTTTAGAAGCAGCGGCCCTGCATAACCGCATACTTGAAAAAAGGTCAGTTGAAAGGACAAGAATTTAGAACTTGAGATTATTATGGACATCTACTGCTACTATATATTGTATTTCATTCATGTCTGTCCTGTTGTGTACTTCTGTTTTCAAAACGACAAAATTATATCTCAATTGTGCATTTTCTCTGTGTGCATTTTTAAACATGCAATCTGTTTGTACTGACTAATCAAACTAAACTTTTACATGACACTCTGTGACCATTTAGATACTGAATTATCCATTTAGTTTGCGTAGGCTCGTTAGCGTGCAGAGAGTTCCTCCATAGCTGACTGCTCTTAATCAAGCGGAGTGTTTTGTGCGCTTTCAGCTCTTTTTTTGCTTTTTACAAATGGAAGTGATGGCATTTTAATGGGTGGGTGTACGCGGACGAGAGGAGACAATCGCGTCTCATTGAGCATGGAGGGACGGACTAGAGACACACTGAGTTATTAGGAACGCCACAGCCCCCCTTATCCCCCCCTTCCTCATCCTTATAGCTGCTGTAGGTAGGCCTGTGTTTTCTCTCTTCCTCTCCCCTTACGTGCCGCCATATGATGGATATGCAATGATCCCTTAAAACCACAGTGATGATAACCTAATGAATCAAGATCAGCATTAATCAAAGAGAGAAAGATGAATCGAAATGCAAAAAGTTCTCTCACTAATGATGAAGTGCTAACAATCTGGCGGCAGACAAGGCGAGTGAGGGGAAATTACACACCAGGGTTTCATGCATCATCTGGGAAGACATTAATATTTCACCCCCTCTCTCTGTCTCTCTTCTCTGACCCGACCCCTCCCACCTCGCACATTTAGAGACGTAATCAAAATTCATTACCAGCCTAGCCGTCCTGATTAAACATAACACACTCGCGGTTCATGAGCATGAGCACCGTGGGACATGTCAGATGTCACTCATCTAGCTCTTTGCCTCACCCCCTCCCATTGCCTTAGCATTCAGGCTTTGAGATGTTATGTTCAGAAACAGGATCTTTCCATAATAGTGACCTTCATTTTATGCATTATTAACATGGTTTCACTATTACAAATTTGTAAGCATTTGCATGAGTTAACCTGTATGTAAAGTTACAAATGGGGAAGTTTACTGCGGTCGGGTTAGCAGTCATAGCCTTTCTAATTATGTTATTCATTTAAAAACAATTCACTTGCTAATTAGAATTCTTTTAAATTTTGTGTGATAATGGGTTGGTGTTATATGTAATTTTGTCAGATACTCAGTGCCTCTGTGGATTTAAATTGATCATGCAGAGTACAACAAGATGGACTAGTCCTCATTGCTGTCTTTGAAAATAAGCATGACCTTGCTTCACATTTGACATTTGAAATGGTGAGCCACAGCCCTACCCACAACTTTCTCTTCAGGTGGTTGGATTCAGCCCACATCTGTGAACATTAACAGCACCAGATTTCCTACAGTTCTTCAGTGACTTGTGTGTCAGGCTCTTACAGCCTCCACTGCTTAAATTCTCTGGTTCAGAGAGCCGATGAACCTTTAAATGGGCTTCAGTTCTTGAAGAAAGGTCTGATGAAGGCCACAGGTGGTCTAAGACATTGGTTCCCAAATTCTCCCTTGGAGTACCCCTGCTCTGTACCTTTGTACTGTTTTCCCTGCCCTAACCACAGATATACTATATTAAGGACCAAGATGTCATTTTATACACAGCAGTGCGAGTCCACTTGGCCGCCATATTTGTCCTCTTTCTCCATTCTGTAAAATTAACAGTTGTTTATGGACTGAATGCAAACATATTCGTAAAAATGCAGATATAACAAAAATGTGTTGGGTTTTATTACCAAACACCCATTTAAGGCATTATGGAAACTAAGTGTGGCTTTTTTTCTTGTGGTGTCATGAACATTGAATTAAAAGCCTAGATGTGTTTAGGTGTTGTTCCACCTGGAACCAATTAGATAAAAGTGACCTTTTAACCTTCTATATTATGGACGTTTTGAAACCTTTCTGTTTAAGGGCTTTACATTAGCAAGTTGCTAATGTAAGCAAATCTTATAACCACCAGATTTGTAGTCATGTTTCATCATGTCATGTGGTTAATAAACTTCCTGTCATCTAGGTGCTGGTACAGTGAGAGCATGAAAAAGTCACGCCTATCAGAGATAAAGTGGGTGGAGCATTTTATAGGCCTCTGCCTCTCCTTGCACAGTTTTCTCATCAGATCACTGCCAGCTCCTCTATTTCTCTCCTCCTCTATCTCTCCCTTTATCTCTGTTTCTTTTTCTCTTCTTCACACTGCATCTCTCTTTGCATCTCACGCTTTTCCCTTTTCTGTCTTTCAGTTCCTTTCTGTTCTCTCTTCTCCTGCGTGCACATAACGTGTAGCTTCCTGTGAGAGCATGTGAGAAGGACTGAAAGGATATTATAGTTTTTTTGTATCTGTCATTTTCCTTCTATCTCCCACATGGCTTCTTAATCCATCTGAATGCATAGAAGATAATGTTTTGGGCAAAATAACATAAGAGGAAAGATAGACTCCCAAGGACCAATATCTTTATTGCTTGGAGGATAAACGGATTATGTCAGCCGTTTTCTGCTGCTGACAGCTTTTCTTATTAACCGATTTTATTTTTAATCTGCCGAGGAAGAAATGCGGTTTTATGTCACAATAAAACGCTGGTCACATCTAATGCTGCCCTCAAACAAACAGATTCCTCAAAGCCTTGCTGAGAAATTTAAAATAACTTTAAAGAGGTTTTTGGGGGGAGAGAAGGGGGAAAAAAAACCTTTATCCACAAGCTTGTTCAACTGAGGAGTAAAAGATTCTTAAAGTGCCTCACAGTATGTTTTTTGGTTATGCAGTACATTTATTTATTCATTCTGATGATTGGTGTGGGGAAAAAGCCTCCATCATGGCAAAAGCTTTTGTGTGGTTCAGTCCTATGTGTGTTTGTGTGTGTAAATACAGTATGTTTATATATTTATTCCTTTGGATATGGAACTGAGAGGCTTTATCCACATTACCTAAACAGATCACAAAGGCGAATAATAGCTAATAGCCAGAATTTTTGCCTTATAAGATAAAGCATTTTCTTGGATTGTGTCTAAGGAGAACTTTGCTGTGTACTTGTACTCCATGTGGCATATACTGTACGCATTTTTATATGCTCTATGTATGTGAATCTGGTCATGTGCTGGTGTGTACCTGTGTGTGTGTGTGTGTACGTGTGTGTGTGTGTGTGTGTGTGTGTGTGTGTGTCTGCACTCAGATGCCAGGGATCATCCCAAATGAAAGCATTTGGGCAGATTTATGGGAAATGGTGTTGGGTATATGCGCTATCATTAACCCGAGGGCTTTTCCCGTCTGCACCGCACTCTCATTTCATGCTCCTGATCTGAGGGTGTGAATTAGCTGCCGCCCGTGGCAAAGCCGACTCAGTTACCGGCCGGACAACATGAAAGAAATACACAGAGCTGCATAAAGAATCCTCTCGAAGCCTCCTCCCTGCCTCCCTGCTCCCTCCAGCTCCCTCTATTCCTACCTCCACAAGTTCGAGAGATTCGTGTCAGGTGTGTAAATGTGAGGTTGGCGTGTTCATCTCGGCCCCAGTGAAGTAGAGGTGGATGAGAATTGAGTGATTTACGCGACCCTGTTTTCTCTAGGCAGGCTAAAATGCTGAGGAGTCACACAGCACATGTGGAGCTATTGTCCTCTACTACTTAGCAGATGGGCTAAAGCTAGAGGAAGTGTACGACTCCTCTTCAGTGCTAACATACTTTAGGTTGACATACAGACCCAGGCCTTTATGAGTAAGATTCCACTTATGAGCTGATCCCTCTCTGGGTCTGCGTGCTCTCATTGAAACCTTCTGGCAAATAGTTTATGCTTCATTTATTTAGATGATTTAAATATTTTCAATATTTTCTCATTATGCCTATGATGTTTTACTTTCTGGGATTTTCATTTTCAATATGTGACTTAAGGTATAAATGTTTAAACCTAAGTTAAAGTAATTTAGTACCAAAGTCAACCAAAAATGCTTTTTCACACATATACACATACACCTTGACCAGTGATAAATGATGAAATAGGAGGTAAGTTGTCTCTTCCTCTTGGTTTTGCCATGATTGAAAGCGATCCCTGTGCTGGGTGAGTAATCAGGCCACTGGTGCAGTAATGGAAACACTCTCTTATGGTCTCGCGTTATCACGGCTGCTTGATTTCACACTATCACCAGTCCTGCACTGGCCAATAATCATGACATGCCACATTACCCACAGCTCAACCCTGCCACCTGCTCCTGTTCACACCAGAAAACAATACTGATGGTTTCAGTTGCATGCTCTTGTAACTAGTAATTTTTTGTTGGATATGAACACTTAACATGGCATCACGGACAATGTTCTAGGCTTTTAGTAGATTCATCTTTTTTTATTATACTTACTGGGGTGTATGTTAGATTTTATGTACCAACTTGGTATAGTTGTTTTTAACTTTTCGCCAAACCGAGAGAGCACTCTACTTTTGTGTGTGTGTGTGTGTGTGTGTGTGTGCGTGCGTGTGTATTTCATTATAAACAGAGTGTAGTAGGAAGCCTGTTTCTGGATTAGTGAGGAGCATTCAGCTCTCTCTCTATCAGGATCAGCCATCCTTCTCTGTTGCGTTCCCCTGACTTTCATATGTTCGCATCTAATTTGTGTTTTTAATTGCGGAAGTTTGATTAAACCCAGCCCCAAGTGTTAAATGGCATTAGGCACTGCCATATGTTTGGTGGCACTATGCAGATATCCATTTCCATAATAATTTTTTTTGCCAGTTTGAGGCACTCGTCTCTCCCTTTCTCCTCTGATGCTGCCATGATTGCATCTGCCCTTACTTACCCATCGCCTCGTGAGTTTTTACCAGCGTTCGTTTTCTGTGACCTTTAATCTGAGACTTACAGAATGCTCCCGACTATCATGGTTGTCAGTTCGGAAATTGTAATCTCCTCTGAAAAGTCTTTGCAAGTGGAGCTGGATTACTCCGAGATAATTAATCATATTCAGTCGCATGAAAACAAATTTTGTTTACATGTTTGGGATTACTTGCAATCAGGGAAAATGAGTGGAATTCTGCACGGAGCTTTATAAGCAAGGTGAGGCATTTAACTGCACGCAGTGATTGAAGGAGGGAGAAACGTCGGAGGAAAATAAAGTTCTAAATGCTCGATGAGGGCACCTCAGGGCCTCGCAACAGACTTTCTATGGAAAACAATGGAAGCAGGCAGGTGAGCTTTATTTCCCTGAACTAAAAAGTAAAGAGGATCTTTTTAGGCTTTTTGCATTCACCGTCGCTGGACTTTTTTTTTCACAGACTTTTTTATTCTTTGGCAAAATTGAGCTCTGGTTATGTTTTTTTCCTCACTGAAAAGAATCCATTCTTCTGAAAGAGAAGATGGTAAAAAAAAGAAAACATTTCCCTTTTCAATTACCCCCAGCTCCTTCACCTTCTCCATCCTACCCACGTCCTCATAGAATGAAAGAGACGAAAAGAGGTGGAGGGGGGCAGATGCTTTTCACCAGCATGGCGCCCCCGTCTAATTCTCCCTCTAATGTCCTGGCCGCCACTTTTATGCATGAAACACAGAAGTGGATTGAAAGCATTCAGTGGCCATTCAGGCGCTGAAGAAAAGAGATCCTCAGAGCTTTATTAGATATGAAGATCTACAATAAAAATCAATTTCTGGCCTCTTTATGCAGTTTAAATGACAAAGCTTGGGCCCATTCAGCCGGCATTGTGTGGCAGAAAGTAATTTTGCAGCAGTGGGCGAGACAAGGGCCCGGTATACTTTCTGACCTGCGATTGCAGATTCTAATATGATACAGACCTACTGAGATAATAGCAGGCACTTAATATCATCTGTGGAGAGGAGGGAAAAAAAGTTATCTTATATCTTTTGGGGGGTTAAACACTTCTGGGGCAGAATACTAAACAGGCGGGTTTTCTCAGAGTGCTGCCCTCCTCTAGGCCGCAAAACAGTCGGAAATGAGACACCGCCACAAAGTCAGGAGTCATAGACAAGTGAGTGGGGTCTCTGTCACTTGGCCCTGAGTCTACAGCAAATCAACGAGTGCTACTGATATAAAATAGGCTATTAACATGCAAGGAAATATACTGGCAAGCAACTTGATGGTAGCTTTAATCTATTTTTTTATTTCGTTTGCAATACTACACAGTAATAACATTTGATAGCAAAAATGGACAAGAACCACATCTCAGAGTCCAGATCTGCAGATATTAAAGCGATAATGAAATATACATAATTTTCCTCTTACCCCAAATGTAGTTGATCATCCAAGACATGTTTTTGTGTTGGAAGTTTGCTTCTTTAGTTTTGCACTCGAGCTACAAAGCAACGATAAGGACAAACAAATAAGGAAACCTTATAGTCTCCAGTTTAGCATCATGCACTTGACATCAGTGCATGCATAAATCATCACATAAACTTGCTTCAGTGGTTTTTGACACTGTATGATACAATGGTATAAAGAATTATGTGGCATAGCTAAAAACAGCAGTAGCAGCCATCAATAAGCCGGAATTACTTTCTGCTCTCAGGTAGGAGGTGTGACTCAAAGTATGAAGGCGGAGTTGTATGTAAGAAGTGACTTGGATGATAATATAGTTCCAATTTGATTTTATACTTTTGATGAATATATTTTATATTTTCATACATCATACATTGATGATGTCTTTTGAGGCAAATTTGTGATGATGTAGACATGCAGTTTGTACGATACTAACCTGGCAGCTATAAGCTTCTCTTACTTGTTAGCTTCATTAGTCTCGTAGCTCCAGAGCAAAACTAAAGAAGCAAATTTTGGACACTAAACATGTTTTGGTTGATCAACTACATTTGTGGTAAAATGTACTATTACTTTAAATCCTCTTTTAGGATGCACATATGCTTTAGGCGCAGTAAAGATTTGCGCAGTGGATTTGCATTTTGGATTCAAATTTGATGGAAGATTATTTTTAACAGAACAGTTAACTGAAACAATATGCATTTAGCAAACAGATTATAGCAGAGGGTAAATGACACACTTAAGGTTTACTAACTTACACTGGACTTGATATTTGTGTACAAAATAAAAGTACTTATTATGTGCAACATGCTAATTTTACTTACAATGTGAAACAGGTAAATTCCCTTTATTTATTGTTGTATTACACAAATTCACACTTATCCAGTCGCACTATACCCAGTAATGGTATTTGTTAGATTAAACTCTTTTATATACTCATATGTTATATATAAGCGTGTGATATTATGTATGTGTGCCTACATGTTATCTATGTGTATAATAAATTTGTGCACTGATTGCTGTCCCACTAATTCTTGCTGTTCTGGTAGAAAAATCAGCCCTTGGACGAGTGACGTAGTTCCTGACATAGTTTCTGTTTTTCGAATCTGTTTGCCGGGAGAATCTCACCATGTCGGTGTCCAAACTTTACTACTTTTTACTTTTAATCTGCGCTTATTCCTATTATTTATTTATCTTTTCTCATCCGCTGTTTCACATTTCTCTCTGTTTATTCCGTTCACTCCGTGCTTCTGCGTTTGCTTAAGGAGTGTTTGTTTGAGATTTTTTAGAGACAGCAAACCGATACAACCAAGCAGGCAGCGGATAAAACCAAACTTCCAACGGATTTACCTGG
>JAOUQW010000015.1:13010518-13026249 GCA_028565825.1 Olivaichthys viedmensis
CGTGCGGTGTCGGTTGATGGCGACCTCTGGTGGTGAGGTGAGGGAGTGCGTGCAGGGACGGGTGGTGCTGTGACAATTACATACAACCTTTTGTATAAAAGCCAGTGGCTGAAAGGTTTCACCAAAACAATTGACCAGTGTCGAGCAAATGTATAGGAACTAGGCATGTACCAATCTGATACTGAGTATTAGGGCCAATACTGCCCTAAAAGGCTGGATTGAAAAAAGATCAGATATATTTTTCTAAATTAATTTGTCCGTGTGAAAACAAACCTGAAATGATGATGCCTTCCCCAAAACTAGCTTAGAATCAATTCTGTGTATGGACTTGAGTATTCAGGCTAAGTGTAAAGGCTTGTTATTAGTTGATTTGGTTCTGCTGTTTTAGCTTAGCAATTTGTCAATTCCAACCAGTTATCTGAATCTGATATGGTCAAAGACAATTAATGATAACTTTCCACACAAACCTACTCGGTTCAGGGTCAAACCAATGATAATGATCTTCAGATGCATGTAGTCACGAATGTCATACTTTATACTTTATAACCACAATTGCAATTTGGACTTTATATATTTTTTAAAGTGCTATGAATATTTTATTCTTGGCACTGGGATGCTATAATATGCTTATAGCATCTAATTACAGAGCAGAAGAGCTATATTTAATTAGAAGCTAACAGTGTGCCATTAATTACCCTAAGCACCCATGCAGTAGCTTAAAAATGTCTCCTTTTTCTCTAAACAGCTAAGGTAGTCACTTTCACTTGGGTTAAGATGGTCACTTCTTTCCCTTCTACAATGCTTTTGTAATGTGCTTGCCAGCCCCCTAATATCTTCACAAAGTTTCCTAAGGGTGCCTTTTTAGCTGGAAGGTGCTAAGTGTTCTTTACTGCTTGTGATAGGCCCATGCACTGAGCAGGTTTTGGCGATAGCAGCTCTCTGGTGGCTCGGCTTCTCTCCCAGGTCTCACTCTGGCAGGAAGCGAGAGAAAGGGAATAAAGGAAAGGGGGCTGGGAGAGAAAGGAAAAGAGGCAGGGGGGAATTGACACAGAGCCTGGCTCCACGCCAGAGCTGGCCTCCTCGCGCCTAATGTATGAGCGGGGATTTATTTAAACGGGGAGAAGAGAGGACAGCTTCACAGCGCCAGATTAATTCCGCTTTTTTTTATTCGGAAAATAAAAGAGACTTTGAATTATTAAGAGATAGCGGGATTAGGAGCCTCTCTTTCCAGCCCCAATCTACGCTCCTTTTAATTTCCACTTCATTAGAATTCTTTTTGAAGTATTTTAACGTGGACAAAGGGAGAGAAAGAGAGAGAAAGCGGGAAATATTAAATATCAGTTAAACTGTATTAGACATAAGCCCGGTCCTCCGTTTTTCTCTCTTTCTCTCAGCCTCTCTGTCTTTTTTTTTTTTTTCCACAGTCATATTGATCCTACTCTTTTGCTTCTCAATTATATACTTTCATTGTGGGTTCAGCCAAGTGCACAAAGGCAGATTTTGAAATGAGACAGCTTCTGTCATCGGTTCATGCGGCGTGTGGCAGGAACGCTGAGACCTTCGTCTGCTTTTTCCTCCCTGCTTCGAAACACTTCGACCTGTCACTGGGGTTGTGGGGTCAAAACAGTCCATAAAAACACCCCCAGAGGTCAAAGGTCAGGCCAGGCAAATCCTAACTGAGCATCAGTGTTGTTTTTCTTATCCTCAGCGAACATTGTTGTTGATTGTAAGGGGGAGGGGGTTTGGCTTGACTTGTAACACATCCAGGCGGCATTGACAGACCCTTTCCTTTTTCTTGTGGTTTTGGGACTTTTACTCCCATGATTGGAGATATCGGTGGTGTGGGCTGCGTGCCCTCTCCAGCTCCCAGCAGCAGCTGAAACATGATTGTAGTGGTGGATTCTCTCTCTCTGTGTCAGACAACCACTTCTTAATCTCTGCTGCTGCTTTGTGGGAGGGATTACCGCTAAAAGTGTTACAGAATATTTACAACTTCTCCAAAACTCAAAACAGCCACTCCTGCTGAAGGGGCCCAGCTACCTCTGCTAAGCCATATTTAGCATATGTAATCAAGGCTGGCTTTTTAAACAACTCTATCTGTGTTACTATGTATGTGTATTTAGCCTCACTAAAGGGAGAAAAGCTGTTTGACCTGGCAGTTTAAACAGTGCATTTGAGACGCTGGATTTCCTGTGTAAATAGTTTGGTGTGTTTGTTTATGAAGGACATCATACATGCACTATTAACTTACGATTTTTCAAATACACAGAGACCTCAGCCTGAGATTTCACCCAATATGGTCTATAATGAGCATACAGCTTTAAGTGATTTATGACTGGATAATGGAAAGTAATGGAAAGATCTTGTTGTGGTGTGGCGCTTAATCAAACAGTCATTTGTCACTTAATCCAAAGAGTAATTGATTATATTTTACGTCATTTTATTTGTCATAAAATAAAATCAATTATTTTCTCCTAATATAAAATTGGATATATAACATATGGATATAGAAACTGTTTCAGACTTCATGTTTCTCGGTCCTCCTCTGGTCATCATTGTAAATAAAGGCTTTTGTGAGCAGTTAAGCAGTGGGAGTCTATAATGTGATTTGTGGAGTGGTTCGGTCGCTCTTTTAAAAAGGTGAGTAAACAGCAGTAAGGAGTAATCAGGCCGTTGGTTCCTGCCACAGCATCTGCAGCTTATCAGCACATCAGGACGCTGGCGTGTGATTTAGAGCCTGACGAGGTGGCCCTTGTGTCGGCCCGTTGTCATTGAAATAAAGCTGGGGGCCCCGTTCCCCTCATCTGTCCAGAACAAGTGTATCTTCCGAAACATGCTGGCCTTTTATGGTAATGATGGCGTGTGTGTGGGTGTGCATGTGAGTGCGTGTGTGTTTTGGGTTTCCCTCTAGGGTATTTGGGAGGCGAGTCCCCTTTTTAACGGGCATGTTGAAGATTAGTAAGGCTAAGAGGGCCAGTGTTAACCAGGCTAGCTTAGCCCTGACGATGCATTTTTCACAATTATATTAAAAAAAAGATCAAATGGAGCAGAAGCAGGTGATTATTTCTAGTAATTTGGCCATCTTATTTTCATTCATGCAGAAATACACTACACAGGCTGTTCTGCAGGTATGCTAGAGGAGAACGGAAATTTTCATCCCACGTCTTCTCACAAACTATTATGTCAAATGGTCTTATGGCATCTCTGAGATTTTATTTCATTCGTCACAAAAATGTTGGGCAAAAACTGACAACCACAGCCTGAGCCCTAAATGGGAATCCGTCCAATATCTGATGCTAACAACAGCCTGCAGACGCGGAGGAAGTGTCATCTTCCTGACGAGAGAAAGCTCAGACACATAATCTGGTGCCATGTGCGCTCCAGAAATAGATGGAGGAAAATGGTCTTTAGCGTCGTATTCGATAGTGTGAATGCTAATATCAAACCCGGTCCTTAATTAAAAAACCTTTTTCACTTTACTCAATAGCTACGTCTTTAATAAAGCACTGAGGAGAGCATGTAGATGATGGAGAGAGAGAGAGGATGAGACGGAGAACAATGTCCGAGTGCGTTAGAAAAAAAAAAGAAAAAAAAAAAAGAAAAAAAATGAATACCTGATATACATCATCTATTTAAACAAACCTAATGCTTGACTGCTTGTCGTGGGTTGCATTTCATACATAAAATATGTTCCGTCACTGATATCGGGCCTTATCGGAGCCAGAGAGAGAGGAGGAGGCGGGCTGTGGGAGGCAGGCTGGGAGCGCTGGGCTGTTTGTGCACCGTGATTGAGGCCCCAGAGCTGGAGATGCACCTCTGATAACATCAGTCTGTATGTCTGTCAGCCCAGCAGGCAGGAGGTGGGTGTGTTTATGTGCGTGTGTGTGTGCGTTATAAAAAAGGAAAGTGGATAGAGACGTGGTTGGAGCTGGAGCAGAGGAAGCATAAAAAAGAAAACAGAGCTGCAGTCGCATGTCTGGTCAAAGTGAATATGAGACGCTGCCCATACGGCCCTGAGAGGGAGAGAGAGATTGAGGGAAACTCCATCTCTACTGTCAGCGCTGATCAGGACAGATCCTCCCAGAGGAACATCACAACAATGCGAGCCGTCAAAAGCCGATCCTGTCAGCGAAGGCGCCAGGCGTATAGTGCACACATAGGGCACTCATGCTCGGGTTACGGAAGGTGTGTCACTGAGGTCGAGGATAATAGGGAGAATAGAGAGGAGAGAAAGTGATGGCTGTGGCCTGTGCTCTCTCTAACTTGCTCCACTCTGAGCTGGCTCTTTAGGGAGCTCTGCTCCTGATTGTGAACATGGCTGTGGCACTGGAGTCAAGCAGCTGATGAATAAGACGCAGCTGGTAAAGGCCAAAGCTGCTGGGACGAACCACAGAGTGCTTGAGTGTTTTAGGCAGGCAGACATCATCTCAGTGCAGCCTTGACCTCACTGTAAAGCAGAGAGTAGGCAGTCAAGACAGTGTGTGTGCATTTGTTCATTTATTCATAAATTTGTACTCAAGTCCTTGCTGAGTGACAGGCGTCCCTGGGTCGGCAAGGGCGGCGCTTAAGTTACATTTGATCAGCCAATTGCAAATTTGATCAAAGGACAACACCACTAGTCTTTATTTTCACTTCTTCGGCTCTACATACAGCTTAACAGGAAATACTTACTGTAATTACACAATGTTTTAGAAGCATTAGCTAAACTAGCCAGCCTACACAGTAAAATTGTTTACCTAACATTAGCTGGTGAACTTTGCTAATGTACCTCCCTAGCTATGTAGCTAGCCAAGCTAGATATTGATATGAATGTCTGAAATGTCTGAATGTCTGAATGTCTGAATTAATTTCGTACTTACCATATAGTGCACTATTTTGGGTGTCAGCCATTTTGTAGTGTTGTCCTCAGTGGACAATCATATTCTCTGGATAGTTCACTGTATTATTACCCATAGTGGAACCATAAATCTGGTGTACAACCGATATACACTACTTCCACCCAAAAATACCACAATGTGTAGCGATGTCATACAGCTCGAAATTTACCTGAGGACCAACCTCATACATAAATGCAAGTAAAAAAAAAAATTTTTTTACCCAACAGACAGTTGTTAGTCGTGTATTTAGTACAGTAAAGGTGGACTATTCCATTGTGCAAGTAAAGGCAGTATTTCATGCTAAATCCTGCGTCGAGCCAAATAACTAAAAAGAAAGGCTAATGGTGATGTCACATGATCGAGTTTCTGATTCACTGACCAAATTTTATTTGAGATCCGCTCTTGTTGACCCATGGACGTGTGTCACTCGGCAAAATCAGGACATGCGCCTTCTCCCTCTCTCTCTTTCAATGCATGCGGCAAAAATGTATATTCATTCCTTTATTCATTTGTACTCATGTGCGATTCTCTCTAGGCCTGACATCCTCATCCCCAATAATCACTTAATTATTATTATTTTTTATTACTTTTTGCAATTTGTCTTTCACACTGTTCTGATTTTTTGTATTTACTTGTAATATAGAAGATGTGAGAATATGTGTCTCTCTCTCATTGTGTGGCTGTGTGTGTATGTGTGAGCATTTAGGCAGGCGGCGGCAGCAGGGGGTCTTCACCTGGCCCGCGTGAGCCAGACTGATACACAAACAGGATTATCAGGCAAGAGAAGGTGCGCATGAGGCAGGGCGCTGCCGAGCTGAAAAATTCCATTTGTCAGATCACTGGCTTTCATGAATACTTAAAGAATGGAAAAATACACTGCTGCCTCTCATAGACTAATTACACTTGTAAAGACATGGAGGATATATGACTTGAATATACAAGCACCTCATATGGAGAAAGTTTTTTTTTTTTTTTTCTTGTGGTGAATTCGTACAGCTTCATACACAAAGCATCAACTTGGTTGTTACAGTAAAAGCATTCAGGATGAATTCTCATACTTCCTATAGTATTATAGCATTCATATACTCACTGGAGCGTTATGAGAAGGACGA
Source organism: Olivaichthys viedmensis (assembly GCA_028565825.1). Classification (NCBI taxonomy): domain Eukaryota; kingdom Metazoa; phylum Chordata; class Actinopteri; order Siluriformes; family Diplomystidae; genus Olivaichthys; species Olivaichthys viedmensis. The sequence continues at coordinate 13,016,508 of JAOUQW010000015.1, forward strand.
TAAACTTCCTCTCGGTTTGAAGCTCAGTAATTCCATAAGTCACTGATGAATGGAAGGAAGTGTGTGCCGCCAGTCCTTCGCCCTGATGGGTTTTTGGAGATGTTTATTGAATCCTGCAATGCAATAATGTCTTTCATTTTTTTGAATGTCAATATTCTAAACAAATTAATAATAGTACATTTTATTTTATATAATATTTACATAGTATTTTCAATAACTCAAATATTTTAGAAAATAAGTAAAAAAACAAACAATAAATAAACAGCAAACATTGGTTTGAGGGCCTCAGGGAAAAACAGGTGTGTTTTAAGGTGAGTTTTAATGATTGTAAGTGTGTGAGATTGTGGATGGTCCACAATGGTAGCATAGCATTAATTAGCTAATCATTATGTCAATGGAAGGTCCTCACAAGCATAGTAAGACAAACGTGTGTGACAAAATTGTCACATCGAGTCAGGTTTCTCTCTGCTATGGTGAGAGCAGATTTTTTGACAGATGTGTCACACACACACGTTTGTCTTACTATCCTTGTGAGGACCTTCCATTGACATACTGACTTACTGTAGCTAATTAATGCTATGCTACACCTACCCCTAACCCTAACCTTAACCTCAGTAACCAAAAGGAAATCTTTTGGCTCTTTTTAGTTTTTTAAATAAAAGCTGAAGTTTTTCTCGTGGGGACCAGCCAAATGTTCTCGCAAGGTCAAAATATTCAGATATTCATATTCTTGTGGGGACATTTGGTCCCCACCAAGATATAAAAACATAAAACCACACACACACACATACACACATAGATATGCATTCCAATACAGCTAAATACAGAATGACTTGTTTTTCTAATACATACACGAATGTATGGTTATGACAGTATATTATTGATATAAAATTTCCCCACTCAATCATCGGGTTAACCGGTGGGCCCCCATGCATGATTATGTTAATAAGGTTATCATAGAGCAAAATAAAATACAGAAAAGAATGTATTCTTCAGCACAATGTCAACCAGGTATGATGAAGTCTAAAAAGCTTTTTTATGAGCGTACGAAATTGACGTTAGCCGCTCAATATGTGTCCATGTGGTGTGTGAACCTTGTCGTGACATTTGTGCATTTTCTTTGCATTTTCATTGCTGTTGTTCCAGATTGAAGAAGAACAGCCCAAGATGATTAAGATCAGATATGAAGCGAATGCAAACCGTCTGGTAGAGAAAAAAAAAATCAATGAACATCCTAAGCTTCAACATGTAATTATATTTGTGATTACTATCGATTATGAGTTGGACTGTTGAAGGCCTCTATGTCAGAGGGAAAACAATTCTTGAATACAAACATTATGTTGAAGATGTCCTCTCTGGAGATGTCCTCTTTTCAGACTTTATTTGATTAATACAATGAAGTTTACAATTAGAGGTGTGCGACATGACCTTATGATATTGTTATCGCAAGACATTACATCACTTTTCTGAACATAGTGCTGACATTGCCCTTACTTCTCAAGCACTGGCCAACTGTCATAAAAATGCCAACTTAAAACAATTTTTAATAATCTTCACTTAAAAATCTGGGGATTTTTTACCAATAGTTTGATTTTTTTTTTATTGTACCTTTTCCTTGTTAAATGGTTTTTTATGTAAATGTTTTTACTCATGTTTGTTTAATGTGACATGAGAAAAACTAAATACTGTCATATGTATTGTGCATCATGAAAACGTCAAGTTCCACATCGTCCTCCTTTATTTACAATAGAAATAGGTTTTTGACCTTATTTAAAATAAGAGCTGTGCTTTTGGCTTGTGGGTGAATCTGGTGACCCTTTTCTACTGACAAGGTACTGGCACTGGTTCTGGAGCCAGTTCCTAATCTTGAACCTTTTCACCGCAAAAAAGCCAGGTAAATCGGTTCGGGTACTGCACAAAAATGCTGCTGGTCTGGAACAGAGAACCGACGAAATGACCATTTCACTGGAAATTGTAACAAACTGAATGGGAGCTACAAAACGTACTTTTCGATGCTACTCACAATATACATCTTAAAGTTGTTGTTTTGCACATAATTGTTGTCTATGACAATATTTTTGTGCGGTGTATAGATGCTGAAGGATTTGACTGGATGGTAAAAGGGTTATTTTGATGGTCTCAAAACTAGAAGTACAACCAATACTTTCCACACAAACCTGTTCTTAAAAAGGTTCACTGTTCCTCAAACTAGAATCAGCACTGATACCGGGTTCCATGTTTTTAAGAGCATATTGTATTTATTTTTTCATTTTATTGGCATTTCTGCTACATTTGAGTCTATATATTTTTCTCTTGCCTATAAATATAGTGAACAAATACATACTTCTTTCAGTTCTTCAGCATACTTTTATTTATTTTTGTACCTCAGTGTTTTCTGAAATCAGCTCTGTGTATGCATGTGTGCGCACTTTTATTTCTTCCGTCCTTCTAGCTATTTAGTGTAGCTTCTCTGCCAGAGGGAAAGTGAAGGCCGAGATCGCTTCGATGTGTGTGTGATCTATAGTTTTAACTGAGGCAGATTGTCTGTACGTGCCTAGAGATTAGTTGCATCTGGGGCTTTAAAGAACACGGCAAATTGTGGCCTTTCTTTAGTGTGCCTGATAAGGCCGTAAATGAAGGGAGTCTTCTTATCAGCCACACTGCTAGCCATAAATCACAAATGCCTGCTCCCTGCTGCTACCCCTGGTGGTTCCTATCTGCATGCTAAGCTTGGGGAGAGCCCGACATTACCTCACAACAAGAACACACACACACACACACACACATACACACACACACACACACACACACACACACACACTCTTTCCCAACATGCAACTAAACAGTGTACAAACCTAGAACAGCGCCTCTCTTCTTATATCCCTTGCTCTTTTTGCTTCCTCGTTTGTCTCTGTGTGATTTTTCAGGTCTTCAAAGAGAAGAATGGTTTCCCGTCGGAGTGCTATCAAACTTTAATCCATCCACACTTTAGTATTTTTTTTTAATGAATGGGACAAGGAAACAACATTTATTGGGATATTGTCCCTCTTTTGTCTTCCTTGAACTAAAAGGAAAATAAAGAGGATCGCATGAGCCTTAATGAGCTTGTGTAAGTGATTCACTTGTTTAATTATTTCTCTCTCTTTCTTCCCCCTCAGTAATTACCACCAGTGTTCATGCCTAGTTTAGTCGTCTTTTCGACTCCTCGCAGCCCTTTGAATTCTATTCATCACATACAATCATGCATCCACCACACACAAATCACTTTCCCTTTCTTATTTATTAGCATCCTCTAATGGCAGCCTGGGTGATTTTATGCACAATAACGCTGCAGATTATAAAAGCGCACAGTACATACAGTTCATATTGAGTTTCACAGTGCACAGGGTGACTACGTGACTGGTAGTGACTAGCTAAAGATGGATAGGTTAGCATGACTGAGGGACTGTATGTGTTAGCGAAGGCCCTAGCTAGCAGTAGATTAGACCATGTGCATTCATCTGTGTGTAAATGAGAGACCTGCTGTTAGTCCGGCCAGGCCACAGCATTGGAACAAGCATCTTAAGATGATATCGCCACCAGCCTCTGCCTGCAGTAGGACTGTTGACACAGGAAAGTGTTGACAAACAATCATGGATTAATTGGATGTCAATTATATGTTAAACCAACACACATCAGTGAATCATTCAATCAGTGAATCAAATGCTTATGAGACCTGTGGGCTTTAGCGCCTCCTTATCAAGGTTACAAGTCATCAGTCAGCTCCCAAATCATAAGGGTCACTGGGCAGGTCATCTCACCTATTTGTCTTTACACACTCGACACTTTACTCACTCAACACTGAACAGTGGGTGGCCTTACTTAGACAGCTAAGAAAATGTACGCATGATGGGGTCCTAAGGTCTGAGTCAATGACAAAGAACTGTTTTTATATCATCATCAAGTTAGTACTATTTTATTCGTAGTTGTTACTTATACAAAAATGCAATATTTAAAACTGGAACAATTTGGTTGGAAGTATTTGAGAAATCCTCGTATGAAATCGAAATCAATTCTGTTTTAACACAATTTACCTTACTGTTTCAAATTGTTGTGGTAACTAACATCTGATATTGACTTGGTTATTACGCTCGTCTATGTGTTATGTGTTATCGTCCCTTCTGCTTTCAGTCAATTGGAACATACTCTTTTTTTACTTTCTGTGTATTAGTGAAATCTTTTTGGAACTAAAACTTGAGATAATTGTATCAGTTTTTGATTAGTGATGAAATAACAGTTCTTGGTAGGGGACTCAGACGTTTGGACACTTTTGTTAGATTCTGCACGAGAAATTACTAAATCAGTGTTCTTTGAAATTTCTAATTGCTTTTAGGTGGCTAAAACAGACCCAGCTTAAACTACTACTGAATACTGAGAGTTACAAAAAAAATTGATGTAAAGTAAATAAATTTAAAAAAATGTCTGTTGTTAGATAGCGTTATACATACGAAGGGTAGAATTATGATAACCGTATAATAACCACACAACCCAATATTACAGTTTTCCATATGTCATGGTGTCTGCTGACAACATCACATTTTCAAAGAGGATGTACTGTATAAAACTATAGTGGCAGTGCAAGGAATCACTTATTTGTTAATGGAATAATTTTTAAAGTGGACATATTAAGAGTTTCTTAGCCTACAGTAGACAATGTGGAAATACAGTTTATAGGTATAGCACAAAGCTAACAGTATAACTATTTCAGATTTTCTTGTCGTATACCATCATACTGGTATACCGTTACACCCCTAGGTCTTACATATTATGCAGCATTTATTAACACTACTTTGGTTCACCATCCACACCCGTCAACCAGGACTGCATCTCCCAGAATCCTCCACTCACTCCCGTTTCAAATGACACGCCACCTAAATCACTTCCTCGTTCCCAATCACCTAGTTTCTGATTACACACACCTGTTCCCCATTACACTCGTGGTTTATAGATAATGATCTTCTATGTATGACTCTACCGGTTTCGCCGGCCTACGATTAAGTTTTAACCTTTGATACCCTGTACGCCGACCCTTTGCCTGTCTCCTGTTTGTGACCTTGCTTTGCCCATTGGATCTGTCTGCCCTGAGTGTTGTTAATAAAAGCCTGCACTTGCAACCTACCTGCTCTGACACACTGGTTCTGTATCTCTTAAAGAGAATCTTTGTTTGAAAAGGAAAGAATGCTGAAATGTAAAAAAGAAATTTCAGTTCCAGTAGTTAATTTCAGAATTTGAGTTAATCAAAGTAAACTTTAACCCTGCAAATTTATGAATCTTGGGAATGTGAGCTAATATAAAACAAGAGGGTGGCTATGGCCATTTACAGGGGAAAAAAATGGAGAAACTGCTAATTATAGTGGTCACACCAGACTTTCACGTCACTTTTTTTTTTAAATGTAGTTTTTAGTTCAAGTTGCCAAAAAAACCCAGACTAGCCAGATAGCTAATATTAGCTGATCACTGGGACCGCCCAAAATTGCCAGATTTTTTGCTCCACCCTGGTGAAAAACAAAAAAAACAGGCGAAAGTCTGTTGCGACCTCTCGTTTACATTGTTTTTTAGCAGAAGGGTCGCTGTCCATTTTGTCACGTTTTTTTTCCTTATCCTGTGACTTTCACAATGGAGGCCGACCTCTGAACAGAGCGCAGCCATATTCCCATAACCCCTCTCTCCAAAGCAAGACGAAACAAACCAGAGAGCAGGCAATTTCATTGTTCACTGATATCTTTAATTGTGATGAGAGAGCGGATTATGTAGATTTCGGTAAGCCTTCCTGACAAGACGTGTTTGTAAGTGAACGGGCCGAACAGGAATGTGTGTCAGTGTTTAAGGCTTACCGAAACATCACGGCTATAATAGGGTAATCCTAGAGTCATGGGATCCCTTCTCCTTTCCTTCTGCCAAAAAGGAGATGTATACTGGTCGCCTATTGTGTTCCCTGGTCTCCATGCAAATGAGGAGGAAGAGGAGGCGACAAAGATGGCCTGTTCACTAACTGCCCTTAAGCCTAAGCTGGTGTTAATAGAGATGATTCCCTCAGCATTTGACCACAGTGTATCCAGTCTATTGAATAGTCAGGCTCAAATTTTTCTTTCTTTGTTGCCAATACAGTGCAGATGAGGGTCACTGCACTATATACAATATTTATTTGAGCATACACCATTGATAATGGGCATGTGAGAAGATGTTTAAAGACTTTGTCAGAGATGCCAGAAGGAAAAATATCTCTGCTTATTTATTGGCAGTGCTGTTTGGATCCAACCCAGTGTAATAAAAAAAATGTACAACTTATTTGCAGCACCTTATACGTATACGATAAATATAAATTTTCTGTCCCAAGCACACGATGTAAATCAACGTATCAAACTTTTACGTGTGCCGCCACGTTCCGCACCAAAGTAACTTAACCACGTCTACATCTCCACTACGCTTTTTGAATAAGATAGATATGTAATAAATACATTTGCCTCATTTAAAAATTTGAGCGTAGCCCACTTCATCTGTAATTAAGTGCTTTTCAAGACATATCGTAGCGTCGCAACGTCTGCGTGGTGTGAATTTGCATACCCGTGAGCCCCCGCGGTAGCCTGTTATTTGTGCAAGAGAATCCCTGTTCTGTTGGTATGAGTGTTCGGTGCAAAAGGGTTTTGGGAATTGTGGGTTTTGTTGTCCATGCCAGCATGGGTTGAGTCGGCACATTATTCAGGGATTTGTGAGTCCGCTGTCAATGAGAGTCTGGTGGGCTTTGTTCACATATATATAGCCAACATATATGCAGTATACTTTCTCCAATGATACAGGTTTTATAAATGTATCTTCATATAATGTGTTTGCCAGCATATTTCTGCTCCCTTCTCAGACCTTACCTAGCCTTACCTCACCTACCCCTGCTCTACCATCCCCTCCTTACCCACCCCAAATCCACATACAGTTGCAAGAAAACCTTTGTGAACCCTTCGGATTTTTGCATTAATTACTCTTGAAGAGTGGTCTAATCATCATCCAAGTCATAATAGATCAACACATTCTGCCTAACTAACAAACAAACACATGTACATTTTCTGGTCAATACCAAATATAACATTTAAACATTTACAGTCAAGGTTTAATAAAGTATGTGAACCTCTGGGCTAACAACTTCTCCAAAGAGTAATTAGAGTCAGGCCCTGTCCTATAAAAACGGCATACAAAGTCTGGTTACTGACCGAGTCTGCTCTTCTTAAGAAAGATCTGTTTATGTAAACCATGATCAAAACTAATTTCAGCTGACATGGAGCAGGGAGCATCATGGTTTGGGGCTGCTATGCTGCCTCAGAGCCCGGACAGCTTGCAATTATTAAGGGCACCAAATAAATCCTAATTGTATCAAGAAAGTTTACAGGAAAATGTCAGGGTAGCGGTCCGTCACCTGAAGCTTAATATATGTTGGATGATACAACAAGACAATGACCCAAAACACAAATAAATCACAACAAAATGGTCCAGACCTTAACCCAATTGAGATGCTATGGCATGACCTGAAGAGAGCTGTTCATGCAAGATATCCTAGAAATATTAATTTACTGGAAGGAATGGTCTAAAACTCCCCCTCACCGTAGCACAAGTCTGATCAGCATCTACAGGAAACATTTGGTGGAGGTTATTGTTGCTAAAGGAGGTTCTACCAGTTATTAAATACAAGGGATCACATACTTTTTCCAGACAGGACTCTGAATAATTAATCAATGTCTTCAATAAAGACATGAAAAATATAATTGTTTGTGTTTTATTAGTCTAGGCAGAATGTGTTTGTCTATTATTGTGACTTGGATGAAGATCAGACCACATTTTATGAGTAATTAATGCAGAACTCCAGGTAATTTCAAAGGGTTCACAAACTTTTTCTTGCAACTGTATGCCCCTCATGGCTATTTACGATAATAAACAGGTGTAGGCCTACCTGCTAGAGTGGCCACTGAACTATACTACATAGCCAAAAGTATGTGGACACCTTTTCTAATTCATCATTTGGGCTTGGCCCCTTAGTTTCAGTAAAGGGAACTCACAGCTTACAAAGGCATTCTAAAGAATTGTGTGCTTCTGACTCTGGGGAAGGCCCTTTCCTGTTTTAGCATTACAATGTCCCCATTCATAAAGCAAGCTCCATAAAGAAATGGTTTGTCGAGTTGGACATGGAAGTACTTGACTGGCCTCCACAGAGCTCTGACCTCAACCCCATCCAACATCTTTAGGTATGAAGTGGTATGCCGACTGCGAGCCAGGCCTTATCATTACTAATGCTCTTGTGGCTGAATGGTCAAAAATCTAGTGGAACGTCTTCCCAGAAGAGTGGAGGCTGTTAGCAAAGGGGAAACCAACTTCATATTAATGCACAAACAAGCAGTGGTGTAGCCGAGGCCATACGCACACATACGAAGTATACTCACTTCTTTTTACCAGGCAGTTTGTGTACAGTATATAGGCTTTTAATGATGAATTTAGTCACAGTGCCCACTACTTCAGCCTGGACTACAACACTTGATAACAAGCACATGTGATGTTCGGGTATCCACATACTTTTGGCTAGAAACTGTCAAAATACTTTATATGCACAGAACGTTGGCATTGAATGTATTTTGAGTAGGGCCTATTATGACTTGGCCTATTTCATTTTTGTGCACAGCTAGCTATTGTATTTTTATATACATGGTGCTATTTGAATTAATAAAGACTGTGATGATTGGTTGGTTCTCCGCATTTCTGATTGGCTGGGCGGTGACGAGGCTTCTCGGTATTACAGTAGGTGTCTTGGCAACATTAGAAGCTGACGATTAAAAAGCTTTTTTCTCAATGTAGAGTTTGAAACATTTATGACCATTAGTACTATTTATCACTAAACAGCATCTTGTTTTACCCCATTGTGTAAAGCATCTATTTTATACTACTGCGATGAAAACTGCAAAAGAGCACACATGAATAAGTGGCTAACATAAAAAAGAAAGACTTCCGTACCGGATTACCATGTTACCATGTTACCATGCAAGCCGATTGCCTTTAACCACCCTTAAGAAGAGGAGAAATTAGGCTCATTTCATGATCCTTCTATGTCTAAACATATGTTGTGAAAAGCACTCAATTACAGATGAAGTAGGCTACGGTCATTTTATTTAAATTTTTTTTTTTTATTACATATCTATCCTATTCAAATGGTGGAAATGTGGGCATGGTTAAGTCACGTTGGTGCAGAACGTGGCATACAAAGCAGTCGAGTGAAAGTTTGATATGATGATATTGTGACGTCGGCGAAGAAGAGGCGTGACCAGGAAGCATTTTCAAATCAGGAAAATTGCTCTTAATTTGGCAAACACACTCTTACAGCACAACAACGTAGCTTGGTGGTAAGACAGGGAAATAACTAACATGGCGGAAACCGGCAGGTGTTAACAAAGCCCACCAGACTTCCGCCAATGGTGGACACATATAACATGCTGGTTCAACACAGGCCAGCATGGACAACAAATCCCACAATTCCCCCCTTTGCACCGAACACTCATTCCAACAGAACGGGGAATTCTTCTACACAAATAACGGTAGTGTGCAAATGCACACCGCTCAGGCACCGCAACGCTACAATATACTGTACAGTCGTGGCCAAAAGTTTTGAGAATGACACAAATATTAATGTTCACAAAGTTTGCTGCTTCAGTGTTTTTAGATCTCTTTGTCA
>JAOUQW010000015.1:13043499-13070398 GCA_028565825.1 Olivaichthys viedmensis
ATAAGAGGCAGCTCATTTAACACATAGCCAAATATTTAGCTAACAATTAACAATTCATTTAAACTTGTCCTTAAAATGAAAGCAATAATATTTTTAAAGAGACTGTCCGTTAAAACTAATAGCCTGTCAAAAGTAATTATATTTGCAGCAGGATATAGGCAGAGGTGCAGCAGAAGGGGTGTAAACGGCGACGTGTGTGAGGGGAGAGAGATGACACTGATAACACGGATGTCAAACCTCGGCTTTGCACTGGCTCTTTAGGGACCTTCGATCCAAATTAGATGGCAAAACAATTAAGGCCCCTCAGACAAACCCAGCGCCTTGAACAATAGACACGAATTACAATTTATCCTGACACGAACAACAGCATCCAAATGAGTTTGGTTGGAGCAGCTCAGCCACGCCGTTTAGCATCTGTTTAGGTTTTGGCAAAAGAGTAATAAAGCTTTGGCTCTTCACAAGCTTAGCAGATAATATTTCTTAAATTAGTCCCAAAAATATGGTGTGCATCTGCTTAACACTAGTTACACAGGGGGGAACTCTCAGTGGCAAATTAACTCTTATAGTATTGAATTAGCACATACACTGCTGGATTAAATCTTGTACAATAAATTAATATATAAAGTGTTACATTGAATCATACAATGTTAACATGTCTGGCTGAACTCTTACAGTGTTAACTGCATTTTCATATTAACACCTAGGGTCAACAATCTTGTGAGCAATACTGATTACATAGAAGAAGAAAAAAGCTCTTCAGGGGTGAATAAAACACCTGCAGGTGTTGCTTTAATTCTCACAATGTTGAATCAACATTTATAATGCTCATATAATGTTCATTTGGGCTCTATGTTGTTGAATCAACACCAACTCTGCTGCATAACTGTCATAGGGTCAAAAGAACACCTACAGCGTTGAATTGGAATGAATTCATACAGTGTTAAGTGAACTAATTGAGTGCTAAAACCTAGAATGCCGAATGAACTCCTACAGTGTCGAATGAACTCTGTGTGTCAAGCTGAACTTATATAAACACTATCGGTTTTAATTCCACACCCTAGGGATTTTTGTAGAGATCACAAATGTGACAGCAGCGGCTTGCAGCTTCCAGCATCAAGAAATAACTTTGATTATTTCACTTCCTTTTTTTTTCTTCTGTCTATAAAACCTGACAAAGTAATCTTCTGCGAATAGGCCAACGTGTTCCTAAACAGGCTTGGTTACCCAGGTGTGTGTTTCCTCAGAGCAGCAGTGATACGGCCCGGTTATGTGCTGCTAGGTTTGGAAGTGTGTGTCGCCTGAAGGGATCCGTGCCTGTCTGACCTGCTCAGCCTGCTCGGCTCTTCCACATCCTCCCTCAACACTGCAGCACATGAACACACCTCAGCTCAGTATAAGCAAACTGCTCAATAGGTTTTTTAAAAACATTCCTTAATTTAAAGACAAATTTGGACAAGCTGTTATTCATTTTAACAAACACCCAGCATAAATCCCTGCAGTATTAAATTGACTTTAAGCACTGTAGGCATTAATTCAACATGTAAGAGTTAAATCAAGGCTGCATGAGTTTATTAAAATATGTAGGTCTTAATCAAACACGTGGTCATTTGCCTACGCAAGGTCACATTTTCTAGAATTAAGAATTGCATTTAAGTTATTAACATTGTTATTATTATTTTTATTATTTATTTATTTATTTATTATTGTTTAGATTTTTATTGTAATTTTACTTTTCATACTTAATATGTGTACGTATACATTTAAAAATCGGGTAGGCTAGCTTATATACACAAAAACCGGTTCTGGAAAATCATGTGCGAATATGCGGGCGCGGGCGCGGGCACGTGAGCGTGCACTCTCGCGGCGCGCGACTGTGTGTGAGGGCTTTTAATGTCTCCGTGTTCTGTTCGGCGTTTTTTAAACCATATTCATCATTCATAATTCCCTACATTGTCATATTCTATTAAACACACGGGGAAATCTCGTTATTGCGGACACACGTTGCATCACGTTGCAACAGCCAAACATGTCAGACCAACAGTTTCAAATGACAAGTGATTCGCATAATCACACTATAATTCGTATAGGCTTCCCCCACGTATGATTATATATTTTTTTTTCGTAAATACATTTTCTGTGGGTTTCTGACACTATAGCCGTGGTGTAAGAGTATAAAATAGGGAGCGCGCTCGCACAACAATTCGGGGCTTTTGGCTGCAAAAACAGGAGGAGGATTGCGATTCACTTTTTGTCTTTTGTCGCAGGTCTTAGGCAATGGGATTTGCACAGCGAGGTGTAATAGCATTACTGCATTAATTAAACAAGGAAAAAAATCATTTCGCATCCAGATTGTTTACTTATCTGCCAAGAACACATGCTGGGCGAAGTTAAGATTCACCATTCTGCACTATTGCCCAAGGTGCAATTCAATATAAGGGGAGAAAGGGGGAGGGAGGGAGATTTTCTATGACAGCTTTCCCTCTTATCTGCCCCTGTAAATGAGGGTGATACTTCACTGAACCCAAGTTTTACATCAGCTCCCCAAAGCAACTTTGAAACGTGCCAATGATAGACCTAATTCAAGGATCACTTCCATAAATGAAGGGCAGAATATATAGTCATTTTAATTCAGTTGCACATAATCATCTCAGCTGATCAAATTCAAAGCTCTATTTACAATATATACGACTAAACCTCTATACAATAGGATTTAAAATGTAGGATTAATAATTAGATATAGAGCTCTTAATAATTTACATGTTGGCCATATTTACCCTATTTTATCATTTAGTTACAACAGTTATATGTAGAGGTTTATGTTATTTATTACATGAATGATTTAAAGGATCATTCAAATCCTCAAGCACAATAAAACAATTCAAGGCCTTGAAAGTGGTGTGTAGTGTGAATGATAATGAACTGGTTGTTTTTAGTGAAGCTGATAGTGCTAGAACTGAGCAAGTGTGTGCAATTAGATGTTGGATTAGATTTATGGCTGTGATCATTCAGGCCATGTTGGTTTGGCACAGCCTGTTTTCTGTATTATTCACATTTAGAGAAAAATAATAGAGGGGAAATTATGATTTGACACTATAGACAGCCCTAAATATCTTTCTCTCTTTCATTTTAAACTCTTCTGGACATTTTTATTGCGAGCTGCGCCTTATCTACGTTGGACTCCTTTTTAGCTGGTGATCAGAGGAAAAAGAGCATAATTGTTCTTTATTTTATTTAATTTCATGCCACAGCTAGTGCTTTCAGGTCATTTATAGGCTTAATTTAATGATAAAATCATTGAGGAGGAGAAGGAGGAGGAGGTCACAAGGAGCTTTTTCTTTCTTCAAACACTTCAAGCCCAAAATATCAAACATATGAAACAAAAGTAAAAGGGGGGCATGACACTTTTAATTGAATCCCATGGGTCATTTGCTTCATTGTCTTCTATAATGTCATCCTGAAATCATTGTGTATGAATGGAATGTGATACAGTGACTCAGGAAAATATCTTTCTCTGCATCTCACCGTAATCATTTTCTATTGCAGTAAAGCAGAAACCGCAAAATGCAATAGCCTTGTGCTGTACTGCAACTGTCTAAGTAAAAGGGAAGGTTATAATAATAGCCTAATAATAATAACCTAACAACAACAACAATAATAATAATAATAATTGTTAATAAATTAATAATTCATTATTATATTAAAACAGTTTTTGATTACTTTATTATTATTATTATTATATATATTTTATTATTTATTTATTTATTTATTTATTTAATTAGGTCATTATCCCCAGCCAGGCGTATGGTTATCTCAGACTTGATGCAGTTCGATGTGTAATATATTTCATTTAAATAGGAATATTATTGGTTGGTTTAGGTTTGGGCTGATCTCATTTTAAGCTCCTAACTATTGTCTCTGTGTGGGAGAGTCTCAAAAGCATCAGTGCTAAAGCTCGCAGTCTATCTGAAATTGGATCTGGGGTTCCATTCGGACTGAAGACTGAAGGAAAGCAGCGCAGCTCCGCCGTTTGAATTTGGGGGTCCCCGGATTCTCATTGGAAAGAAATGAACTGGTGAAGGAGCTGATAAGGAAATGCGGAGAGGCCTGCACTGAGAGAAAAGAAATCACGGCACGGCTGGTTAAACGCGCGCCTTCCAGAAGAGAAAGTGATTTACACTGAGACTTTACCCCTTCGCACTCAGAGAAAGGGACAATATGGATAAATTCTCTCTGTCAGTCTCATACACACACACAGACATACACTCACAGACCTACACAAACAAATATATACCCATATATGCACACGCACAATTATGCACTCACACACATGTAGACATACATATACACCTATATATACATACACATATATTACATTTAAATTACATTTATTCCTTTGTCAGAAGTGAAGCAGAACACAATCCAGAGATCTAGCTTTTTGACTCGACAATGATGCATATGATGCAGAACTGAGTATGCACCGAGTTGTAGGAAGAACAAAGGGTGCAGTAAGTAAACACAACTGGTCACAAAGCAGCCAGTCGAACAAACAATACAATCATTATACCAATAATACACACTATTAACAATAATAGAGCAGTATGATTATTAACTGGTTTATTTAAAAAAGTAATAGATAAAGACAAATATGCCATACGCATACACACATTCTCATGCAAACATACATGCACAGATAGGCATGAATGTATGCAACACACCACACACACACACACACACACCCACACACACACACACACACACACACACACACACACATCCACACACACAGAGTAGATGTGCATTGCTTTGCATCACAGCCTCCACAGCTTCAGAGTTTATCAGAATGTGGAATGCTTGCTTTACATTACACATCACCTCTAATTCCTCTTAAATCGTAAATTAGTTCATGTAGGATTATGCATAAACAAATGAGACCCATCAAGGACAAGTCATGTGAAACATATATACATATATGCCATCTTTCAGTTTTTATTATGATTGATAGTATGCCCTTTCTCACCTTTCTTATTTATAGTAAGCAACAGATATTATTAATTATTAATTAATTATACAATTCCAATTGTAATTATTTATTACAATTTAAATAAAGACAACATGAAGACCCTTTGAAAACACTTATTAAAAACTTTCTCCCATACTTCACACAGGCCTATTGAGTTTTCCTGCTCACTAATTATATTGATCCACACCAGTTTTGCTATCAAGCACAGGGTCATCCTAGCTCTTTTCATGCTAGTATAGTATTTATGTAATGTGTGTTTTCTCATTTGCACATTTGAGTATGTTAGATTCCTACAGATGTACGTCTATGATGATATGCATGTATGATGTTTGATAATATCCATATTTTGCTCAAGTTTGTCATCACTGAGCAAAACATTTCCAACATCAATGTGGCTCAAATAGCGGCACGAGTGTGTTCTAAAAATGAGGGTATATTTATCATTTTGTACACAACTTACAAGTTTAAGACCTTTTATAGAATTCAAAGGGCTATAGTTGCAGACATATAGTCCTGCATATCACAATATGTATCTTGTATATTTATTATTATTATTATTATTATTATTATTAAATAATTCCTTATACCTGGCGGGGTGTATGGGATGACAGCTCTATACTACATAATGTGTATTATAGTGTGCATGTGTATGTGATAGTATACGCATGTGTACAGCACAATTAAATGCTCCTTCACGTATTCAATCTTGGGAGGAAGTTAGAGTCATCAATGATACGCCCCTGGAGCTGTTGAGGGTTAAGGGCTTTGCTCAAGGGCCTTCCAGTTGCGCTCCAGCAGTCCTGGGATTCGAACTTACAACCCTCTTAACACTTGCACAAAATGGTAACTGCTGAGCTACCACTGACTTTAACAAATTTCTATTGTGAAATAATGAAATGCCCACCAATTATAAGCTAAAATATTTAACTGTGAGTAGTTATAATACAGTATTTATCATATAGGTGTACCTTTGTAGCTAAACATTTACTGACTGTAGCCCATCTGTTGCACAATTTCTCATCCCCTCTCTACCCAGGCCATTAATGGAAAGAAACTACCACAGGACCACCACCAACCAGATATTATGTAGGTGGTGGACCATTCTCAGCAAAGCACTGACAGTGACATGAATATGACATGGTGTTGTGTGTGGCATTGGTGCATGGATTGTCAGCGCTTAATAAACTGTAACCGCTAAGTGTCAGGTTAGATCACCTTCTAGCCAGACCATGCTAGAGACATGGACAAGATCAGAAATCATGCAGTATTTTGGTGTTTATGTGACCATGTGCTGTTGTTAAATATGAACTCAAACCCACTTGGAATGAAATTGGATTTGTGCACCTCTTCATGCTGAATTGCTCGACACAAAGTGTTTTCAAGGCAAGGTCTTTGGTTATATGATGATGACTTTTTCTGTATAGGACCAGAACAAATATGTCTTTGTGTTTGTTTGAAAAGAGAGTCTGAAAATGCTTGGCAGGTGAATGCATGAGTGCTTACCAGAACATGGAGATGACAATGACGTAATACAATATTACACTCGGACAAGGACAAGTATGTACATGCTTTGCTTGGTTATTCGTTTAAAAAATTCTGGGCTGCATGGCATAAACAACAGATGCCTTTCTGTAGATGACTTACAATCTTCAAAACGCACAAGAAATTATATATTGGATTGCTGTGTATTCTGGAACTCAATGAATTCAGCGGTCATCAGATCCGCAAGGACATCTTATGTATTGCTGAAATGTTAGGTGAAATTTTTAAAAAGCTATGATCTTTCATTCGCCAAGCCTTTTTAAGAATTTTTTTTTTTTATCAGATAAATACATTATAGAAGTTTTAAAACTTAACTGGACTCCTAGAGTCCTTATTCAAATTAATTTAAAGAAGAAAAAAATCAGCACATCTAGCTTGGCAGACAGGAGACAAAGAAATCTGTAGCATGTCTGTTTCTCATAGGGCCAAAAGGCAACCACACACTGTACAATCTGTAAAAATCCTACCCAGGTTTCTGCTTTCTTCCTCTCTGGTTCTACATAGTGACTCAAGATGTGTCTTAATTCGCATACTACGTCCTAATACTTAGAAGCATTTACTATGTACTAGTCTAGATCATTAGCAGATACTTTTAAGTAGGTTTGTACATTTGTTAAATTTAAACACCAACTATTTTGTATTTAAGGGGAATTATGTTTAAAATGCATGTATGATGTGAACAACAGTTCTGGGCTGCATTCAGTGCTACCTGACATTAGCTAGCTAACTTAACCAACAGTGCCACTTGTATTTTTTATTTAATGTACAGTTTATTAACAATTATAGTTTTGAGACAGTATTTGTAGCCATTATTCTGTCAATTGTTGGGTTCCTGCCTTGTGGTGAATGTGCTGACAGAGAGATTTTGCAACAACACTTGAATGAAAGCTCTTTATTGTCATGATCAGCAATGCATCTGAGGAGCCACAGCCCAGAGTAAACATCTTTATAGACGATAATTAACTCTTACATAGACACATAACACCAAGTGTTCTTGTAGAAACGGGTTCATACTGAGATTTAGTATGTGGGGGAACATTTCTTTTTTCATGGGTACCAACAATGTGGGAACAGTACAGTTTAATTGATGTGTTAATATATAAAGTTCTCACATTAATATCATGTGAGATGTGATTAAAACATATATCTGATATTGATATATCTGTTTCTGGAAAAATACTTGCATGATTGGGAAACTTTTCATAACGAAAGAAATCATAGCTATAAATATGCAGTACAAAAAAGTCAGGCTAACTAGTGTGTAGCTGTCTCGTGGTTGTCTGTCAGCATGATTTATTACATCACATAACTAAATACATTTCACAAAGATTGTATTAGAAATTATTTACATTTCCATGAAATTATAGTAACGGTGATCAGCTCCTGTTTGCTGCCACCTAATTTAACCCCTGCATATAGACTATATAGAAGTGTCTCAGGAGGCTTCTTCCAAATCATGTATGAGATACATAGAATCCTTAGGATACGGAAGTTATAGCTATGAGTACATAAAACTCTTTTCGATTGATTCAACATCAAACATCCTTCACCGTTATCTGCTACACCCCGCTTCTTTCCATTATGTGGTGCATGATGGGACAGGTTAGTGCAAATAGTGTTAATTGTATAGACACTAGTATTTTTACTGTACTACATTTGTTCTTAATTCTTAGTGTAAACGCACTTGACAATTTGTATACTCAAATATAATCTATAATAATACATAAGTGCGTGATTTGAGACACTTTACATTTGTTTGTCATGTACCATGACTAACTAAAAACACCATGACCGGTAGATTTAATGGACCTGACATAACAACCCATTGTCTCATATTAAGGTGAAATCTTGAATCTTCATATGAAATCTTGTAGCTCTCAAAAAGCAAATGAAATTTGAGAATCTATAATTTGAAACAGCATTTACTGTTTTGTAAAATAATAAAAGTTTCACATAAAAAAATCTATAAATATTTGCCTTCATTGTAAAATTAGTACTAAGTGACATGTGCATATTGACAGAGTTCTGTACCACACACTGCCATGCAGGGTAACAAGCTGTCTGTCATTTCCCCATTTGCAGAGTGTTGGGTAATCAGAGCCTTTACATTTTATATTGTGGCCTAAATCCACAAAACTGGTCCATGGCTGTCTAAATACTGGTTTATATCACTGGCTTTCCACTTTACCAAATACACTCACCTGTCAGGAACATAAACTCAAGAGTGGCCAGAGGGCTGCAGCTGTCTGGCTTTGTTTTGCTGATGAAACTCTCTGAGCTACAGAAATCGGTTCCCTTCAGTCATTCAAGTAAACTCAACAACTGAGTAAATAGTGATTACAAGTAAAGTGAGGTGGTCAATGGGCTACAGAGCTGCTTCAAAGAATAATTTGTGTTACAAACATTTAAGGTTTACATTGCAATTCTCTATCAAGAAATGGTTGTTTAGTGAGTTAGTAATGAAGATGGCAATGTATCGAGCCAATCTGAACACCCATGTGCTACTCTGTAGGAATTCCAATGAGTGAGAGTGATTTTGTTTGATTTTATATGAATTACGTTGTAAGAAAAGCTACAAACATTAACCCCACACCTCACCCTAAACTATAAACATTCATAACTTTTTTCTACAAATTGACGAGTTACGTTCTTACAACCATGAGACCATGTTGGCTTTATATGCCAAGTGAAATTACCCAATAATTTTTGGACTGCACATTAGTCCTCATTCCAGTCCTTTAGTACTCGCAAAGACATTGGATAGGGTGCAACATCACTAGGGAAATGAGAATCTTGTCCTGGTTTAACAACAGTGTTGTAGTACAAACTGACTTTATCATTATAGGGTAAAGCAAGTATTACTTCTCTACTTCTCTATTTTTTCTAGCAGTTATGATCATTTTGGTAATAAAGTAACTTTTTTAAAGTCACCCTAAACTTTGTAAAACTGGTGAAAGTGCAGAGGTTTTTCAGCATTCTTTTCAGAAACAGGAGGCCGCATAGCTTATTGTAAAATCTGAGTTAGTATTGATCATACGACAAGAAAGCGTTGTTGCATTATAAAATATTAGAGTCCATAATTCTTCAAATGCAAATGTAGCCTATGCAACACCGGTTTGCCAGGAGAACGGGGTGGGTGTTTATGGGGTAGGGGCCTTTTCCAATTTGCATATTCATATAATCTGGATTTCTTGATGAGGGTAAAAGTGTAAGTGCTTCTGTACCTTGTATAATATTATAATATAAAAAAAACATTCTTTTTTTCTGTAAAAGGGCAGGGCGGTTTTCAGTTCAAGATTTATTTTTGCCTCAAAGTTTTCCAGAAGTGTTGTAGTACAAACTTCATTCTTATAGGTCAAAACAAGTGGTATATAATGTTCTCTAGAAGTCATGGCAATTTTAATAAAAGAATAACAGTTCTCTTGAGAAACTGGGCTCATATTTGCCATAAAGGCTGGGAAAAGCTTTTGATAGCAGCAGTACACCCCAGCTCACAGCTCATCTATAGTTATTTGCTTCTCCAGAAGGAACATGTACATACACACTCTCCACTTTCTCCAAAATAACAGGGTGGTTTCCAGTTCAGTGGGGTCACATCTCCTGTCATTTGCTATAATGTCCAATCTTTAGCCAATTTATATAACCAGTATATGTCAGCATTCTAAAATTGTATGATAAATTATTTAATAATTGTAATTATATTACATTCCTTATACTTAATTTATAATGGGAATTGGAGACTGATATAAAATGAAAATAAGAAAAGGGAATGTGTGAGCACAATTGTGTGTTATGCTTTAATGGAACAAGAAGAGAAAAGAAAATTACTGCAGAAAACCTAACAGTGTTACTGCATCAGTAAAAGAAGTACAATTATAGCACATTAAAGAAAAGTCATCTCAGCCAGCAAAACATCCACTACTTACTGCTTTTAAAGTGCATAGCCTTTCTTTTGTTTTTAGTGTGTCATTTGTGTTTATCTGTTTTGCTTCGTTAGTCATCTTTTCCATCCTTCATATTGTCAGCCTGTAGTTTTTCTAAGAGCTACTAGAGATAACTGACATTCACATAGCTTACATAGCTTAAGTATAAAATTACGTCAATTTAAGCATGTGTATGTAGATTTGTATTCATGGAAAAGATTTTGGGTGAAATAGACTTCCATTACTTGCTCCTGTGCAAAACTAAAGAAGCAAACATCGGACACCAAACATGATAGTGGATCGACTACATTTAGGGTAAGTAAATAATTGTGTAAATTAGATTTTTTGCTGAACAATTCCTTTAAGTACAACAAAAACCACTGTGAAGGAGAAAGCACACACACAATATGTCTACCTGAGTGTGTTTGTGAGACTCTTACCTAAGTGATGGGTAGTGGTCTAGCTGTTGTCTGGTCTCAGGAGGGCCATGTCTGTTTTGTGTAAGTGTATGTGATAGAGGGAACCAGAAAGAGTGTGCGAATGTGTGTGTGAGATGTGTGGATGCTAATCACTGCTCCCCATGCCAGAGCATGTCTTCCTGGGCTAAATGAGATTAGAGGCGTGTGTGTGTGGGGCTGTGGAGGTGAAAGGTAAAGGCACTTATCAGAAGGTTTTCCCCTCGGGGTCCGCAGCGTCTGGCTCCATCAAAAACGCCGACACACACTTCTCACTGGATTAGACTAATCAGGAGAGAGCAGTGGGGATGTATAGACCACTTATCAGGACCAAAAACATTGGGCTCCCTTTGCCTTTGAACAAACCCTACAGAAATGTTTGTTAATTTTATTTATTACAGGCTGCTTGTCATCGTGGCAATCTTCCATGGAATCACTGAAAAGAGCTCTTCGACGCGTGGAGTGTTTCGCTGTTTACGTGCCGCAAGAGATAGCAAGCCCTTTGATGTCTTAAAATTCCCCAACCCGCTCATTTATTGTCATTATTATTTATTTATTTCCCTCTCTGTGTTCAGCTCTGTGGAGCTACTACAGATCGCACAGATTTAAAGTAGTCAATGCAACAAAGGCCTGGATAAATGACGCGCATTAACACCCAGGCAACTTTTTGGAGCTGTAGCATAGGAATGTTAACGTGATAAAGCTCATTTCTGCGCTGGTGATTACCTTCATTATTCTCAATTTCTGCAAGGAATCCTGGATAGTTTACAAATATGTCTCTAGTTTTCAAAAGAAAAAAGCCATGTGATCATTATGGAAAAGTTTAGTTGCCTAAATAAGGTTTGAAAAAAATGATCTCATGCTAATGCAGGCCATTTTTGGACAGTTAATTGGAGTCAAGGGGGCCGGTCCTAGAGAGTTGTACTTAATGATTGACATTGCTGAATTAAAGAGAGAATGAGAACACGAAAGCTCTTCTCATCAGACTTAATTGGCCGTACAGTGGAGCCTAGCGAGAACCAGATTCAAATGACTCACCCTCATTAAACCTTATGAATCATTCCTAACAGACAGCCCTATTAGCGCTCTCTGAGCAATTCGAAGACCCCTTGGTAATACTGCTTATGTTTCAACTGCGTCTGAGTCTCTGTATAGAGGCCTGTTCAGCTGACTAACATGCATTAGATTAGGCCGCTGATACGGTGGCCTTGACAGGACATGTTGCCATGGCTGTAGTGTTCTATATTTATTCCTGTATTAATTGAAAGCCTTGAAAAACTGCATAGGCTATTAATCTGCATAGAGGTTGGCTATTTCTTGTGAGCTGAACAATTAACATTTTAAGTCCCATATATTTCATTCATCTACATTTAATTTAGGACGTTATAGAGTGCAATTATTCCACATAATGCAGTTCGACAGAACTCTGGACCATGGCCTTGCTACAACAATGTTTAAAGTCAATGGCAGCCATTTTCCCAAGTCGAGTGCAAAAGGTGTCCAAACTTCATTTTCAGTGGTTCTATTACATTATTTAGGTATTAGTAGTACACTACATCTCATTGAATTTTCCAGTGTGAGCATATTAAAACTAAACTATGCCAAGTATGTGATTTGATGCATAGCTCATGCCTTTATTGGATGCATAATATATAAAAACATGCTCTGAAAAAGATGCTGTGAGGACCCAGTAATTGCATTTAATTATTAATTAACACAAATAATTTAATGATTCACTTTTAGAGAACTTATTTTAAGGAACAATGTTTGGAATATAACAGTGAATTCTATAGTCATTAAATTTACCACAGAGTGATGCATCAGTTGTGCATTAGAGTCCTTATCATCATAAAGGATCTACTGATTTGGGAAAATGAGTGAAAGAATAATGTCTGTAGATGGTCAGTATGTTTATAAGAAAGTTCTTTAAGGCCTTCTTTTCAGACTTTTGATATTAGCCATGTACTGAATTCTGAATCACAGGTGTTGGAAAACTTTTTAGATAACATCTATAGAAAAAAATCCTAACTTTTACAAATAACTCTACATATTAAATAACTTTCAGCCAGGTTGCCATAAACTCTAAATGATGGGAAAGTTTCCTGAAAGGCTCATCAGCCAGCTTTTACTAGCCCATTCATTTCATTTTCCACTCGTCTATTCTTTCTTAGTGTGTTTCGTGTGCTCATTTTTCCCTTTGAGCACAGCACACACTTCAACAGTCCACTACAGCCTCTCATCTCCATTCAGCTTAAGAGCAGTACTTTTCCTGGCCCTCAAGGCCGAAACAGCTATATTGTGGAGTCCAATGTGCAGCCGTTTGCCTTTGGATTGATTTTCTGGTGAAGGCGCTTTATTTCAATGGGCTTAAATAAATGAATATGTTGGGGAACAAAGGCTACTTGTTTCAGCACAAAAGTCATTGTGTTGACTGTCAGACTCTCATTGTTCTGCAGAAATGGCTTGGCATTGTGAAAGTTTGACTCTTTTCTAAAGTCACCCAAGTCTGTAAAAGCGAATCTCCTCTGTTTGTTTAGACTGAGAGAATCAGTGAATATCTTTCAGACTAAATGAGAACATTCCAGAGAAAATCAGACTCACAGAAACTGAAGGAAATCACAACCAATACCATAACAGTTCTCGAGTCTTCTGAAGAAAGATGCTGTGAGGCACAAACAAAATCTGAAAAGCAAATAAACGTGTTTATTGTGTCGGGACACAATAATGATTTTATTATTAATGAAAATAATTCATTTATTATTGTAGTTTCTGTGCATTAAGGTTGTAGTCACATACCAATATGATGGTAGACCATTAAAAGAAAATCTGAAATAGATGCAGCATTAATGTTATGTTATAGTAGTATAGATAATGATATCACAAAAAAGGGACTTAACTCCTTGAAATATAGTAGATGTTTTTAGTAGACAGTCACAGGCTTTTTAAGGAGGTGAAGATCAGATAAAACAATATTCCTACATTGTTTTTATAAACTACTGAAGGGTAAGAGTAAGTCCTATTAAAATTAGTCCATTTGCTGAGTCTAAATCAAAGTGAAATGTATACTTCTATAATTTCTATTTGGTCTTATTCGGTTTCACACTCAGAAATTTAAGAGGACCAGAAAAAAAGGTGAGGGTAAGGTAAGGGTGCTTGGGAAGGGGCGGGGCTGGAAATGTACTTGCAAAAATCTTTCATTTATAGGTTCACTTCCTGATGTTGGGTCGAATCCGGGTTGAATCATGTTCTCACTGCAATCTATCCACATTAGATGTATGTCATATATATGTCATTTAATGTTGTCCACTTTATAAATGTGAAGTACTGGAAACCATAATATTGGGTTGAAAGATTAGCATACTGTTCCACCTCTACTTTGCATGTACTTTGGTTTTATGTACTACAAAAGATTAGGTCAGTGTTGTTTTTCTAACTGGTTTTAGGATCAAGTTGTTTTTATCTGGATCCTGATGGGGTATATTGAAGAACCTTACCAGTATGGTTCCAAATTAGAACAGCTTTCATTTTGATAAAATGTGCTGAAAATGACCAAATAGATAAATCAAGATAGATTTAAATGGAGTGAAATGGAGCATCCAATTTCTCATGCAAAGTCTGGGAAAACAAAGGATTGAAAGTGAGGAGAGAGAAAAAGAAGAAGAAGCTCAAACATCTCAGGTGTTAGAGTAGAAAATCACCTCATGAGAATATAAAGCAGTTAATAAGAATATCAGTTGTAAGGTTGTCATCTGGTCTGGGTACTTGGTTATTGAGTGCCATTAGCATTCATCATACTCCTATATGCTTGAGTAATTACAGGCATAAGAGCAAGGAGGAAGAGCAGTTTACACTGCCGGTAATTTGATTTGCATCTATGCTAATAACTTCTTTTGTGCGTGTTTATGTGCCGTGGCAGAACACGATTGCTGTTTTGCTGCAGGCTGAACGAGGAGGAGAAGAAAGAGCCTTTAAAAAGCTGAATTTAACTTGCCTTCATCTCACTGGGCCAAAAAAAGTCCAGGGATCATATGTGCGAGCTGTGTGAAGAGAAAGGTTTCAGATCTGTGCTTCCTCGAGACACCACTGCCTGCCAATACCATCCTGTCCACTACTATATATACAATTGTAACATTTGCAGTACAATTGTAACATTTATTTTGAAATATCCAATATATCTTCTTATCATCTCAATTATTAACTATAAATAGAGCCCACGGAAGCCTTCTTTCTAGACTTAGGGATCCTTCTGATGGCAGGTGTGTGTGCACACGTGGAGTGTAATTAACAGTTGGAATGTAACAGTGGATAAACTCAATTTAATGCCAGTCATTTTTTGTTACTTATTTAATTAATGTGTTGCTCTTAGGTCTGGATGACCTGAAATTGATCTCTGCAATACAATTTTTTAGGTTCATCAGAGAAATTTAGCTGAGCACAAAGTTTCATGTTAAAAAAAAAAAAAAAAGACTGGGTGAGGGGGCATTATGAAAGGTGCTTTCATCATGAAAGATTCTGAAACTTGGACAGCTACGTAATAACAATAAGAAGAATTACTGCTATTATTTGTTTATTGCCATGTATTGTGTAATAACAATAAAAATAATTAGTGTTATTATGAACAATAATTAAGCTGTGACAAAAAAGCAATAAAGCCACTATCACACGCCATTCTCATGAGCAGATATTCGGTTACACCTTTTTTGGTAATTTTGGCACAAGGTATTCTGAGGAAGTATTCTGTGAGTCATTACCTTTTAATATCCTATTCAATAACTGTAACTGAAGTCACCCAAATTGCTTACTCCCAAAAACCCACTCCCTCTGCTCATTACGGGGAGGAGTAATTGGTCTTTAAAATGCATTCCCCAGCCTCAGTAATGGGTGTTGACTCACACCATGACAGAGGCATGATGGAATTGTGTTCCAGAAGCATATCAATGGATTGACTAATAATAATATATTGACTATAATCAGAAATAACCTTCATACACAAGCTTTTCATTTCTTTATTTCTGGTTGATACGATTTTTTCACTTAGTGCTTTAGCAAAGACTTGTGACATTAATTTCAGTTTTTGAAAACCCACTGCAGTCTTTTCATTGTGGTCACTAGTTAGTTTGTCTTGAAATAATGTACTACATGATACAGCTATAATGAATTAAAGTTTGCCTTTAAAGAGGAAATAAAAATGAGATGGTCTTGAATATACACTGATGCCCTCATGCCAGCACCATGTCAGTGTCACTGCTATGCTGAGGATAGTCCACCACCCAAATAATATCTGGTCAGCGATGGTCCTATGGGGTAGAGGGGGGCTGAAACATTGTGCAGAGCAACAGATGAGCTACAGTCAGTAATTGTATACCTACAAAGTGATCTATACAGTAGATGTAACTGATAAAATGCCCAATGAGTGTAGATACAAGGTACCTAATAAACTGGCAACTCAGTGCACCGATCTCATCTGTTCTTATGCAAATATTGAAGGTGAATTAAAATGCCAGTAATTAGAACAACTAAATATTATATTCCGGTCTTTCCCTGGCTACGTTCAAAACCTGCATTACTACTGTACTACAATGTGAAAATAGTCCATAACAGTAGTTGATGGAAACAACCATTTCCTTTTAGATTTTAAATGAAATAGCAAAACATTTGAATGGAGATGTACCTATTTACTACCGACTCACAAACAGTGCCTTGGGTGTGATCCTGCAGGCACTTTAGGGCAGACGTGTCAGCGTCACAGTCGCCTGCTGGACATCCACGTGGAGCAGCTGCAGTGCAATGAGAGGCGTTTTCGCCAGCTGGAGTCCACGTCATACGATGGCACGCTCATTTGGAAGGTGCTCGACTACCAGCACAGGAAAGACGCCGGCACGCCGCTTACCTCACCGCCCTTCTACACCGGCCGCAGCGGCTACAAGCTGAGTGCACGAATCTACCCGGACGGGGAAGGAGCCGCCCGGGGCACGCACCTCTCCCTTTACGTCATGGTGATGAGGGGCGACTTCGACTCACTGCTGCCGTGGCCGTTCCACCAGAGCGTCACGCTGACCGTGCTGGACCAGAGCGGCTCGCGCAACCACATCAGCTGCAGCTTCACCCCTGACACCAACAACGAGAGCTTCCGCAGGCCCACGGTAGACAGCAACGCCGCTTTGGGCTTCCCCCGCTTCATCTCTCACACTGACCTGGAAGCTCCCCGAAATGCGGTTTATGTGCGAGACGACACACTATTTATCAAAGTCAAGGTGGACACAACAGGGCTGGAGGATTTGTAGTGCATTCTGGGAGGGTGGAAGGGCTTTGGTAAAACTGGCCTTTATAGGAATTTTTAGGATATGAGTATATAAAGTCAACTCCAGAATTAATGGCACCCTTCATGAAAATGAGCAAAAATGAATAATGCGTGCAACTTTGAACTCTAACGTATGGGGATGCTGTATAGTTCTATTTTTACACCATATTTTTTCAAGCATAAAAAGTTCTCTTAAGGAGTGCAACATTTTCTGCAAAACACTTGTTTCAAAATTATCGGCACCCCCACAATTGATATTTGGTGAAGCCTCCTCTGGAGAGAATAACAGCACTGAGCTCTCCCTGTAATGTCTAACAAGGTTGGATGACACCTGAAGTCTACATGCAGAACATTTCAAGCTCTTTTATATTCTTAGGTTTGTGCATGTGGACAGCCCCAAATCATGATCCACCAATGATCTTCCACCATATTTTTTAGTGAGTATAGGTGCTTTTGCTTGTTTTTCAAGGTTTTCCTTTTTTTTTGCCAAACATGGTTTGTATGGCTAAAAAGTGTGTGTGCAACCCTTTCAAAAAGCTTGTTGTTATAGAGGTGGCATCTAATAGCCGATTTTGAAACTTGACAATTCCATGTTTTCTCCATGGTGATGGATAATGAAGGGAATTTATGTGTGTGCAACCTTATATTTATACCCCAGGGAAACAGGAAATGGTCGAAGGCAACAATGCAGTCTCTGAAAACTGAAAGCAATTTATATTATTTTTTCAAGGATGACAATTTGTTTGCATTTATTTTTAAAATATTCTTTGGAGGTGCCAATAATCTTGCCACATGTTTTTGAAAGAAAATGATTTTTTTTTTTCGTTTTTTTTTTTTTAATGAAAATGATTTTCATTGAAGGAAAGGTAAGTATTTTCTCCTTTTGTTTGAGAGGAAAATTTACATCATCGTGGGTAATGTTTATTTTATACAATCATTTTTGCCCATTCCCTTGAAGGGTGCCAATAATTCTGAAGTTGACTGTATGATGCATTTCAGTCACAGATGAAGTTATTTTTAATAATTAATTTGCCCTGACTCAGATGAGTAAAGCACTGTACACTGTAGCTGACTGTGGTTTCGAATAGAGTTTTTGTATTTTTATTTTTATACACAGTCAAAGCTGTTATTAATTACATTGTGGGCTTTTTTCTTGAATAAAGATCTGGTGCATCTTCTTCTGTGTGAAACAGACTTTCCCAATTGTAATAAATAGCGTTCTAGATCTGTAGCAGTGAGAAACCACGGTACTAGAAACATGTGAAAGTCATTCAACACACTCTCTCTCTCACACACACAACACCTGTGAGATGACTCAACCGTTCCACTTCTGTCTCATTAGCACTGCTATGAATATTCGTGCTTCTCAAATGTAGTTACCAGTCCAAATGCAGTTTCAACAGATTTCCTGTCGAACACATATTTTAGCTAAAGATAAGGATCAATACAAATAAGTCGAAGCAGTAATGAACAATTTCCAAATGTCAGTGGCAGTTATCGTGTTCTCCAAGACCTCTAGCTTAATGAGGCAAAATTGTGCCTACTCTTCCAGAATGGTGCTAATTGTGCATCCCTGCAGTTCAGAAATAAAACATGACACGGCTGGCAAAAAATAGGCTACTGTTACAGCCGAGCAACATGACACCAGCATGGTCAGGTCTCAGGGGCGTAGGGATAGTAAGCACTCCGATGATGAGACCCCCTGGCTATTCATAGCTCTTTTGTTCGATGTTAAGGCCAGTTGTCACGAGCCAGTGCTTGTGCTTCATTCCTGTCCATGCACAGTGCACTCCAGAATCACATGCTGCAGCAGACGAGAAAGGATGTGGAAGAGAAAGAAAGAGTGGTTGATCAAGCGTAAGTGTCGTTCTTCATTCTGCATGGCATCAAAGCTACTTGTAGTCGTTCATTAGATATCACACCTACAGTGTCGTCCATTAGTAATTTGAAAGTGCCACAATTTTCGCTCTAGCACATTGGGCTTGAAACAATGACTATGAGGAGAATGTCAACTTTAATGGCTTTAATTTGAGAACATTTATATCCATATTAGGTAATACAAAAATCACAACTACAGTCCCCTCATTTAAGGGGACCTTAAATAGTTGGAGAACTGACTGCTCAGTTTCTTGAACAGCTGTGTGTCGTTGCATCATTAGTTTAAGCACAAACATCACATTGTAGATTTGGAGTTCTTTGTTATCTCTCAACATGAGAACCAATGAATGCCAGTCAACACAAGATGTACACCAGTGGTGAGCCACAAGAACCAAAAGTCTAGCTAACAGTTTGCTAAATAAAAAGAACATTTAAAAGCCTTAACTGGTACCGAGTCTTATGTAGAGATGAAGATGAACCTGTCCAGAGTGATGGAAAGAGCCAAACCTGAAATATGGTGGCATGGCCATGTGGAACTGAATTATTTGGATAGTTAAGGGTTCATAGCTTCCAAAAATTGTTCTACTTGGAATCCATTCTGATAGAGAAACACTCTAATGTAGGGTTCTACATAGAACCTCTAAGGGTTCCCCCAGAGGGACACCCGAGGAATCCTTAAGTGTTCTAGATTTAACCTTTTTTTAAATCTACTGCTGATGTGAAAGCTTTCTGAAGTGTACAGGAGCATCTACGTGCCTCGAAATCAGTGGATGTGCTTCACCCAAGTGGTGCAGCTATGAAGTTTTTCAGAACCAATAAGTGGAATGATCTGGACCTCGTGAATTACCTGACCTGAATTGCATTTAGAGCTCTGTTCACTTACTGAAGACAAGACTGAAGGCAAAAAGTCCACAAAATAATGGCTGTATTACAGATTTGGTAGAACATCTCCAGGGAAGATACCCAGCGTCCGATGATGTCTCGAGGCAGTCACTAAATGTAAATGATTTGCAACCAAGTATCAAACGTATGTATTTTTACTTGTCCAGTTACATTTGGCTACCTAAAATGGGGAACTATGTATAAAAAGGGATTTGCTTCACCCAGAATAGATGCAAATAATCTCAAATTAACGCTGACATTATTTAACCTCAGACTGCAACCTTACATACGCAAAAAGCAAGCAGTGGTATCTATAGTTCAGGGCATGCACAGCAGTACTTGTATTGCACACCATTGTGTTCATGCATGGCAGCTCTTGCTAACATCAATCCTCTCTTTCAGCTCCCGCAGAGCACCCTTTGGAGACAAAGTACAGGCCTGTGCTCGAGGTATTCCCCTTTTACAGAATTACACCAAGCTCTTTTACATTGCAAAACAAGAGGAAAGTCCCATGCTGTGGCAAGTCAAAAAAAGAAAAAAAGATTGCAGAGCAGTGCCAAGCAGCAGCATTGTTCTAGTAGTCATCATGATATTGAGTGGATTACCACCTCTTCTCCATCTGCAACCTTGACATGCCTGGCAATCAGTAGGTCCCACAATAGGTCAGAATGCAAAGCATGTTGTAACATTAGTTAAAGCGCTCATTCAGCACACAGCCTTGGCAGGCAGGATGAGAATCATAGTGCTACGTTGTGATGTTTATGTTATAAGTTCCTTTATAACCCATATCGGATTTGTTTTAGAGCATGATCCCACTGGACCCCATGACCAAGCTTAAACTGAAGAGGGGTTCCCCCAAAGAGGAGTTCCCAAGTCTGGATGGAAATTACACCTGCATGGCCCGTGTACTCGACCTGCACATGTACACGCGCCAGTT
Organism: Olivaichthys viedmensis; assembly: GCA_028565825.1. Lineage (NCBI taxonomy): Eukaryota > Metazoa > Chordata > Actinopteri > Siluriformes > Diplomystidae > Olivaichthys > Olivaichthys viedmensis. The sequence continues at coordinate 13,064,438 of JAOUQW010000015.1, forward strand.
CAACCGCGCCACCGAGAGTGGCGTCATCTTTGATGACATCATCTGTCCAGGTCTGGAGGACCCGGGTGAGACATTTTTACGATAACAGATATATAAACTAATGGCACACCAGTGCTTGTTTGCTCAGAGCCACTGCACTGGTCGACTACATTTACAAAGTGCTCTGCAGGCGTCGGAAAAATCACACTCGCAGTTCTGTAGAAGATCAAAAGACGATCGTGTTGAGAAGGAAAGATGACTCATATCTAGCTCAGCACAATTACGGTTCTACTTATCGCGCATCTCGTTTTAAGCAAGAATATGTTTCAAATTGACTTGAGCCAGGGAGAAACAGTAAATCACTATAATTTCTATATACTCTTAGAAGAAGAAAAAAAAGAAAACATACCCCTTGTTCCTCAAGGGTTCTTTGGATGGTTAATGGTTCTAAAGGAATTCTACTTGGAAGCTTTTGTGAAAGGGAAACCCTCCGTTTTATGGTTTTACATAGAACCATTAGGGGTTCCCTTGAGCAGGGTTGTCAAACTTTTGAGGTTCTTGAGAGCCACAACCCTACAGAGCTAAACTCAGCAGTGCTGCGGCCCTCCAAGACAGGAGTCTGACGCCTGTGCCCTAGAGGGACAAACCAAAGAACCCTAGGGTGCTATAGATGGAGAATTTGTATCTGTACTAACTATTAAAATAGAGACTCTACACGGAAAATAACAGGAAGCATAAGTGAGTAAAACCTGCTTTAAAAATGCTTTCTAGAGCACTTTTGAATCTACAAATGCATCCCTCTGAAAACTAAACTGCACTCCAGTCTTTAAGGGCCACAGCACTGTTCAACTCATCAGCTAATTACCAATGCCTTCATAAGGCATATTCAGCGTACACTAACCTCTAGGTCTAGGGGTGCCCTGGAACCCTTTTTCTATTTTAATATGATGTTTATATTAAAGCTCTGCATATCAGCTGATACATGTTACTGATCTGATGCTGACAATCTCTTAGTAATCCAGCCCGCTATCTGCAAGCAAGATATGTGAAACACACAGGCATGATGACCAGTAGTGTCCTATATCTATATGCATCATCCATGTCATGTAGGTCAACATCATACATGCTCAAAGCATAAAATGGGTCAGTGGATCCGATACCAATCTACCATTAAATATTGATCCCAATACCGATATTACACTTGAGTGCAAAAGTTTGCATACCCTGATGAAACCAACAAGACAGCGGTTTTACACATGTTCCTTCATTGAATGCGATATAAACATGGAGTTTTATTCCATTTGTCTCCAAGGTCTTTATCCGGTCTCCTGCTGTACGTTTCGTGTTTTTTTGGCATTTCTTTTTCTTTTTCTTTTTCTTTTTTTTCTTCCGCTCTTTGCTTGTGTCTTTGTGTTCATGTTCCTTCCATTGCTGAATTATGGATTTCACTGTTGGTTATGGTATCCCTACACACTTTGATATATTTTTACACTGTGAAAGATATGATGATGGCTGCTTCCAAACTGCTTGAGAGTTTGAGCCTGTTTGAACTTTTCATGCCTTAAAAAGAGTAATTAGAAACATTAAAAAGGTGCATTTAAATATGTTAACTATTGCAGGGATTCTAAGCTCCAGTCCTGGAGGCCCATTGCCCTGCGGAGTGTAGTGTTTTTCCTGCTCCAAACACACCTGATCAAGCTCACAAGCTAATTATCAAGCCCGCCATAAGTAGGATCAGGTGTTTTCAGGGCAGGGAAAACTTGAAACAGTGTAGGGCAGCTCTAGGACTGGAGTAAAAAACAACAACAACCTTATAGTATGTCCATGGGAATGAAAAATATTAAGCTTGCTAATAAAGGTAACTGCCGATTTAGACTGTAATATTTTTGTCAAATTTAGGCCATGTTGCAACTGGGTTTCAATCAGAAAACATCATTAAATGAACATGGAATACTGTTTTGTAGATGGACAGTAAAATAGAGGTAAATTTTTCAACCAACATACAAGGGGGGTACAAACCTTTGCACTTAACTGTAATTATGAGATCACTGCAGGCCTGTGGCCTGAGTTGGACCCTAAACTGCATCCTGCATCCAAAGCATTAGTACCTACGCTCCACTTGCCTTAAACCACAGCTATTCCTGATGGACTCAGTTATCCCACAGACTGGCTGCATGGCCCCATGTACCAGTAGGTTGAGCACTTTAATGCCCTCCAACACTTACAGAGGCCGAGTAAGCAGTTACAGTCGATTGCATATGGAAAATACCTTACGATAGCTTTTCTGAAATATGTGCATATGTGACAATTTCTCTGTGACACAGGAACAAACACAGGGCCCTTGACGGTGGGCTGTTTAGCTGGCGATGCCCAGTCCTACATTCTCTTTTGTAACTTTTTTGACCGTATCATTGAAGCCTACCACGGCTACAAGGTGCTCAGTCACATTACACAAAAGAGTGACTTCAATTACGACAACCTGAAGGTGAGAGAGAGTTTTATTTGATTTCCATGTGTAATTATGTTCATTTACCAGTATGCCATTTGAGACCCTATGAGTGTGTGTGTGTAGGGAGGTGATGACTTTGACCAAGCGTATGCAGTAAGCGGTGAGGTGAGCGCTTCACGATGCATCGAGGACTTCTGCTTCCCTACACACTGCAGCCGAGGGGAGCGGAGGCATCTCCTCACACTGGCCACAAAAGGTACTGCAATGAACTGCACTAAAGCCAGTTACAACATTATGGCAAGTACATTGAAGTGTTGGCTGATTGGGCACACGAGTGAACTGTTATAGCAGAGTGCATAATGGGTCAGTGGAAAAGGGCCTCTCTCTTTCATATGCAAGAAAAGAGAAAGCCATTCTCGCAAAAATGCCTTGCTCTGATTGGTTTTCCAGCACTGGACCAACTTAGTGAAGTGCTCCCAGGCAAGCTTTACTCTATGGATGCGCTCAACCAAGAGACAGAAGATAAAGGCCTCGTTATGGATGCCCCGTCCCCCACATTAATGAAGACCGGCGTGGCCCGGGATTGGCCCGATGCGCGAGCCTTGTGGTAAAACTCACAAAAGGTCATAGACGGTGTTGCACTCCGGTCCTGAAGGGATACTGCACTGAGTTTAGTGTTCACCTTGTTTTAAAAAATACCCTAATCCACTCATTAAGGGTGTGATAATTAGCTGATCATGTTAAAGAAGCAGTTTGTAATTTTTAGAGCCCTCTACTGCCTGTAAAGCAAATTGCAATCGCAATGAAAACATTAACAAGTCTTACCTTGCCCCCAACTGACTCCACCACCTCTGTTGAACCTACGTATGCCTCGTGAATTGCCTTTAAAGGAAAAGGGGCAGAGCTGGGCAGGTCTGTTGCTTCCGTGGGTGTAGCTCATTTCTGGGCCAGAAAAATGTGAACAGAAGCTTGAAATAAAGAAACTCGTGAGACCAATTGCATGGTAATATTGCAAATCTCAGCTCCTTGAGATTATATAATTATTACAGGTCTGGAAACACTCAAACATTACAAACTGCACCTTTACATCAGGAGGCAATAAACTGTGCAGTGATCCTCTAGGACGAAAGTCTGATACAGAAGCATTTACTCAATATTGACTAGATGTCTAGATCTAAAACAGCTTCATAGCAGTAAAGCAACAAACATGATCTGTGGATTTGATATATTTAGCTTTGGAAGATCACACACCTTATTCAAGGTGCCTTTTGGTTAACATTAAGTCTGAAGATGACCAAATGCACGGTAAAGCATAGAGATCTTACCAAATCAAATCATACTGCAGGGTCGGATGTGGCTTAGGATGGACATACAATGATATTATCTAGGCATAGATACACTCTTAGGAAAAAAAAGCTTAAATCTAGAATCCTTAAGGTTTCTTTGGTTTGTCCCTCTTGGAGAACCGTACAACTGAGTGTTTCCCTATCTGAGAGAGTTACAAATAGAACCCCTTTAGGAAGCTAAGAACTCAACTATCTATGAGGAACCTTTTTTTTTCTAGAGTGTAACAACGACTTTCTTATTCTGCTTGACCATGTCTGTATGCGTCTCACAGGGTGAGTGAGAATGGGAGTCTGGCAGTTTGGGTTAACATGGAGGACCATCTGAAACTGGTGTGTTCCCGAAGCGATGCCAATATCCAGGAGGCATTTGCATCCATCTGCATCAATGTAGTAAAAGTGAGGCTCGGTTAAGGCTACCTTTGCTGTTGTGACATCTGACAAAACTCATTAGATTGAAGCCACTCCTATTCTTGATTAACATTGGGTGAATGACATTGTGTCCTTAATCCATGATTTCTTTCAGTTAGAGACAATGTACAATAAGCTGAGACACCCGTTTATCTGGAAACCTCACCTGGGCTGGGTGGTGAGCTCACCTGCAGATGTGGGCACCGGGCTGAATGCCAGCGTCACGGTCAGGCTGGTATATCTGCCCGAGCACAAACGCCTGGACGACATCCTGGAAAGGCTGAGACTTCGCATGGAGGCAGATGGTACGAAACAATGTAGCAATATATATAACTCATGTCAGCAGATGCTCTGATCACCAGTGTTTCACAATCCTGGCCCATTTGTGCTTTCCTGCTCAAACACTCATTTTATCCTCATGAAGGGCTCATTAAGGGCTGGTCATCGAGCGAATGGGTTTAACCAGGTGGGTTAAAGCTGGGGAAACACAAAAATGTGTAGAGCAGGATCAGAATTGCAAAACATTGCCATAGAGCGTACACTACTAGAGCTGGATGATGCATTTTATATCGAGATCGACATTTCATTTGATTTATAAACATTATTTCTGATCTCCAGCTGCATTGCTTTAGCTCTCAGCAGCCAATCAAAGCAAGCCCTGGGGCAGAAATGATTTTAATTGGTTAAGCACAGAAACCATGAAAACAGAGAAGAGGCTGAGCTTATTGCACTTTCAGTGAAAGTGTCTTGCCTGTCAGTAAAAATGAACTAAAACCGGATAGATTCACTGTTTACTGAACAATGGCGTGTTATTTAAGCCATCTGCATATTTGTAATGTTTAATTTAATGTGTAACAAATAATAAAATAAGAAATAAAAATAATAACAATAAAGCAAGCGTCGACACAATTTTCCTAATTACAAAATCACACAATAGTCAAGGTATTTTGCACAAAAAAAAAAAAAACAGCTCTATACACTACTAATTAGTAAATGTAATTAGGAGTGCAAAAAAAAAAGTTAATTAGTAAAATGCTTGCATGTTGTCTCTATGCAGACTCAAATGGATTGTACAAAATAAGCAACCAACAGACTATCGGACTCACAGAAGTGGAGTTTATGCAGCTGGTGGTGGACGGGGTCAAACTTCTCATCAGGATTGAGAAGAGACTGAAGAACAATGCGGGCATCGATGACCTGGTGCCTGCACAGAAGTAGAGTCGCGGGCCCAACTTGAGGACGGCTATCGGTTTGTTTTACGGAGACTAGATCCTTTGTTCATTTTAGTACTTCTGCTCACAGAGAGCATTCACAGAACAAAAGTTGTCAAGGCTGTTCATAGTTAATACATGTCTCATTTAAAGGGTGTTTTGGAAAACTATTTTTGTAATTGTTTACTGTAATTTGGATTTGGAGCCCATTGCATGTACAGGTCATTGATTAAAATACAATCATTTGTATTTAAATACTGTAACTCGGCTTTAAGAGAGAAAAACGAAAGGACTCCAGAATGAACAATGTATGTGTAATAATATATATATATATAAATAGGTGTGTGTGTAATGTGTGTAATCTTATATATATATATATAAAAACATTACATACATACATATACACACACACACTCACCTTGTACACCTTCATGTACACCTTCTCATTCATGCAATTATCTAATCAGCCAATCGTGTGGCAGCAGCGCAACGCATAAAATCATGCAGATACGGACCAGCAGCTTCAGGTAATGTTCACATCAACCATCAGAATGGGGAAAAAATGTGA
>JAOUQW010000015.1:13077076-13094006 GCA_028565825.1 Olivaichthys viedmensis
AAAACCAAGTTTATCTGTGAGTTTGGAGATAGAACTTTTTATTTTTTCAAATATTACACCAAAAACTTTGCAAAATTCAAAAATAACACCACAGAAGAATAAAGTATCCCCCAGTGATGAAATGTATGTGGTTAACTCATTTACAACCAAAATGCCAGATAGAACCTTATAATACTGAAGTCATGAAATGATGAAGTTTCTCGGATGAGTGGCGAAACATCAAGGTTGTAACACAAGTCCGGTTGCATGTACATTACACCAACCTGATATAATGGCAAATTCATTTGATTTCATGTGGATGAAGTTGTAACTAAAGCTGTAACTTCTAAGCCTGCCCCTCACTCTAACCTTAATAAAATAGTTTGGCAAACAGTCAAATTTTTAAAATTGAACCCTTACGCCAAATGTAGTCAGTTAGCTAAGACAGGTTTGGCGTCCAGTGTTTCTTTAGTTTTTCACTGGAGCTACAAAATGGAGCTACAAAATGAAACCAAAAATGAAAGTCTATATCAGTCTATTGCAAATATACACCCCATGAACTGGTGGTTTAGGACACAGTAATGACACAGTATAATCTATAAAGATGACCAAAACTGATGTGTAGCTGAAAGCTGTAACATTATTGGGGCAGCCATCTTGGACTACCGTAATCACTTTTCCTTAGCGCGATTTTGTATCATTCCACCCTCAGGCCCCTCCTGCCAGTTTTTGAAAACTCTAATTGTACCCGGAAAACTATTATGCGAATGATAAAACAGTAATATTTTAAACTTTTTACAAAATGTCTTATTTAAAAGTGAGCTCATGTAGCTTAATGACAGTGTTTGAAGCAACTATATGAAGATGTGGGCATGTGTTTATGGAAAAGATTTTGGATGAGATAAGACTTCCATTACATGCTACAATAGCCTTGTAGCTCCAGTGCAAAGCTAAAGAAGCAAACTTCAGACACCAAACATGTCTTGGCTGATCAACTACAGCTGGGACAAAGAGAAAACTGTATAAATAAAATTTATCTATCCATAACTTTTCATACGAGTTGGCTTGTGCAAATTCTCACAGATTTGTAACAGTGAGTCTGTGTTGCAATGGCATATTGAATTTCCACACACTCCGTCCCCTTCCCACCATCGGGAAGAGTGAGGCAGACTTTGGGGGAAGGTTGAGAGGTTAACCCAGTGTCTTTGTGTGAGCACAATAAGTTTTTATTTATCTGGCGTGGCTGCTCTTTTCGTCTCCATGCGAGTGTGACCCGGATGCCAAAACAGGCCTTTGTGTGTGTGTATTCTCCTGCTCATACCTGAATGGACTCTTGCTGAGGGGTGTGGAGACCTCGGACAGAGGTTTTGGATTCACTTCCTTTACACACGGAGAAAGGAGGGAAAGCCTGGGCTGAATGTATCTCAGAGAGCCTACTGTAGTTGCTAGGGGAGTCGAAATCAGCTCATAGCCAAAAATGCTAACTGAGCATTTGTACAAATAACAATTGTTTCTAAAACACTGTACACACCTACTTCATCTATTATCACAGATATAGGGGTGAGATCTTAAAACAGGTGCCGCACCTCGCAACGCACAAAGGACTTGTTAGCATGCCAATACTTTGGAGAAATTCAGAGAGAAAAAAACAAAAAGAGGCCTTTCTTGTTTGACTGCGGGGCGGAAATTATAAAACAATTATGCTTGTTATGACATGACGTTCACTCAACTAAAAAGAAACAGAAGCCACACCGGCTTGCTCTTTGAAGTGTTTTAATTGTTCTGTTTTGTCGAGAGAGGCAAAGGTATTATCCACTCATTGTTTGACTCGTCATGAGGGAGCGGTGTGTACAAATGCAGGGATTCTTTTTTTTTCCCACCTTGTTGATCTGGATGTCCTTTTTTCTTCAGGGTCTGAAGGTTTGAACCCTTCTTCCTTGTGATAGGAAAAAATTTAAAAGAGGAAAACAATTTTGTAGCTTTAATAGCATTGTATTAAAGGAATGAACGCAGTAGAGCTTACAGCCTCAGGAGTTTGACCTTGACTTGACTCTTGTCAAACGAGTTAAAGCATTTTAATGTATGCGATAATACTGTAATCTGTAGAAATAATCCTATACTGTAGCACCTGCGACCAAAAATCCTCAGAGGAAACTGTACACAGTAGATGATTGTTTTAAACCACCTCATATTGAAGATTCTCCTACAATTCATATACTGTATATACTCTCACACACCACTTTTATTCAACTTTATTATCTTTACTTTATTATTTTATTATTACTTTATTATCTAAACTTTAGTATTTAAACTTAATTATCAACTTTATTGTGAGCGGCATGATGGATCAGCAGGTAGTGTTGGTGATTCACAGCTTCAGGCTCCGGTCCAGTTACTGTCTATGCGGAGTTTCACATATTCTCCCCGTGCGTGGGTTTCCTCCGGGTTCTCCGGTGTTCTCACACCCCCCAAAAACATGCAGGTCGGTGAATTGGCTACTCTAAATTGCCCCAGGGCACCCTATTCAGGCTGTATTCCTGCTTTGTGCCCAGTGTCCGGATCCGGATCCACCGCAACCCTGACCAGGATAAAGTGGTGACTGAAAATTAATATATTAACTTTATTGTCATTATACCATACAGAATTTCATAACAAAACATAGTTATAGGCTCTCTAATTCTGATTGTACTACATACACAAAGTGACAAGATATAGTATTATGCAAGTGGAACATGCAATGGGTATTGTCATTATGTGATATGAAACTGCACTAGAATCCGGTCAAGTATTTATATATTTATATAGGACATTTTACGACAAGAAAAGTGCTGCCCATTCAAATCAATATAAATAAATTGAAACAGAATAAAAATAAAACACAAATAGGAATGAAATAAATTAAATAAAACAATAAAACACTGGTGACGGGGTTAACAAGACTTAAACATCTGGGAGTATAAATAAGTTCTTAAATTGGATTTTAACAATTACTATGGTGGGGGATTACTTTATTAAAAGGGTAAGCTGTTCCGTATTTTTGGGGCGCAACAGAAAACAATAGTCACGGTGCAGACAGTGGGACGAACACAAGCCAATTCAACATTTAAACATTTACTGTATTTACATCAACCATCAAACTACAGACACGACCGCTACACACTGCATGACAATGAACAACAACCAACAAACTAGACAGGGACACAAGGGCTTAAATACGTACACTGATTACACTGACTAACGACACACAGATGGAACCACTTAACATCCCGAGACAGGAGTTCACACACAAAAACACAGAGCCATAGCAACCACACACGCGGTTGCGCCACACGTGTGACAACACCTGATCCCCTTTAAACCTCATCCAAGATGGTTGGATGAATAAAAGCAACTGGATCTTCGAGGATCTTAAAGCTTTGCACGTGTTGCAAAGCATGTGATGTTACTTGGTGCCATGACATGTAGCACTTTCAAGACAAATAATACAATCTTAAACTCATTTCTACATTTGACTGATAACCAGTGATGGGAGGCCAGTACAGGGGAAATGCTTTCCCTCGTAATGCTGCACATACTGGCTAACAATTTCTGTACAAGACTCCAGAGTTGAACAAATACAGTACAATAACCAGGCCCAGTGGTCAGCGTGTAGGAATAAAGCTATAAGTCTGAAATGCTCAGTATATGTAGTACAAATGATTGTCAAAATCAAAAGTATTGTGTTGAAGCTTTATAGTGCAGAAGGTTGTTAATGCAGCTTCTGCACTATAAAGCACTATAAAGCCACACTTTATTAACAAGCTTAAGTAATGATCTGTGATAGTGCTTACAGATATTAGCTCTAATTAATATCAGTTGCTACAACACGCTACACTTTTGTAAGACGTTTTTTTTTCTCTTTTTATTAGAGCTCCAGTGTGCCTGTACTTGTGCTGGTTATGTGTGATAATAAACTTTGAGACACACACATTGCATTCAACAGTAAAAACATTTAAATTAATAACATGTGAAGGTGTTAGACTTGATTATTTTTTAGACAGCTCACACAGCCTGACTGTAAAAGAGATGTGTAATTAAAATGTAAATGGTTCTAACAACCGCTAGAGGTGTAATGCTAGTTCTAACACAATTATTTCATTCTTTGTCTATAATAATAGTTATTACTTAGAATGACTTAATTACTTATTATTATATAATACTATATTATTTAGAGTTTACAAAAGGAATTATACCATTGTTGTGTGTATCAAAGGAGATCTGTATTAGAGCAAAAATCAAACTGGATGTTTCAGTTGCATGTACTGTGATTAAGGCCCTGAATGGTGGAAAATTTGATTCTGAATTGCTAGAAAATTAAAAGAAAAATCTTTCAGAAAATCAAATCAAATTAATTTACATCATTGCTAGCTATAGTGATAAAGTGTTGGGACTCTCTGGCATTTGGATAAAATAATTTCATGGACATTCAGTCTGAGTAAAAGTTTGTCTTTTGTTAAGTATTGGTTGCAAATAAAAACCAATAGTTGTAGGGGTTTTTTTTCCATTGTCTAATTTATTTCTCTCTAACAGAAAAAATCACATCATATCTTTATGCAAAACTACACAAAGAAATTTACATGTAAACAACTTTTATCTTGTAAATGTTTAATAAAATATTTATTTTAAAACATCCAACTGTAGCCTGACTAACTATTTTTAAGACCAGGCATCACAGACAAAACTCGATTTTCAGATTTTTGGATATTTTCCATTTATAGCATACTTTCACAATATGTAAAAAAAAAAAAAAAAAAGAAGAAGAAGTTTATGCTGCGCATAACATAAATTGTGTTGTATTTATTATTTTTCAGGTAGAAGTTCTACAGGTGTTTTTAATCTCTCCATATTGAATTATATATTATTGTAAAGCTTATTTCCTAAAACACAATGTTATGTGTGACGGCAGCCACCACATGCGCGACCACGCGCTTTTGTTTTTGTTTAATTTCCCCTGTACCGTAATGTGATTCACCCCACCTGTATGTCGTTAGTCTGTGTGATCAGTGTATGTATTTAAGCCCTCCTGTTCCTATCCAGTTTGTTGGTAATTGTTCCGTGTCGGGTCTATGTCCAGTGGTCTTCTGTTGTGTTTCATGTCTAAAATAAATGTCGTTCAGAGGTTGTGTCGTTCAGAGGCTGTGTCTAATGCCGGCCTGGCAGCGTGACATTATGGAGTCCATTTATAAACCTTGTAGACCTAGATTCTTTACAAATAATTTCACACACTGGTTCACAGGTCTTAAAGCCAGACTTTGACATTGTTTACTCAATATCTTGAGTAGTTTTGACATTTTATCCATAAAAAAAATATGCACTTGTCATACACGTGAATAGTGTTGTTGTTGTTTTTTAAAATAATCTCTGTAATAAACTGCTATGTGAAAGTCTAACCTTTGTGTTTCTTATCAAATAAAACCAAAAAAATCTGAGTTAAGTCAATTTATTGAAATTCGAATGCATATTCAAATAAAAAAATTTTTTTAAAGAAAAGTGTTATACAAAAAAAACTTGTATTTGTGTATACTTTCAACAGGTTAGGTTTCATTCAGGGTGTGGTACCTAGCTTTTGCCAAGAAGACTGAACAAAAAAACTGCTTATCCTCTTTTGCCAGCTAAAATCTGTACAACATTTTTAAAAAAAGTCAATTTATCTTTAAACTTGTATGGTATATATCCAGCTAATTTTAACAATCAACATTATGTAATGTATATGCCATGAGTATGTCAGTAGCTCAGCTCGCCCCGGGCCTGGTGATTCACCTTATCCAACCACCATTATACTGAGAAAATTACTTTACAAAACAGATAAAGGTAACTTCTGTACTTTTTATTAGCTATCACACAATACTTTTGAGGTGAACCAACTGTAAACTGTAAATGCTCCACTTCACTTTTCATAAAATCATCATAATTCTGGACTTCCATGAAATTTATTTGGAACAGAAAAAAATATCCTTTTTGGACACTTAATACATTCTCCATGTGCTCTTTCTCACCATAGATTAAATAAAACAGTCATCTCCTCCTGAAAATACTGCCACTAGTATTCATCTTATTCATCTTACCCCTACAAAGTGCACACTGTCATAAAAAAAAGATAACTATAATGTGTGGGGTTTTTTTTTAGGGAAGCCTAAACCCAGTTCTCCAAATGGCTTTCAGTTGGCGCTCACTGTGCCTCTCTTTACCAAGTCGCTAACTGTGCCAGAGGCCCTGGCGCTCAGCGATGCCAGTCTTGGAGCAGCTGGTGCAGGAGAAGCTCGCAGTGGCTTTGTGTGCCCGCCTGATCCACTGGCACACATGTGGTGCCATCCGGCATCTAGAAGAGCCACAGTGCTGGAATTTGGAGCCACGCACTGGTGGTTACAGGTGCAAAGTTGCAGGGAAATGCATGTGGTTCTTATTTAAAGCCTGCTGACAAAGAAGAGCTACATGATTCTTCATGAAAGACCACCACTGTTATTCTGCCATGTTCTCTTTCAGTGCAGATTGATGTGATTTGATTTTGAAACTATTAGCAAAACCCTGTAGTGGGTCTGTACGTCCTTCTCAAACTAACCAGAATTGTCACCTTAGATTCTCTCTCTCTCTCTCTCTCTCTCTCTCTCTCTCCCTCTCCCTCTTCTCTTCTCTTCTCTCTCTAATCCGCTGTAAATGGCCGGAGTCTCAGAGGGCTAGAAACGCTGCAGGTGAGGGAGTGTTGCGCTTGGCAGAGCACTCAGTGAAGCACGGAGAAGAGGCGACACAGAGGACCCAAACCTGGTGCTCAAGGTGACCTCACACACACACACACACACACACACGCACGCACGCACGCACGCATTCCTCCACACAGTATACTATCAGGCTTGGGGCAAATGTGCAGATCCATTCTCACACACAAAAATGAATGATAAAAGAGACAACAGTATAAAGAGATGGGCACCACTGACTAACATACTTTAGGTTTTGTGTCAGGATTCAAGATGCTTTTATTGCCATTTACAACAAAAGAATTTTACACAGTTTTCAGTCAAACATTTAATTGGGGTACAGAAAGGTAGGAGTTATAATAGTGCACGTGGAGATATTGCACATTACAAGCATTTACCAAATCAACAAGTTACATGACCATTAATATGAAAACCTACTAAGGTTAAGGTTAGGGGCGGAGTAAGCACTTATACCATTTTTTACGACTTAATTCAGATAAAATGGAATATAGTCCAACCACATCGACCTCACTCGTTCAAATTTGTACAATTGTTTTATGAAAACAGATTCAATAAATATTTTTACATTATTAGTGTGGGCATGGGGGAAGAAGTAATAATGCATATTAACCATGGAACAACCTGCCCTAATGGAAAAAAACAAAACAAATTTGCACAAACAAGGGCAATGGGGTTGGTTTTAATTAGATTTAATTTCGTTTGAATGAAGTCGTGAGAAAAGGTACGACCGCTAACCCTGCCCCTGACCCAGGAGTTCAATAAACCTTTGGTTTATGTTAATGGAAAGTGGAGCTGAGCTCCGTTACTATAATTTGATGGAAATGTAAATCATAGCATGGCATAATAGTGATAATAATAATGATAATAATAATGATGATGATGTAATACAGTTTCACACTGGTGTATAGAAAAATGCTTTCATTTCAAACATTTTGCCATGGAATTATTAAAATATTACACAATCATATTGCAAATATGGCATATTACATAGATATTATACATAAGGAGAGAAGGCATACATTGGACAGACATTCATTATGAACAGACCTATTTGTAACCTGATTATATTACAGAATGCAGTCAAATACATGTGTATGCTGTTCTTGTGGTTGTTTTAACTGCACCGCTCCTTTATAGCCCGCCCACATATACACATATACACACACGCACAAGGTTTTCTCCTCTCTCCTTGTCGGCTTTCTTTCTGATGAAAAGCAGGGATCATTACTTCAATCATCACGCCTTCATTCATCACTATAGAGCATCTTAATTATGAGTTGACAGTCAGGAGCAAGTCCAAACACACACACACACACGCGCGCGCACGCACACACACACACACACACAGAAACAGTGCACACCCACTTTCAAGTTCCTGTAAAAGGCTGGGGTTACAGCAGGCCACAGAACTGTATTTAACACTGCTAACTATCACATCTTTCACTCACTCAGTATGCAGTGAAGATAGATCAACTGTGTACGTCTCATTTTGAAGGGAAGGCCCAAGGTGTCAACACTCATCTGCTTGTCTAACCGAATTGTTTTGCAGTGTCAGTAATGCAATACCCAGCGGCAAAACCCCTCAGGTTCTACACATAGGACAAGCGGAAGCCCAGCTCAAGTAACTAGAGTCTCCTCCCCCTGAAATGCCCTTTGACCTGACATCTGACCCCTGCTGTGTTTCAGGAGGCAGCAGTTGTTATAGAGGATAATGGGTAAAAGACAGGGACGAGGTCGCTGTTTCAGGCCCTAGGGCAAAAATCCACCCCCATTCCACCCCTATAATTCTGTTTGCGGTGCGAATCTGAATCGCTCAGCCGTATCTCCCTCTCCCCCCTTCTCCCCGCACCTCAATCTCCCGTCTGTAGTTTGTCCGTTAACAAGATCTGATGGCATCAGATAACGGCTGGAAATTTGGCGCTGGGTGGCAAAGTCATTCTCCGCCGCCTTTGTTGCTACTGTCACGCTAAAGTGGTTCGTCGTCTTCACTTATTGCCAAGGCCAACGGTTATTGTTCATCAAAAAAAAAAGAGTATTCCAATATCAGATTTCGTTCCCACCCTGAACATGATTGCAAGAGGAAATATGTAGGACACACTGTTTGTGTGAGTGTGTGTGCAAACGAAGACGTTAGCTACGGTTATTTCTAGCATAGCACAAGTGTTCACCAAAGTATCGCTCTCTAGAACAAAACCCTCGAACTTCACACAGATCTTTATCCATTAATCTCTACCTGAAACAGTAAAAATCTCTTCATCCCAATTCCGGCAAACCACGCAATAGCTTAATGAGTGTCAGGGGGCCAAGCGCTAGATCTGTTCATCTCAATCAGATGAGAGAAGAGACCCTAAATGGATATTAATATCAAATCAGGGCCTGAGTGGTGGGAGCAGTGCAGCGTGAAATGCCCAATCTGTGGACGTGGGCTTCCTGTCCCAGCTGGCACTAACAGGAGCTGACCCCCAGGCTGCCCTCGCTTAGGCTCTGATTAATAATGGAGAGCAGGCACGGACGAGGACGCCTCTCAATGCTCTCATTCCTCGAGGTCCCCCTGCGTCAGTCACCCCAAAAAACACAGGGTTCACAGAAACCTGGGAGACTCCATGTATAATTGATGGTTGATCAGGATCAGAGAGGAGGAGTGATGCGCAGTCAGTGGCATTCTCCTGATATGATGAGTTGGAATGAGTCCCACGATGGGGGTCTCATTAGTTTAGCTTTCTGGAAGGCGTTCAATGCAAAAAGAAAGCAGATCAAGGACAAACAATAAGATGAGTCCAATATGACTCAATATGTTCAAATTGATGATTAGATCAGCTTCTGGATGGCGCTGTTTACTGCAAAGTTTCTACAACACTATCATTTAAAAGGTTTATCATGGCATTTTTGGTTAAACTTCAAGCAATGAATTGAGGAATATGGATAAGTGAATTGTGAAATGTTTGAGTTTTTATTTTATTGGAAACATTCAAGATTTAATTGGAAAAGGCAAAGTTCTCAATCACTCTAATTAAGCGCTTGTAGCACAAAACATTCATTTGCTTTACAATTGATATTAGAACTGACTTTGAGTCTTTTATCTAGAGGCTTATCTTGTTTACCCTTCATGCGCACCTGCCTTTAGTAAAGCACTAATTCAGAGTCCCATTAGGATGTGAGAGCAGCCAGTTAATAAGTCCTTAAATACAAAGATTTAGATTTTTGGTGGAACACTTGTTTAATATTGTCTGTGGCACTAATTGTGTTTAAACTGTAATAAAGCACAAGATACTCAAGATGTTCAAAAATAGTGTACATAATAATCCACTATGAGAAACTATACATCAGCATAAATGCAACAATGTGAAAAAAAAAGATTTAAAACAAAATCTATTGCCGCTTTAAAACAAACTATGCCTATGATAAATTATACATATTTTGTGTTTTTTCTTAAATTGGTGATTGTCAACACATCCTTCAGGTCACGAAGGGTGTATTTGTGTGTTAGTAAGCACACTTGTGAGCTTTCACTACTACCTTTCTGTTTCCACTGACTCCATCCACACGTGTTCAGTTGTCCTTTGAGGTGTTGATCAAACATGTCTAGACTCAAATGTACACTCAGGTGTCGTATTTCAAACCTGAAAGTGTTTAGGTCTCTTATCTCAACCCCTCATCTGCTGTCTGCTGCACTCCATACTCCCTCTGGGAACACATGCCAGGTCTCGCTTAGGCCCGCGCCCTCACAGCACCGTGTGGCACGGCTGTAGAGCTGTACACTTCACCAGTGTAGTGGAGGCTCACAATGCAACCAGATATCATGCTGAGACATTTTCTGTTGGGAGAATTTCAGTAACATTTACTGTGTTAAGTTTGGTCAGAACCTAATCTCGAACATATTTGTCTGATACTTTGTGTTGCTAATTGCTTAGAGACTAATGGAACCAACTTTGTCATATTTTACACTTTTGTGTATGTATATGTAGAATGATACTGTATACTGTATAATAATACTGTAAATGCAATATCAGAAATCAGGTAGAACTATATGGAGTTTTATATGGAATGAGTTAAAAACAGTAACTTTTAAATGTTTTATTTGCATTGGACATGCTGCCCAGTGGCTCCGCAGGTAGTGTTGGTTCCTCACAGCTCCAGGGTCCAGGGTTCGATTCTGTGCTCTGGTTTCAGTCTGTGAGTTTCGCATGTTCCCGGGTACTCCGGTTTCATGCCTGTAGGTGGATTGGCTATTCCAAATTACCCCTGAATGAATGAGTCAGTATGTACAGTCACTTCCAGGATTAACTCCCACCTTGTACATGTTTTTTTTGGGGGGGATAGACTTTGGATCCACTGCAGATTAGTGGTTATGGACAATGAATGAATTAATAAATAAACATATATACTATTTAGTACATGCTATAAAAGGTTGGATAGGTGTGATATAGCTATTGGTCAGACTGTGGTTTGTGCTCTGTGGCTACATAGTAATAGTGTTTTCACAGTAGAATAAATACATAAATAAGTCAAAATGGCCATTTATGGGTCTCAGTCATTGTTGTCTATTACAGCACTGCTATAATGAAGCAGCAATGTAGCAGTACGTAGTACTATACACTAGTGTGCATGTATAGTAACAGTAATCGTGATTTTAATTGAATATTTATATAATCTGTTGTAAATGAAAGGTCAGGTAAGGATGATCAGATAATGTTAATATGGGAATCACTCTTTGCCTAAAAATAAAACAATCATAAATTAAAATTGCTAAAGTCACATTAGTTATTTTTCATGTGCTCTAAAAGCTCAGGTAGAATGCAGCCGTTGATCTCTGATTGAAGAATTCAGTCTATAAAACATCACAGGTTTTAATGATGCATTTATACAGTGAAATCAATAATACAATAAGTAAGACAAGCATCAAGACTCTTTTCTATACCAGCGCCAAGGTGGTGGAATAAACTCACTCTGAGTCTCTTACTGCCTACTGTCTGTTGTTAGCAGTTAGTAGTGCCGTAGTTTGTTGGTATCTTTAGACCCTGGCTGATCATGAGGAGATGTTTAACAACACAGCATTTCTATAAGTCGCTCTGGATAAGAAATGCTGCCAAATACCATAAATCTAGTAATCTACAAGTAAGTAAGTAAGTAAGTAGGTAAGTAAGTAAGCCGAAAATGGCCTGTCTATGGCTCTCAGTTAATGTTGTCTTACAGGTAGTATCATAAATCAGTAACATTATGCAATACGTTGGTGAATTCTTTCAATCGTACAGTCTGAACAAAAGGATAATGTTATAATAATGTGATAATTTGATGTTACTGTCATATAGTGTGCCTGTTTGTTTTGTTTTAATCGTGTGAAAAAGAGCTTGCATGACAGGCTTGTGATCTGATCATTTCCTCCTGTCAGGATTTAAACACATAAATCTCGCCATCCAAACGACATTTCACACTCTTGCTCTCGCACACAATTAAAGTGCATTAGAGGCAGATTTACTCTTTTCTTTTCTCTTTTTCCAAGGCGCATAATTACAGGGTATGAATGAGTCACGGATGTGTGAGAGAGCGTCTGGAAAGAGGAAAGACAAACTTGTTCATCCGATTGTGACTGCCAGAGCGTTGCCCTGTGGAGCTGGGAGAGACAAACAAACCGAGGCCGAGAGAAAGAGGGAGCAAAATCCAATGTCATCTCTTTATTCCTGCTATTGTGTTCAATAATTCTTGTCTTTCATTCTCTCTCTGACTCTCTGATTATCTATAACAACCCACTTTTTGAATTAACCCTGCTGTTTTGCTTCCCAAACTATTCTGAATGCCAACTCTCACCAATTGCTTGCAAAATGATTTCTTTTTCAAGTCACTGGCAGACACAACTTTCTTGCCCCCCCCATCCTTTTTTTCTGCAACTGTAAGTAGAAACACAAGGACACACAAAGCAAGGGGAAGGCAGCGGCTCGTGGCCCGGTGGGAGGATTTGCCAATGAAAATATTTGGCGATCAGGAATGAATCAGAGGAGATAATAAGTGTTTTGGAATCTGCGCACCCTACGGAGTGCAAAACCCCCTCTCACTATCAGACACAACCATCGCGTGGCTTGTCTTTATCGGTGTTTAGCTGCTTCTCTCTGCAGAACCTGGTGAGAGGGTGTAATGTCTGGGCTGCAGTGTCCTCTGGTGGTGGAGGGAGGAAGGATGATCTGAGGGCAAATTGACTTGTATTATTTCCATTTCTTTAAACAAATTATGTAAGCCTAGAAAGCTCTTTGTGTTTCGCAAGGACATTTGGTGTCATATGTATTCTGCATGAAAGTCAGTACGTGTGTCTGTGTGGGATGGTGTTTTGTGTTGGTAAGATGAAGCAATAGAAGGTCTGATTCACCGAGAGAGCCGAGGAAAGGTGATGAGAGGGATAGAGTGAAAGACATCTTCTCACTCAATGTTTTTGAAGAGCATGAAAATAGGTGAAATATGGATGTTAAAGTTTCTTTGTGTGTCCGAGAGAAAAGAAAGCAAGTGAAGGGAGAAAATCGAACTATTGATCACTTTGTGTGTGATGTTGATACATTATTAAGCCTAGGCATATGTTGTGTTGTGGTGTGTTGTTTTGGTAAGGTGCTATAAATGAAGCAAGGGAAGGTTGGATTCACCAACAAAGGAGTGGGAATGTAAAGACAGCGACAAAGTGAGAGAGAGAAAAAATAGGTGAGGGAAGAAATCAAATAATTGCACGCTTCCTGCATATCGAGGAAGTGCGTATTGAGCTTAGGCCGTCCTGTGCAGAACGAGGCTGCTCCCCCTGCCGAGAAGAGTCGACAGGATTATGCCACAGCTTGTGTTCACTGATGATGAACAAGGTCTTGGTAGCGAGCACTTTAATGCAGGCGTAGATAGTGCACTCATTAGTGTCACTAATGACCACTGAAGTCTGCTGCTGTTCTAATCATGCATTTTGTTCTCAAAGAGACTCTGAGAGAGACTCTGCCTGTCTTTCTGTCTTTCTCTGTGAGTTCTACCATTGCTCCATCCATCCATCTTTTTACCTCTTTCAGTCTCTTCCTCCGTATTCTCTCTCTCCTGAGTGACTGGATTCACAGGCTGATTTATGTGTCGAGGACTTGGGCAATAAAGCTGGCCAGTCTTAATTGAACCCAGTTGCAGGGAAGACACCACAGATTCATCAGAGGCTCAGGAAAAGCGGTTTCTGCTTTACACAGATCAAGCATTCGCAGTCCACCAAAATCAAACCTTATACCTTTAAGAACATTAAGATGCGTACTCTTTGACATTGGCCCATGCAGAGCTTGATAATTAAAGGACTCAAAAGACGAATATCAAATCTATTTTGTTATGAAGACGCTGAGCCTCATATATCCTCAGAAATGTTGATTCCTCATTTAACTTAACAGGCAAAATTCATACCCAGCTGACAGAGCATGTTATCAAAACGTTCAGTAACGTATTCGAGGGGTTTCAAGACGGTTAGTCTGTGATGTTACAAAAATAATGTTCCTATAATAATGGTTTGCGTCGCAAAGTTCCCAGTTCCCCGGTTAGACAAAGAAACTAATATTATGAAAATGCAGTATTATGCAGTATTGTTCTTGGAGCATTTATGAACATTATTTAAAAACGTTCTCAGAACTTGACATATTTAACGTTCAAAGAACCAAAAGTTCCTAGGAACAAAATGTTCAGAAAACATCTGCTAACCTAATATTAGCTGGGTAGGAATTCTAACAAGAATTCTAAAAGGCCAAACCAAGCCTCACCCTAACCTTAATAAGTTGACTTGTGTGAATTCTTATGAATTTGCAATTTTTTTGACTGCTTTGCTTTCTGTGTGCTTTGCTCTACTCGTGGAGCAAAATGTGCCAGTTGTGCCAGTTTTCATTTAGTGTTGCTTTAGAAAGAATGGATTTTAGTATGGCTGATTTAAAGCTAAAGAAAAGCAGTGAGAAGCAGTGAAACGTTCTGTTGTATACAAATCATGCCTTCATAGTCAACCTAAATCAAGCCCTATACCTGTGAGTTCTGCAAATCCACCTGCACCATCGTCTATAGCATCAGTATTTGACAATTAGCCCATGATACACTTAAATATAATCAATGGACAAATCTGTCTATAATCTGTCTATATACAAACCTGTATAAAGATATAATGTTGAGCGTAGGGATGTGGTGATATACTGGTATGACGGTATGCCAGAGTAAACAATTCTGAAATAGTTATATTGTTAACTTTATGTTATACCAGTATAGAATAGCTTGAATGTACTACAAGACTTTTATAACAGTGATTACTTTTTAAACAGGAGAAAATAACAGAAAATGGTGTTTCTACATTGTTTTAATAAATTACTAAAGTCTAAGAGTGATCCTCTTAACAAGTCTGAAAAAATTATTCTAGCTGTTTACCCTAACCAAATAATTTAATGCTGGCACTATCACTGCGATCATGTAATGTCTTCCTCTTTGAAAATATGAAGTTTTTACCATGATGTACCGAAAAACTGATATTGGATGGTATCATACCATAGAAAATTTCATAACATTCCAGCCTCATCTATCATCAAAAATGTTTGAGTCCTCATTTATTTTCTCATTTCACTTACCTGGGACAGTGATGGTATCTTACTGTACTTGCTACTCTACATGTGGATGCATGCCAGTTTTCATTTAGTGTATTTTTGTGTTGCTGCTCAGGAAGAATGAATTTCAATATGGCTGATCTAAAGGTAGAGAGGGCCAACTATTCTCTTCTAGTTTTCCTGCCAGTACAGTATTCTTTCTCTGCCTTTTCTTTCACATCTTCTCCTCCTCTGAGCCCAAGGTGTTTTATTCTTCACGATGACTATCTTTTACACCGAATAAATATATTTATATATCATCTGAAAAGACTTTAGAGTGAATCTGTAAAAGCATAGGCCTCTTTTAAAAAAGAATCTTAAGGCTTGGGCAAAAGCGTACAATGGCTTAGTCTTTTTTTTTTAACTCTCTTTTTCTTGCCAGTCATCTTTGTGATACTTGCAAACACAGAGCTTTATGACAAGAGCTCTAACTTAAATCAATTTAAACCGGCCTTTGAAATTCCTTTTGCTATGCCATTGTGCGCATCTGAAAAAGAATGAAAGGCAAATCGGAATTGTAACATCTGTCGTGTTTGGGTGCTTTTTCCCCCCACCAAGCGTTTCTTCCATCATATGCACAAAAGGGTATTGATCGATTCTATTCCATTTGAAGGTTTTAAAAATAGAACAGAATATATCCAACATTTTGAGAGGAAGAGAGAGAAAAGGAATGGAGGGAGAAAGAATGCCAAACCCCACAGGCAAGCAAACGCCTTTAAGGAAGGACAGAGGCAGCCAAGCTCTGTTTAAGCCAACTGGATGATTCATTTAAGCACATCTCTTGTCTTCTTAAGCACTGTGTATTGTGCTGCCTGGGGACTCTCTCTCTTTTCTCTCTCCCCCTTTCTCTCTCTGACTTTTTCTCTTTCTCTGTACTGCAAGTCTGTGAAGCACTGCCTCATGAGTCTGATTCAAGAGTACTGGGCCAGCAATCGACCGCAAGGCACATTCTGAGAGGTACATACAAGGTAAAGGTGCAACATTAGTCCAGGCTTACCTCAGTGATCACCAATGCAGCAATCTGTTACAACAACCTGAGCTCATACAATATTTATGGAAATCCTAACCAACAATTAAACAAATTAAGTTTTATTAAAGATGTGAATGCTAATCGCTATTGCTTTATCCTTCTTAACTTTACATTTATACAGCTTTTGTGAATACTTATGAATTTGCACCATGTGACCATGTTGGTTACAATGCAACATTCTAAAGTTAGAATTAGGGTGTGACAGTCTAATATGTCTGATGGTACACCATGATAAGGAAATCTGAAATAGTTATTGCGCTAATGTTATGTTACATAAATATAGATAAATGCCTTTACCAAATCCATTATTTCCAGGTGTGGCACATCTCTCTAAATCTACAGTGGGCTTCAAAAGTCAGACCACATTGAAAATCTGGGATTTTTTTCATTGCCACTGTATGGCACTCTAAAACGCTTTGCTGAAACTGCATCCGTTGTATCCAAAGCACAATCAGGCAGACCAAAAGTGAGCACACCATCAGAAGACAAATACATAAAGCTTTGTTCACTGAGAGAGAGAACAGCAACTTCATCACAGATACAGAATGTGCTGAATAAAGAAC
>JAOUQW010000015.1:13094379-13113272 GCA_028565825.1 Olivaichthys viedmensis
TAACAGAAGGGTTTATGTAAGGAGATGAACAGAAGAGAGATTGATACCACAGTGGATCAAAACAACAGTGAAACATGATGGTGGATTTTCAATGTCAATGTCAATAGATTAATTTAGATCTAGATGAAAATGAACCACTGTGTCTTTTCCAATCCAAGTGAATTGGGTTCCTCACTAGGTGATTTTTTTTCCCGGACTAATAGCTGTGTAAGAATTTTAGTAGTTTCCCTTATCAAATAAAATTATATGGCATTTAATTGAATAAATTCAGCGAAGTACTGAAAACTGTGATGTTGGCTTGTGCGGTTTTTTCATATCATTCCACCCCTAGTGACAAATACATAATCTATATATCAATTACTGTATATATCAATGTCCTGACATAGCTTCTGGAACACTCTTTGCTAGCACTATATCATATTTGGATAATCAGGTCTGCTTTTCTATTGGCAGACTAGAGATGCAGGGTCAGCTCCCTTTCTCCAGGGATACAGCACTCATATTTGTTGTGGTTGAATTATGGACGTCTGTGTTAGAAAGAGCTTGAACTGGATGAGCACAGCCTACGAGAAAGGCTCTCCCTCTAAGTCAACTATCTCATTGACCACACTTCGAACTCAGTGCATTCTTGAGCCTCTGCGAAAAAAGGCATCTGGCCCACATAACACATGTGAACAAGTGCAGTACACTTGGAAAAAAAGCCTCTCCTAAACAGCCAGTAGCTCTGATACAAGAAAATCCTAGCTAAGCCACTAAACTGTGTTTAAGCAGTGACCATGAGGAGAGGCTGGCATTAGAATCTCTCCCAGCCATCGGTGTGTGATTTGCAGTGCTGGAGCTTCCGGGCTGTAAGGAGAGAGAAGTGTGTATCGGGAAGGGAGTGTGTGTATGTGTGTGTGTGTGTGTGTGTGTGTGTGTGTTGGGGATGGGGGGGATGAGTGATCTGTCCTGATCTCTACCCCTCTTAAATCGTGCAGGAAAATGGAGGCTGCTGGGATTAGGGGGCTTCTGTAATTGTGGTGAGATGGTAGAGTCAGAGAGCAGTGATTCTACTGGATTAAGACAACAGTGTGTGCGTGCGTGTGTGTGTGTTGAGGGGGGTTCATCGGCACCCCTAAGGCTATTTTGACAGGAGAGAAAAGCCTCTCTTACTTTTTCTGTGGGAGAAAGAGATGGAACACTATCAGTTTTCATTTTTGAGCAACAGCATGGCCTTATGGTTGTCTTTCTTTGTCATTTGAAAGTCCATTAGCGTGTCATTTACCTTCGCAAACCACACAGGAGTCTCACAATGATTGCTTCCGCACACTGAACTTCGATTTGAACATTGAAGCTAGCCTGATTATCACTAGGATGATATTAAGAGCAACATTAAGAGCAGTGGTGAGTGCAGTGCAGCACGGCAGCAGTATGAGAGTGTGTTTATCATTTCTGGAGCTCTTTTGTCTCTGTAGGGGAGGTGACCCCATGTCTGCTGCTTGTATCAGCGGCGCTGCTTTGTGCTTGAGGGAAGATTTAGCCTCTCAAAGCATCTCCGAGCCCTGGCTTTCCTTGCAAACACCCTGGCTGCCACCTCGCCTTTGCTCCCGCTCAAACATTAATCTTACTCTCCTCTTCTGCATCTCTGAAACGTTCGCATTGTCTGAGCGCCTCAGCTAACACACACACACACACACACATATATATATATATATGTATTTTTGCGTCTGGGAGAATCAGCCGAGTCGCATTGTTCCCAAATCATTGTAATATCTATTTAGAGTGGCAACAGCAGTGGCTGCTGATGCTCGGGTATTCAAAAGAGCCTTAAGACTTCGAAAAGCTGAAAGAGCTTATCCCTATATTCTTAAACTCTCTTCTTTTATGCACGTCTTAGGCATTAAGGATAGGGTTGTGAAAAGCGATTGTTCGACTGCCGCAGTGAAGCAGCAAGCATTTGTATACGTGGGTGGGGGACTTTTATTTCACGCTGAAATCCTCTCTTCTCTTCCCCGATTAGTCTTTCTCTCTCTTTCTCTTTTTCTGCCTTTCTTCATGACTGTAAATATCAACTGCGCCCCTTAACTCTTAACGGTGTACAGGCCGGCGTAATGTGCTTTTAAAGATACATTATGCGAAAGATTTTCCGCCATATACACAGCGCCGCTTGGAAATAAGAAAAGGCTATTTTATGGAGCCTGAAAACAAATTCGCTGCAGTGAAGAAGAAAAGAGAGAAAAGTGATTTGAAGGGGAAAAATAAATACTGAAAAAATAACTTTGCGGTATCTAGTTGTCACATAGCACAATAAAGGAAAGCTTCCAATAGGGTTGGGAAAATCAGTTTATAAATATATATGTGTAAAATTCTCAGTGTCCCATTTTTGGAGCCTTATTGCTGTGTCTTAAATCCCTGCTTGCTCTTTCTTCATATAGTGTGTTGTGCAAATGCATTTCAAAGCCTTTTCTCCAAGCACAATGGACTACCACCGTGGAAGTTTAGCTTTTTTGCTACAGCTCAGGACGAAAGCGCTGTGTGTTAGAAAAGCTAGAAGGCTCACGGTTTCTTAACCACACCACGAGATCTATTGTGGAACTAAAAATCTCTCATATTTACAGAATGGATAACAAACACTGCAGCAAAATAACTTGTCAGCTTATATCACTGACCACTGCTTTTTTATGTCATAATACGCTTTTTCAGGTTAAAGCTATGCGTCATATATATTTAGCAATTTTGAAACAGCAAGGTTGTCATCAAGAAACATTGCTCATTGCATAACTGAATTTCAGAGCGAGAATAAATTTCCTTCGATAATGATGGTGCACAAGATCAGAAGCCACTGCGTGTTACATTTTAGTCATTTGGCAAACACTGTTATTCAGAGCGACTTACAAAAAGTGCAAACAGCTGAAAGCACAATGAGACAATATACTTACAGAATTTGCAAAGATTTAGAACCTGAAAGACAAGAGACTAATGCTGTTTTTTACAAGTGCTAGAGTCTTTTTTGTAGATGGTAACTAAAACGGACAAATTCAAAGCTTAATTAAGGACCTAAGTGAATAAACACTAGATGCCAGTGCAGCGGTACAGAGAAGTGTTACCCTAGATAGTGTATGTAGAGGTAACTTTTTAGACCATTGAGAAAGAAATGTGTCTTCGAACACAAGGACATGTTGTTTATTGAGGCTTGGAGAACACACTTTCTTTTCCTATATGGATGTGTGATGATAAACTTTAGACCATCGGTTTTACTGGCTCATATTGACATTAGCATTTATTATTTGGCTGCATGTAAACATAAATATTGTAATAGGAATTAAATATAAAATATAAAAAGGTTAAATATATAGAAGAAATTAAAGATTAGAATATTGACTAGTCTTTGCATTATGTACAAAATACAGGAAGTGCAGGTGTGTGTGTGTGTGTGTGTGTGTGTATGTGTGTGTGTGTGTGTGTGTGTGAGAGAGAGAGAGAGAGAGCAAGGGATCCTAAACAGAACTGAAATACACTCCTAGTCCGGCGCTGGGGGGCAGCTGTTGTCGATATTCAGTGGAGCTGGGCTCAGGCCCTGGAGGACCCGTTAACATGAAACAAATTGCTCTCTAATTGTCAGGAGAGTGAATTGTGACTGCGAGCGTTTGTAATTCTGTCGGCTGATGCACGCCGCGGCTCTTTAATTGAGCGAGTAGGGCTCGAGCTCGACTGACTGCTCGGGTAATAGGAATGAGCAGTGTGGATATTTTAATCAGCTCTCACTCCTCAACAGGATGGAAATGATTGTGAAGGGCCTCTCATCAGCAAAGCAGAGCTGCCATCCATCTTAAGAGCTACTAGGTGCACATGACAATCATTCTCTCTCTCCCTCTCTCTCTCTGGACATATGGTACTTGCCACAGGCCCTTAAGCTTTAACCACGGGTTGGTCAGGACACATAAATGTGTTGTGTTAGGCGTAATAATGAGCAGGTTTCAATACGTTGTGCTATGTGGTCGCTTCTTTTTAACACGTACAATAAACATCACATATAGCACCAGGTCACAATGCTAAAGTGTGGACTGATTCAAAAAGGTGCGTATGCAAAAAATATCACCACATTCTCGCTGTTCTTTCTTTTTTAACAAAACAGTCCAGGTCACCAGCAAGTAAAACAAAGGCTGTGATTACGACGTGAGAGCCAAACGTCTGTCGCCGAGACTCGGGCCTTGTGTTTCTGTGAATAGGGGTCATCGCAGGCCGTATGAGAACGCCTCCCTTTGTTTTTTAGCCTTCAGGATATTCGCCGAGGCGTTTCATATGCAAAACTTTGCGCCATATCGCCGGACGCTCTCATTTGTCCTTGCCGCGTTTGTCATTAATCTTTGGCCCGGTTGTGGTGGGAGACGGCACTGATTTGTATAGACCAATCTCCACTGGGAATCCGAAGACGTTCGGAAATAATATAATGGCATTACGGCGGGCAGCGCTAAAAACATGTCACATAAATTATACATTAGCAAAGAGTGACAGACCCCACAGATTGATATGACAGCTTTCAGTTACACTGTAGTAGGGCTATAAGAAAAATAAATAAATAACACCTTCCTCCTTCCCTTAAGGCCCCGGCCTCATCACGGCAGCTTTCATTAACGCTCAAGTGGGCCGTTTTATTAGAGGCTGTTTGATGATACACAATGCCGGTGCACACACACAGGAGTAAAAACCCTCCTACTGAGGTGCGCACAGAAAGAAATTAAGCACAGATTAGAATGTATTAAGTTGCATTTGCTTTATGTGCTCTGGCTCTCTGTTAGACACTTAAACCTAAATATGACTCCCGGATTGGATGACTTGGGTGCAGTCAGTGCGGCTGGGATGGCTGGCTAAAGGACATTCTGGTGATCTTCTGTCCTTATCATTTCTTTTAATGAGACTCTACTGTTGTTTGATTTGATCATTTGTGATTTTGGTGACACTTTTTATTTAATATAACCCATCTTACTGGGTGGTTCTTAAGGTATGAGAAGCAGTGTAATGTACCAACTTATAAATAGAGAGTAGCTACAATGGACTAAATATTGAACTAATATTAATTACAACATGTAGTTACATGGTCTCACACTTGAAAATTTGTATGAAAATGTTAACTTTATTGTTTGTACAACTTTATTTATATGAAATCAAATGACATCCAAGCATATTGCCCTCACTCATTCAAATTCTTACAAATTTTTCATGAGATTAGGCTCAAATTCCAAAACTTGTAAAGTCATATTTACAATTAAATAAAATGATTCTCTGATGAACACTAAATAAGCCATAGGCAGCGGCCATCGGGCTCTTCTGAAAGATTGTATTAGATGTTCATTCTGTCAGTATCACCAGTGACCATATCTGTACTCTAAGGAGTAAATGGCACTGCATCTTCCACTCATGCCCCCCTCATAATGTCGCTGTGAACTTTAATCTGATATTGTATGCCCATGCATTAATGTCGCACCTCTTAGCTGAGACTCTAGTACCTGTGCACCACTTACCCCATTGACATTGGTGGTTGAAGGCACTTCTCCTCTGCCTTAATAGGGCTACAATGCACAGTCTTCTAAAGGAAAATGGGAAAAAAAAGAAAAAGTGAAGTACAGGGCGCAGATCAAAATGGCCCAATACCCTCAGGGCCAGGAAAACAAGGTGAACAGGGTACAACAAGTACTAAGGCACACTTCAGAGTGGTACACAGCTAACAGACGCAAAAGCCTGGAGACTTTGTTGGCAGAGATGAATTAGAGGACTGGAAATAGCCTTTTTCACCTTTCCTCTAATACAGCCAGTCAACACACACATGCGCACACACCTCACTCCTCTATCTCTTTCACCCTCCTTCCAAACATTCACAAAAAAAGACAGCGAGGGAGAGAAAGCGGTGTCTAGAGGGAGAAAAGACTGCAACATGTTCAAAGTGAGACTCTGTCTTCAGTTCCCCAGAAAGCCGTTTCGATTATCCTGCACGCGTGACGCAAGCGGGAAATAACACGGTTGACCCTTTTGTGCGTGCACTTTGAGAAGTTTGTTAGGCCGAGGAGGCTCATAATAATTCACAAGAGCTCATGTATATTAAGCAGAAATTCTTCAGCTTTTATGATGAATTGCCAGGGTAACGGTGGGACACCTCTTTTGCATTTCAATACGTGGGACTGTCAGACTCTTATTTCATTACCCAGCGTCACATTAGCTGATGGATTTTAATTTGATTTTTTTTCCATTCTCGCTCTCGCTCTCTCTCTTCCTCGATAGCCAGGTATCCACTGAGACCAGGGCTGAACAAGCAGCCTCCTAATGCAGCTCTTAATGGGAAAGAAAGGAAATAAATCATATAAAAATACAAGCATTATGCCTGGAAATTCTAAGGCCACCACTATGCACGTGAATTAACATAGCAGTATTGTACACCAAAATCTTTTGAAAAAGTGTAAAATAATGCCCATCCTTTGTCTTTGCTAAGTGCTCGATAATGCTCGATAAAAATCTGGATGTCACTAAAAGCAAGGTATGGCAGGCTGAAGCAATATTGTGTCATTTTTTCCCCCTTACTTTACCTTCACATTCATCTCTCTCTCTTCTTCTCTCTCGCTCTGTAATAACCCCATGCCATAATCTACAATACAAACTCAGCCATTGAATCCTTTTACGCCTTGCTCATTTAAAGAGGGAAGTGGGATCCAAATAAAAGGGACCTACTCAATTAACAAATGGCTTTTGCCTTCCGCGCCCCCTGTTTAATCTGTTTGCGCCAAATCCAACTAATAATACGTTAATGGAGGAAAAGATTATAGCGGCTGAAATGAGACACTCAGTGGAGGCAGTAATTACTCTCGCCATAGTGCTCAATAAGCACACACTGCTGCATCAAAAGCAGGTCAGCATGAGACCTGAGAAATACTCGGATCCCCCGTCTGCAAACTGGTTTATTATATTACTCACATGAGTGGAGTCATATGGAGCGATTATACAGTGTGAAAAAAATGAAACAAATTTGACTTTTATATGTATTATTCAAACATAAATCCAGCAAAGTTTGACAATAGAAGCCTCTATCACATCAGACAAATTGACAAGCAAAGCACAGATAAGTTAATAGCATCTGATCTTCCTCTTCCTTAAAACCATTTTATATTGTAAAAATAAGCACTTAAACGTTGAATCTACCAAACTTCACATAGGTCCATCAAATGCGCACACTTTCGTGAATTAGCCTGTAGACCATACAATTGCAAACTTGATCATATGACCTCACCACAATAGATCGCTAACTTTTTTTTTTAGAGAACATGGCTGCTGGTTTTAATTACACAATATAATAGCTAGCCTAACGTTAGTTTTCTCGTAAACTTGGCTACTGGTTTTGATTACACAGTATAATAGTGTACCTAATGTTAGCTAGCTTGCCAGCAAACGTGGCTAGCAACTTACCGCCAGAAAGATACTGCTGGAGAGGTATTGTTAATGTTAACTAAGCTAACTAGTTAGCTTGGTAATGTTAGCACAGTGCTACATTCAGGTAGGTGGCTAGCTTAGCTAATGTTGCTAGACGATTAAATTGTGTCACTGAAACCAGTATTTCATTCTAAGCACTACCCCGAGCCGAATAAATGAAAAGAAATGCTAGTTCCAGTCACTAGTACGGAACCTTAACCAGTTGTATTAAATGTTCTTTTCTTGTCATAAATCAAGTTTGCATTTGTCTGATAAAATTTTACTTGTTGACCCAGAGACCACTGTCTCTTGGCAAAATCAGGGCATGCTGGTCTAAATGCCTCCGTGTCAATAGTTTCACATTTGCAAATTCGTAACAATTCACAGGACTTAACTTGTATGAATAGTTACGAAGGTTAAGGTTAGGGGCAGGGTTAGCATTAATACCTTTTCTTGCAACTTTATTCGCCCTCACTCGTTCAAATTCGTACCAATTTCTCATTAGATCAGGTTCCCCCATATTTGTTGAGGAACAATGCTAAATAAGAGCGTCTTTTTGTCTACCCTTTCCCACTGTAGGTATTAGCTGGCATCAGCTCCTTGCCATTTATCTTCAGCACCCTGCTGTAATTCACAGAGGCCGGATGAATTGGTGTGATAGGGCCATGTGCTTGAATGCATTATTGCAGCTCATAATTCAAAACTAATGGCTAGTTAAGCTGAAGAGAGGATCTGAGCATGGCTGTTAATACAAAGTCAGGTAATAAGAGGTGAGGTATGACTGAGGGAAATGACTGATGGTGACTCAGTTGGAGAATGAAAGAGGAACGAAAGGGACGTGTGAATCAGCTTCCAGACTCTCTCTCTCTCTCTCTCTCTCTCTCTCTCTCCCTCTCTCTCTCTCTCTCTCTCTCTCTGTATCTCTCTCTCCCTCTCTCTCTCTCCTTCTCTCTATATATATATCTCTCTCTCCCTCTCTGTGATCACAGTTAATTAGCAGTGTACATGGTCTGCTATTTAATCTGTGTGCAATGAGATGAGAGATTAAGAACTGAAAAGATGTTTAGATAATCTTGCTGTGCTCACTGTAGCAATTCCTGAAAAGGAATATCAGTCCACCGTGTCTGACACCTAAAGTGGAAAACAAAATTACTCGGTGCTGGGCAATATACCATTTAGCAATTATTATTATTAAATGTACACTGCTACCTTAGTTGGGCAACTTTGGTAATGGAGTTGGAATGCACAATCAAAATCTCAATTAGCCCACAGTGTATTTTGGCCCATAAAATGCACATGTATTCATTTGGCAGACTTTTTTTTCTAAGGGACTAAAGAAATGAGGCAGAATCCAATCTAATCTGATGGTTAAAGGCCTTTGCAAGGGCCCAACAGTGGCTCTCTGATAGTTATAGTATATGAACTCAGGTTTCTAGTCACTAGTGTAGAACCTTACCCACAGAGGTGCAGAGCTACCACTCATACTACTTGGCATCCTATTTTTGGAGAAACCAATATTCAAATCTTGTATATTTTATTTAAAAAGAGTTTTAGGCTTTTATTATTTTTTTACTTTGGTTTTGCTAGTTATCCAGCATTACAAATGATCATTAACTTTAGCCGATAAGCGTTATGACCAACTTCTCATACGCCATCGGTAACAGCAGACACTTCTCCGCCTTTTCCCTCCTTCTCCGTGCATCCCTCAATCCCTCCGAATGTCATCCTGCCTGCCCAGGCACTGCATTAACCGTAGGCTAGCATAAAAGTAATTGGAAACTGACACGAGCTTGAGCTCCAATTAACGCTCACGCCAAAAGTCCCACTTGTGTGTAATCTGCAATAATGGCTCTGTGTTTTGGGGGAAAGCGGGTCAGCGGTGTTCACTGCTAACCTTCTGACACTA
Source organism: Olivaichthys viedmensis (assembly GCA_028565825.1). Taxonomy (NCBI): domain Eukaryota; kingdom Metazoa; phylum Chordata; class Actinopteri; order Siluriformes; family Diplomystidae; genus Olivaichthys; species Olivaichthys viedmensis. The sequence goes on from JAOUQW010000015.1 coordinate 13,103,720, forward strand.
GGTTCTTCAGCTTCGTACAAAGGAAGACCCTTTCCGCAATAATCTCCATTTCAGCTCGCTTTTTCCCCATCGCTTTACGTGGTGTTCCACTCCATCGCTGGAAGTCTTGTTGGGTGTAATTGACTGCTGACAAATTGGCGACATGGTTGTTAATTATTACCTCAGGCTATAGTGACCGATGGGGGGAAGAGTGTACCTTCACCTCAGTGTATTTAAATAGCCATGAATTCTGTGCTAGTTCAGAGCCAAGACTCTCACTGTGTTAGGCACAATGCGCCTGGTTTACTGACGACTCTGTTTAGTCTTTCTGTTCAGAAGGAGACAACGTGAGTCCAACCAACCTGAGCTTAAAACACAAGTGAAATAGTTCACTGCTTCATAAATGTGTGTCTAGTAGCAAGTCAAGACGACTTGTACTATAATCTTAATGACTTTTGCCACTACAGGGACCATAGATATACATATTAGAGACCTAAATAGCTGAAGACGTCATTCTATACAAAGTGACGTGAAGCCACTTGGCCACTATACTGATACTTTCTCTCCGTGCTGTAAAATGAATGCAGATATAACAAAAATACTGAGGTGTGCCTGCAACAACACCAAATCAAAGTGTTGTGGCAAGACTTTTGATGTGTAAGTATCCTTGTAAAAAGTTCATTGCTTTATAAGTCAAGAGGGTAACTGACATTAGCTTGTGTACATGTTGTCTAATGGTTCTTGAAGAATTATTCGCTAAGTTAGCTAGCTAGGTTTCTCTGCATAGATTAACTAGCGACGTCAACTTGCTAGATTTTTATTTGACGAAGGTCAGTTAAGCAATTTAAGCAATTTATAAGAACTTTTTTGTTAAATATATTGCTCTCAGTATCCGGAAACTCTATAGTTGTCTTAGACCAAAGATAAGGGTTTCACACATGTAAAATCCCTTTGACATCCATCACCACAGGGAAACCCAAAGAGCTTTCAGCACAAAAGAGACAGATGGTTGTTGACCTGCAAGTCAGGTAATGGAAATAAAAAATGCATAAACAGGGAAAAGTAACATCAGGTCTGGAACAGTTGAAAATTTGCCAGGAAGAAGACCCATGAGAATACTGTCTGCCGCACAGTGAGGAGGATGATGAGGGAGGCAAAGAGGACCCAAAGATCACATTTTAGATGATTCTTGGGGTTATCAAGTTTCAAAATCATGACTTTTACTTGAATAACAACACGATGTTTGGAAAAGTTATACAAAAGAAGCCCTTCATGAGAGCAATCCACAAAATTCAGCGCCTGAACTTCACCAAGTGTCATTGAAACTACAAATGGAATCACGTATTGTGACCAAAATCAAGCTTTTTGGCCATGCACACCACTGACAGGTTTGGCAAAAATGGGGAAAACCCTCATACCCACTGTAAAAAGACTTCAGATTTAAACCCTATTAAAAAATGCAGTCCAAGATCCCAAGTGATCCCAAGATAAAAGTGTTCTCCAATCTTGTTATACATTACAGGAAGAGGCTCAGTGCAGTTGCCTTGACTTACTACTACCTGACATTCAAACTTACCTGGATAACTGAAAACACATAGTCATAAATGTTTGTATACTACAACTACATATGCTAACATTGTAACATAATGCAATAACTTCTGTAAAATGCTCATTGTCTTATTTGGTTGTGTTTGCCTTGCTGTGTTAATTCAGTAATGCAGCCCGGATAGGGAGACAGGGCTTTGGCTCTACTCAGGCGTCTATATCGGGTTTTCGCCGCAGGAGGATACGGACGGAGGCGTAAAACTATTGGACACAATGGCACTAATGAGCTTAGAGCCTCTTCTTTCTTTAATCAAGACACACACACATGCAGCACAAAGAGAGATGCCGCAAACGCAATTCTCCACCACAGCTCCACAGCCTCTCTTCTCCTGCGCAGCATTACCTATGGCAAAAATCAGCAGACACACAGGATTTCCAAGGCCCCGCACACTTTGAAAACTCTTCCATCCTCCAACATTCTGCTCTGTTCACTGCTCATGGAGCCTAGTCGTGCACAAAGCCTTGATCTGCTTTGTCACTTATGATGGTGTGAGAATGTCTGCTAGAAAAGGGCCATGCAGTATTGTTATTTCTCATTCTAGCATCTTTCATAACCTTTGCAAATGAGGACAGATTAGGTAGACCATTGAAACGCTGACAATAATGATAAGAAGAAGTATGAGGAATAACAATATTCTGTTTGGAGTGAAAAGTACAATAAATAATATGAAGACAAGAAAAGATGGCGAAGGGAATAAATGGTTTCCGACCATCTGGTTAGTGGACTTTCCCTAGTTTTTTTCCCCTGCATTCACACTGACAGTGACGTGAGGCGATAAAGTGGATGGAAATCTTTCAATTTCAATGATAGTTTGCGATTTACAGCAACAGAAGGTGTAGGGACTATCAGCAAATCAACAAAGTTGAGCAGAGTTTAACTTAATGCAAATGAGAATCGAAGTGATGTGGCGAATACTAATGGAAGTGGTTTTTAATGCAAAAATGACTGATGGTGGTTGTATCCATATGTAAAAGGCCTTGGTGGTATCACCTAGACCTGATGTTTGGACGTATTGTCTACAAATTATGCTTGCCAAAAATCAATAAAACAATAATCTGAGCTTATAAAGAGTCCAGTTGAACACACATCCTACTTATGCTAAATTCTACATCTACATGTAATCATTACCCATGTTGATACGGTCCAGCAAACAGTATTTGGTATCTTTCATTATATAAATGTGCTCTTTTCCCTGCACACAGATGAGGAAGGCATTTCATTGAAGCATAATCGGAACCTTGACATAATGTCGGATTCCCATCTGTAATTTGAAAGTAGAATGAAAGGCAAAGAAAGGAGGATGCCTGCAAGGGCACCAGGCGGTTAAAGATGGCTGCCGTCGGCCCAGCTGCCCTCGCTCCTTTCGTCTAACACTCAGAGCGAGAGGAATATCCCTTTGTTATCTTCCCTCTCTCTCTGGAAATGATCGCCCTCTCCACTTCCCCAAGCCCCACGGAGCCTTGAGAATCGAGCTGGCCGGAGACGGAGAATAGCTACATTTATAATTTTTTTTCTCCTTTCTCTCTCTTCGCTCTCCATAGATTAATTTTCCAGGAAGGCCTGTCACTGCCCATACTGGGCAAGAGAGAGAGCGAGAGAGAAAGTACAATAGGAGGGGAGGGGAGAGATTGGGGCTATGGCGCAAAAGCCTTTTTTTCGGTTTCCTTTTTTCCCCCTGCTTTTTTTCTCTTTGACAGATCATTTTCATGCGGGGTATCAGGGGGTCTGGCCGATAATTGGCATGCAGATTGCTACTGATGGCGTCCCGCAACAGAAGAAAAGAGCCAGCTAGTTAGAATAATGAGGCAGCCGCGCTGATGGATGGCCGAGAGAGGAGGTCATACAAAGAGTTTGAGACGCAATCCAAACCTGACACTCCTCCCCTCCTTACATTTCTCCCAATATCACCACCTCTTGCCTCAGCCGCTTCGCCTTTTTCTTCCATGTTTCATTAGAATCTTAAGCTCTTCCTCTCTCTGCTTCTCTACTTATCAGGAGCGTAAAATGGTTTTCTTTCTTTTTTTCCTTCCTTCCTTCCTTCTGCCCACTGTTCCTCTCTTTCATTATTTCTACATCTTTTCATTTGTCCTCTACTCTCTCCTTTCTTTTTCATTATATGTTCCTCCAGGCCCTGGGAAGGACACTGAATGGTGGAAGCTGGAGGTGAGTGTATGTGTGTGTTGGTGTGTATCAGACACCAGTACGTACACAGGATGAATCCAATGTCACGCCTCATTAGGGTAGTGCATATTCAATCCTGCCTGAGTTTTAATTACCGCGTGGCAATTAAATGTTGCTTTCCAGTGCGTCTCTGTGCCCATCAGTCAGCAGGAATCCACCTCTGCCACCTACCAGATAGAGAAAGGATGATGGAAAAGGCTCATGTGCTATCATTTACTCTTCAACCAAACAATGCTTTTACTAACAACCAAATAATGCATTTATCTACAGTTAGATATCTGCACCCTATATAAATATACTACATCTTCCACACAATAAGTCACTCTGGAGTAAAAGATGCACCCCTATAAATTCTACCAGCATAGAAAAGAAATCAGTATCTTTTTATATATTGCTTTGTTGTATAAGTTGCGTTAATGTAGCAGGTATTTTTATTTCATATAATGTGCTTCTTAAACTACTGGTGTAGTGTAGTATGTAGTGTGTATACATGTTTAATGCTGTAATTCACTTTTTAAGTAGCTTTTGTTTATTCAATCAATAATTTGACATTAATGGAGATATTTAAGAAATTATACGATAAGGGTAATTTCCACTAGCACAGCTATGGGATTTCAATGTTACATTAGCCTGCTGTAAAAGCACTAACAAACAGGCAAACTACTGTACAGTAACTGCTACTGCTAGCCTACTGTAAAAATACTAACAAATAGACATATTACAATTAGGCTAATGCAAACTTTAATTATGTCACTTTGCTCTAAAGTTGCAGCACCTATAGTCTGTGTCCTATAGTCCAGAATATTTTACTGTATATCTATTTATCTGGCCTATATGAATAACAGCCATCACTGTGATATCGCAGCTGCTTACTTATCCCAGTCGTCTTTCTTTCACAAGGCAGTAAAAAATCATTTTAAACCCACATTTACTTCAAAAAGCTAAATGGCGCTTTACTCTGTATTATGTTACACTCAGCTATGTGATCACCTCCTCTGCATGACATAACATGTCTTTAATAGCAGTATTATGTTAATAACCTTTAATTTACATTACGAGAGTTTGCGGCCATGGTTCTTAAATCCCCAGATGGAAAAGGTTTGATCTGTGTTTCCTTGCCATGCCTTTGGCATTAGGTTTAATTCTCAATACTCTGCTGGGGCTAGTCAACAGCATAGTCATGTGATTTTGGAAGTGTGTCATTATAAACATGAACAGCTCTTTCACCTCGGTGTGAGCTATAGCCTACTACATGTCAGTCAGGCATAATTATTCTTTGAATGAAGTGTAGGAATAGGAATGCTGACACACCCTGTTTCGGACTTTGTGCTACAGTCAAGTGCTTAGTTTTTATTACGCCATCGCCTTGGAGCTTAAACCGCTACATGGAAAACCACTTAACTATATACATCTAAGAGAAAATGTTTTAAATCCTTTGGCGTTATCTGGATGTCTACTCTGCAAATGTGCTCTGATCTTCATCTGTTGGATATAGTGGATCCAACAGAAGAAATTCTGTAATATAGAACGGCCATAATCTCAATCTCACTAAAATTGTGGGGTTTTAGATGAAGCAGGTCATTCAAGCAAGACATACCAAAAAATATACTGAAGTGGAACATTAGGGGTACACTAATCCCATTTTTTTCATTTTCAGCAGAATCCCAAGATCAGAGCTCCAGGTATCAACAAATACCCAATACTGACATCCTTATAGTGCCAACCTGCTATATTAAGTTGTGCAAAACATCACAGGTGTGATGGCAGCATGTTTTAAGAAAATTTGTGTCGTAGGCACACATGCAAGATTAACATGAGCATGAGCATCCTATGCTAATACAAAAAAAGATCACATTTAAAATGGTCACATTTAAAATAATCAGTTGTTCCACGGGGATTAACACTTTCTTTCATTTTTTATACTAGAATTTGTGCTACAATACTAGTGAAATTTCTAGAATCATTGCATGGCCTAGGTGTATAAATATACGTTGGTGGATTGAAAAATATATCAAATACGGTGGATCCACCATGACCTTGACCAAGATAAAGCGTTTACTGAAGATAAATGATGGAATAAATGTAATTCCAATAAGGGAGGATCTACTAGTTGGTAAATATTAGGGATCACATACTTTTTTCAATATTTACCTTCATTGTTTAAACATTTGTTCAATTATGACATAGCACTGCAAGATATTGTATTGTTCAATAAAAAAGAGTGTCTTTCTTCATTAGTATAACTGATGAAGATCAGATCACATATTCAGGGTGTTTCATTTCCAGCTGCTCACACTAAACCTGTCATGACCATTTTCCCTAAACCCCAAATAATGGATCCATTCTGACTTTATCTCCTCTAATACAATTGAATCAAATCAGGTGATTATCAAACCAGGGAAATTACAAAAAATGTATATTGCTTGCTTTCCTAAGGACTGGGACTGATTACTAATGCCTTGGATCTTGATGGCCTCTTCCAGTGATCAGGCTTGCCGGTATGTGTGTGTGTGTGTGTGTGTGTGTGTCTATGATCTAATGGCACAGTGGCTGGAGGGTGTTCAGGTTTCTGGCACTCAGGTAGCTGTCACTTACACACCACCCCATAAATGGCGTCTCTCTCTCTCTCTCTCTCTCTCTCTCTCTCTCTCTCTCTGATCGCTCCTAATCCCTGCAGCTATAGTGATAATTAGAGCAGCCTGTCAGGAAAGCACACACACAGCCTTGGTGCTTTGATTAAACTCCCTCCCAGCTAGGTAGAATGAAAATTAAAGCAAGAGTCATGATGTACACTATAGATGCTCCTGTAGCTTTGGGAGAGCCATGGATAATGATGGTTAGGGTTCATATACTTTTTATTAAAAATGATGGTTGAAACCATTTGTTCAATAAAGTAATAGACATGTAACATGCATGTGGTGTTTGTTAGTGTCTTAATTTATTACTTCATATGTAATAGTAATAATTCATTCATTCATTCATTTTCAGACTGCTTCTCCCGGTGAGGGTCACGGTGGCAACAGGCTGAGGAGATCAATCCAAACTTCTCTATCCTGAGCCACAGATTTCAGCTCCTCCTGGGGGATACCCAGACATTCCCAAGTCAACTGTGAGATTGTAATCCCTCCAGCGGGTCCAAGGTCTCCATCCAGTAGGACATGCCTGGAACAGCACTAGCAGGAGCCAACAAGAGGGCATCCGTATAAGGTGTCCAAACCACCTCAACTGGCTCCGCTTGATTCGGAGGAGCAGCGGCTCTACTCCAAGGCTTTCCCGGATTGCCAAGCTCCTCACACTATCACGAAGAGTAAGCCCAGCTACTTTGCGGAGGAACCTTATTTATGCCGCTTGTACTCACAACCTTATTCTTTTGGTCATTACCAACAACTTATTACCATAGGTGAGGATAGGGACATAGATTGACCGGTAATCTTCGTTCAGAAACTAAGCTCTTGCAGCCTTTCCACTACAAAGGTTTCTAACCACCAGTAATTTCAGCCACAAAGATGGACTTCAAATTTCAACAATTTCCCCAGTAGTGGTTAACACTTCCCCGCACTTGCTTAGCTTGTGCAAGGTCTTGTTTCCCCCTACTGGGGTGCTGAACAGTTTGCCAAAACATATTTGAGGCCACCCAAAAGTCTTTCTCCATGGCCTCCCCAAACTCCTCCCATGCCAGAACCTTTTGCTTCTGCAACTGTTTTTGTTGCAGTCCTTCTAGCTCTCCTATAACTTTTAATTGAATCAGGAGAACCCTCTGTGAGCATTAGTCTAAAGGCCTCCTTCTTCAACTTGACAGCTTCCCTTACCACTGCTGTCCACCAGCATGTCCTAGGGTTCCCGTAACGACAGGCATCGACAGCCTTTTGGCCACAGCTTCTTGCAGCTGCTTCTACGTATGAGGACTTGAACATGGTCCATTCAGACTCAATGTATCCACACACACTCTGTACACTATGGATCCATACAGTGCCAATGTCTGAATTTAAGTAGCAGCAATGAACTGATGAGTCAGTGAGAAGTCCCCAAAGAGATTGACAATTAAATTTTGGATTTTGGTAATTTTTTGGTAACTGACCCCTAAAAAGCCTATTGTACCTTCTTTATGAATGATGTTAGAATTACATTTCTAATTCTGCATTATTCCCAGTATGGGACGCTAGCTACCTAAGATGCTTTATGACACTCTACTGTATGTGGCATTTTAAAAGTCCATAAATAATTGGACTGTGACTGTGCTTATAAAGCGAAATGACACCACTGATTCACACATTAATGAGTAATAATTGCTATTATAAAAAAAATCCCATCCTATGAGGTAATTAAAAGCTTGTGGTCGAGATAAGGCCTTTGTAATGGGGCTATTGTTCTTTCTCCAAGGCCAGAAGTTATTACTTTGCTGCCACAGCTATGATGCCAACCCTGCTGGTCCTTTATGTCCCCTAATCTGTAAACACTCGTTCCTGCCTGAGTCAGTGTTGTAGTCAGAAGTGCACAAACAGGAGCACCATGACCAGTGCATAACCAGCAAGGTTAAAAAAAGTCTCACTTTCATCCACTCTTCTACGGAGGTCTCTGCTGCAAAACGTAATCTCGCCAGCCCTTCCCATCAACGCCAGACAGAAAGGCAACAGATTCACTGTTTCATTCTTTGCGCTCCACCATGGAGCTGCATACAGTACACAGCAGATCAAAGCCTTAATTGAAAAATAATTATGGGCACTTAATCATGGGAAGTGGCAGGCTAATTGAAGCGACAAAAAAAAAACAAGGCTGCGAGTGGAGGCCTTCCGAATGGCGGCAGAAAGAGGATATTGTGGGAGCTGCAGCCTTTAATAAAGCGTTCGTCTTCAATCCCCCATTGTCTCCCAGATTAAATTGGAGAGGGGCCATTAGCGGAGTTAATTGGCTCTCTAATTTAGATCTGGCCTGGCTGAATGCATAATGGATGGGAGCCGTAGCGGCCTGTGATGGGCTCACTCTGTCACACCGTACTGCTAGACCCTGATTGGTTAATTGCTCAGGGATCGGCAAAGTTTGTGCCCATCCTTCAGAACGGAGAGGCTCTTGGCTTCACCTAGGAACTTCAGGCTCCATGTGACAAGACGTTGTCCTGTCTTACACATTTGTCACAGTTGTTTAAAAAACATAGAGTGATACTGAGATAATTAGAAACTAATCTAATCGGGTTTTTTTAAGTGGTGTCTTGTTAGATAATACCAAGCTAGACTTCAGGATTTGAACAAAAGGCCAAATGTGTCTGATTAACTACTGACATAATTAGGAAGTGACAGTAGAATCAACCAACCAGGTTTAGATTTCCATTGGGTGGAAAAAACATGCCATTCTGAATAGTGCATAAGTGGTAGCCTAATCATTAGTTGGCCTTCATTTACCCAATCATGCATTTTACGTACAGCTAATCGACACATCTATGTTCAGAGCAGTAGAAGTCATCTTTATTAATACACCAACTTTTCCACCTCATCCAAGTGTAAAAACTATATTTAGGTTTTTTTCTGGTTTTTCCTTCCAAAAAAAAAAAACATTTAAAAGGTGGATAGAAGCCTGCTAGCTGCGTAGCCAACAAATGAATAAGTCTGTAGCAGTAGTGTGCAGATTTTTCAGTCAAAAATTTGTTTGGTCAGAGTGGCCATGTTCTGAAAATTAGACCACAGAGAGCCTCCTTTATAGTTATAACTTAAATTTTATTTGTATAGCGCTTTTAACAGTGGACATTGTCACAAAGCAGCTTTACAGAAATCCGGATGTAGATCTAGATCCCTA
>JAOUQW010000015.1:13121530-13140616 GCA_028565825.1 Olivaichthys viedmensis
GAGCGCTACCATCAGTCCTGTGTCATGCCAACAGTAAAGCATCCTGAGACCATTCATGTGTGGGGTTGCTTCTCAGCAAACATTAGTGCGTGAAATATGCATGAGCTCTTCTCCCTCCATTCTCCCCTGACTTTCCTTACCATAGCTGATTTTTTGTGGCTATATTACAAGTTAGCTGGCTCTATTATCAGTGTATCTTACAACAGTGTCAGTTAAATAAACGTTTAACCATATTTAAGTCTATCCTATTTGAGCAAACACATGATACACTTCACTAGGAGACAAACAGCCACACCATGTCATCAAGGGACAGTTCCATTTCAAACATAGTGACACCAATGTATTGTATTGTTTTTGTTCAATTGTAAATATGGACAATAGTAGACGAAATTACACATATTTGGCATGTTTAGTATGTAAACAATGATGTTATTCAATCTGCAAATTGCATCACGGTTTACCAGAAGGCACATCTGGAACATGGGCTCATTAATGCATCATGATTAGCATCAATAATTATAATTAATAATGCATCACTAATAATAAGCCAGATACTAACATTGGATCAGTACTCTCATTATTACAATTATCTGCCAATGTTGAAGCAGGAAAAAAAAATCTAAAAAATCCATAATTTCAGGTTTCACAGCAATTCTGGTATGAATCAAAGGGGCAAAAGTGTGATTCCGGGTTATCAATTTCAGCACACTCATGGTTATATCACTGCCATATTTCTGCTGTATTACATCTAAATGTTTTGTGCCTATAGTTTTCTTAAAAAGGACAGGCATTAATTCAGTCATTCTGAAGACCAGGGGATCTTTCTACAGACTTATGTATGTGAGGTGATTGAGATTCAAGACATCAGGAAAATATTGAATCAGCTGCATCCAGATCAAACCGGTTATAACCAGTCTGGTGTAGTCAGAGCAAGCATAAATATCACTCGTTCACTTTATCAAGGGATAAGGTGACAGGTGTTTGGAGTAAAAAAATTTAAAAAAAAAAAAGCAGAAACCTGAGAAATATCTTTTTCAGAAGCAAAGATTGGTGTATTAAAAAGTGCTGACCCGTACAACACTAAATTGTATTTTTTTTGTGTAGAGGTCTACGTTTCTACTAAAACCATCAGAAACCAAATCTATCACTAAAAATCTATTAAATAAAATCCAGACATTTGACATTTAAAACAGTGGAAATAACAGTTGACCCCTACCTATAAGCACCCGTTGTTACTAATCAAATTCTACATCAATGACACAGTTGTAATCATGGTTAACACTATGTTCCTGGTGTGACCACCTTCTCTAAAACTTATTTTCTGTAATAACCTTTTGTTCATCATGAGGATAGTAGCACCACCAGTATTAACTCAATATCATACAGACCATTGTTCTCTGGAGACCTGAACATAGCCAGGGTAAAGAATTGTTAAAAAATGCACACTCCTCTCATCTACAGTAGGGCGCAAAAATATTGCTGAGGAGAACATTTAAAGGCCAACAACACTGGCTTTAACCTGGATCTGAACAGCACAGGGCCGTTTAAAGCCAGCATCCTCAATGGTGTTTTGCATGCTAAATTGCTCTGTAGCAAAATGCAGTGCAAATTTATATGTATTATACTTACATTTGTCATGATTTGGTAAATATTGCACGTGTTGTATTTGTGTGTTGTCTAATATGTGTCTGTTAGTCATCTATCTCACTGTTTTAGTTTTTGTGTTCTGTGATGAGCAGCACCAAATGTACCAAGAGTCTGGGGATGGTAGCTTTGTGTTTTAGTTGTGCGTGTGTGTCAGTGTGTGTGTGTGTGCTGCTAATTTACGCTGAGTTTTTTCTTTTTATGATTATGGGATCCGGCAGCTGAAAAGTGCTGGGAAAATTTTTTGTTCAAAGGCACTCGTATCTCTGGCGTCCTCCTTTGCTCCACTGCCACATACCAGCGTGCTGCAGTTATCATTTCTGCCCAATGTTGAAGGTCTTGACAGTTTTGAAATGTGATTGCACTTACTGCAGTTCACAGGAGTGTTACTTTTGTGCTCACAATTAAAAAGATGCTATTTAACAATCGTATTTGATCTGCTATACTTCCTTTGTGTTGATTCTACATTAATTTGATGGTTGATTTGGTTTCAAATTTAATTATCCTTAATTTTAAAATAAATATTTTTACCAAGTATGAAAGTGCGATTAATCGCAATTAACTAAAGCAAATCATGCGATTAATTAGATCTTCTTCTTTTTTTAATCGATTGACAGCTTAAGTAAAAACACGTGCAAACTTGAGAACACCTGCAAAAAATAAGCTTATTTACTAACATGGTCTACAGAGAATTGCGTCTTTCATATGAGCAAAATTGCATGAGGTGTCCGTTTTGTGCATTTGCCTTAGTGAATATGCAATTTGGGGCGTTTCTACCTAAAGGTGCCTAATACAGGGAGGTGTCAATGCAAATAGATTCCTTTTGCACCCGCTATGCGATTTACTAAGCCTAAAGGTAACTTTGGGAACCACGTTTGTGTACAAATTAGTACAACAGATAGGCGGGTATTAAATTTGCGGAAGCTCATTTTCATTCACATATACCTTATAAACTAAATGCACATTCATGTCTACACGCTTTTATTTTACATACATATTGTATTTTGAACAGGTTTTCGACGCGTTATATCGCCTTTAATCTGCGTTTCACTTTAGTTCTCCGGGGATCTCTTTGAACCCGCCGCAGATATCGAGAACAATTAGCGCATGCAAAAACCTCATTTACATATTATTTTCCACCCCTACTTTGCACGTGACGTCATTCACTCAATTATTCTTTGTAAATCACCTGCAACACTAACTGTGCGCACAATTTATCCGATTGCACATGCAAATTTGTGCTCGTTATTTGGGATCTTAGTAAATCAGGGCCTAAATTTCATGAATTTGACAATGGACAATGTGCCTGGTTAGGATTAAGTCCTTTTTAAATGCAATGCAGTGCTTAGCCCTTGTGTTCTGTACCAGTGAAAATGATTCATTTTAAAATTTTACTGGAACAAAAACTAAAAATTATTTTTTTCAACACGAAACTTGAAACTATTGGCTAAATTTCACTAAAGAGCATAAAACATAATTTTCTTAAGCTAGAAACAAGAAAAACAAAAAAATGAATCTATTTGCTAATTTGCTGACTCTTCCCCTCCATCTCTTATTTACTCTCCCACCTGTGCACACACACAAACACACAACTGCCATCAGGAAGACCCCAAGCATGGGAATGGCTTTTTACATGTCCATTTCCATAAATATTGTTTATATTGCTAATAATGATGAATATCAGACATATTGTGTATTTGTAAATAAAGTTTACAACTGTATTGCCATAAAATAAGTCAATGGGGCATCTATAGCTAAATAGTGAACAGAACATTCATTGCAATTTTCTTTAATGGTGTTTTTCTGTACCGCCTGTTGTTTGATGATGGCGGGTCGGGGTGAAGGCTGAGAGGCCTGAGGCAGCACTCGTATTCCTCCTGCAGGTTTTGTGACGCTGCTGCTTAGCTGCTTCTCCAAACTTCTTGTCAGTGTTTGAACAACTGAACCTGAGACCAAAAAGCATGAAGACTCAATGCTTCAATTCAAAAGTTGGTCACCAAGACACACCCACAAGCAACAAACTGGGGGCAAATCAGTGACCTCTCACCTTCTAATGTGAAGGCATGGCAAGACTTTCAAAACAAACCTTAAGGAGGACTCGAAGAATAAGAGTGTCTGATTGAACTCAAATGATTTGTTCTGACACAACACTGAGATGATGACGAATCCCTTGTTCCCTCACCATGTGTACTAGGAGCCTGTTGAGATTTTTGTGTGTTTGATGCGTCTGACGCATCACTGTCTGACCAGTCGAGCTCACTTCCTGCCCTCTGCTGTTCTCTTGATGGCGTGAGCTGGACAGAAGTGGACGGTTTGTCCCGGGAGCTGGTGATGTAGGCGCTGTCTTCACCTGACTCTTCGTCGTCGTCGTCCTCTTCTGAGCTAAAGGGTGGAGTGCTGAGAGAGGGAAAACACACATTAATCGCACATCAGCACTGATAAGCAGAGGGAATATTGACAATCTGCATGCACCTGAGCCTGGCGCATGTGAAAGTACTTTCTTGGCTTTTATTAATAATGGTATTTCGGTGTGTGCTGGTGATACACTGAGTTTGTGTGTATGTGTGTGTGTGTGTGTGTTAGTGTGTAGGAGAGCACCTGCTCTTTTTTTGTTGTGCTCGTGGAGTTGGCATGAGTGAAGGAGCTTTGGAGCGCGGCGCGGCTGTAGGAAGCTGCTGGGTCTCAGCTTTCTGAGGGGAGTATTTCGAGCTGACCAGCCTGCGTTTAGGGCTCTGTTTCACAACTGGACTTCGAAGCTTCTTCCTCGCTAAAGACAAACCCATCAGTCAAAGAGCAGAATTTATCAGCCGAAAAGCAGAACCAATAGGTCAAAGAGCAGAACCCGTCAGTCAAAAAACAGAACCCACCAGCCAAAGAGCGGAACAATGCAGAGTACCACAAAATACAGATGTATGTGTGTGGTGATTGGAGTGGTAATTGTGGGGATTATGTTGGTGTAAGTGGTCTTTGTGTGCGTGTTGTGTGTGCCTACGTTGGATGAGAGTGTGTCTGTGGTATGAATGGTGTATGTCTTTACATTGAGTGAGTGTGTATGTGTGTGGTACAAGTGTTGTGTGTCTTTATGTTGGGTTTGTGTGTGGTATGAGGGAGTGTGTGTGTGTGTGTGTGTGTGTGCTTACATTGGGTGAGTGTGTATGTGTGGTACAAGTGTTGTGTGTCTTTATGTTGGGTGTGTGTGTGGTATGAGGGGTGTGTGTGTGTGTGCTTACATTGGGTGAGTGTGTGTGCGTGTATGTGGTATGAGTTTTTTGAGTGCTTACGTTGGATGACAGAGTGTCTGTGGTAAAAATGGTGTGTCTTACAATGGGTGAGTATGGAGTGTGTGTGTGTGTGTGTGTGTGTGTGTTAACCCCTATTGAAATTTCACTAGTTTACTGTAGTTTTCACTATAATGCACTGTGTTTTAGTATGATGCACTGTGGTTGTGCTATGACACAATGTGGTTTTAGTATGATGCACTGTGGTTGTGCTATGACACAATGTGGCTTTAGTATGATGCACTGTGGTTGTGCTATGACACAATATGGTTTTAGTATGATACACTGTGGTTGTGCTATGACACAATGTGGCTTTAGTATGATGCACTGTGGTTGTGCCATGACACAATGTGGCTTTAGTATGATGCACTGTGGTTGTGCTATGATACAATGTGGCTTTAGTATGATGCACTGTGGTTGTACATACTACCATGACTTTACTATGGTGCTTTATGGTAACTATGATAATTCAATACATAATACATATTCAAGTATGACAGTGCCACAGTTTTACCATGGCATCTAATGGTAACTATGGTTGTTATACTCTTGACTTTACCATGGCATTTCCATGGTTGAACTGTGGTACTTATGTTAGTAAACAATCATGGTCTGCAAACAATGCTTTTCTTTTGTGCCAAAAAACATGTATAATTTTCGTAACGAGTGATTGGTCTGTGTGCTTACGTTTGATTGTAGTGTATGTATAGTATAAGTGGTGTATATGGTGGTGTGTGTGCTTACACAGTGTGTGTGTGTTAGGTGTAGATTCTCCCCGGCTACTTTGCAGCTCTCTCACTCTTTGTTTTAGCTGTAGCTCGACGTTGTCTCTCAAGTCCTGTAAGTGTGACTGACTCCTAAACTTCAACCCTCGCTCGGAGATTAGACTCCTCAGGGTCTGAGTGGAGATTCCCTTAGTGCCCTGAACAACACAGCAATAAATATAAACAACAATACACATGAACAGCACAGTAGTGATACAGATTGAGCTATAAACATATTCATTAAGTGGCTACACAATGCTCATACATAAATATATATATATAATAAAGTGTACTGAGGTACTGCTGCACTACCCTTTCACCTACAGGATGCAGTTTTGCCTTTAAATGCCATTTACTGATCGTATTAGCTATTTTTGAAACGTCAGTAATTCATGTGAAATTCATGTGAAAGGTCTAAATCCACCATAATGCTTCTGTTCTTATTGACTGAAAGCAATAGGGCGATAACGCATAATGCATAGAGGATCATACCATCCGAGTCAATATCGGGTGTTAGTCATTAAGCAACAACAGCAATTAACACTTGGTGCAGTCCAAACGAAATACTTAAAACTATGAACGCTCACAGCAGCTATCTGTACGGTCGTTCCGAACAGAAGTATTAAAAAAAAGCACAAAATGTCCTCATAATGATAGAACAGTGTCAAATGCGTGCATGTGTGAATGTGTTTTACCTTCCTTAAACCTATAATCTCTAGTCTCTCCTGCAGTTTTCTCTCCAGAATGGATCTGCAATCCTTCTTCTTCAGCTCTAAATTTCCTCTCATTGAGTCAAGAACTTTCAGCCTGGCAGCCACCAAGTCCTCCAGATCTGTAGGGGACAATACATGAGTGCAAGAGTGCAAACCAATGTTTCAGTAACTGTACTTCCAGAATTTGTCCTTTTTTAAAATATATATAAAGTGTTCTTACTTTATATGGTTAATCTATATGGTTAATATTTTTGAAAATCATACTCTCTTGTTCTTCATCATCATCTTCTTCTTTTGGAGAGTCTTGAGCAGCAGTGTTTGGAAGTGGCTCTTCAATATAGGACATGCACTAGTGTCATAATACTGTATTTTACAGTGAATAGTTGTACTGTAGCATCAAGTTTTGCTTCAAATTAGTTTTAATTTAGTTATACCCTTAACATTATGGCATACCAGTATAGATAACTGTGTGTAGGTGCAAAGTAATCCCTGGGTAAAAAATTAGTCACGTCCACCAATAGCAGTGCCTTATTGTACAATGCCAATAGGTTGCGCACCTGGACGAATGTAACTTAACATAAAACCGGATCGTCAGTTGTTGGGCAGATTTTTGTGCTTCATATCCAAGTACAACACAATATTGACAATCCCAAATTCCAGGATGACAACTGTAGGGGCCAAATCTGTGGGTGACTTGTTTGACGAGCATGATGGACACTGGGACATAAGCTCCCCAGACAAAAAATTAGTCGCAGCGCCTTAAAGGCCTGCAAAATCACCAAACCGTAATCCCATAGAAAACACCAAAATAGGCACCCACAAACTCTAGTTGAATTGAACAGTCAATGAAAGAGTGGGCTAAAATTGACAAGTGTCTCAAGAGACTGATGAAATCCTTACCTAAAAGGATTGGTGCCGTTATTACGGTGGGGGGGCGTAGCCAAGTATTAGGACAGAAATGACACCTATTTTGGTGTTTCACCTGTTCCAAATAATCCCACAAGATTTCTATGGGATTACGGTTTGGTGATTTTGCAGGCCTTTAAGGCGCTGCGACTAATTTTTTTGTCTGGGGAGCTTATGCCAAAAGGTTTAAAACATTTAAAGAACAAACATCAGAGAAAACGGTATTTCTGCGTTGTTTTAGTAAACTACCGAAATACAAAAATTTGCATCCTCTTAACAAGTCTGTTTCAAAAACTATCCTCGCCTATTTCCTAATCAAATAATTTAATACTTGCACTCCTACTGCAGTGTAACATAGCATTTGACATACCGTGATATTACGAAAAACTGTCATACTAGCTTACGGTTACCAGACACTGAATACATCACACTGTTTCAGCAGTACTATAAATAAAACAATCAGAGATTTTTTTACAGGATTTCTATGAATGTAACTTGTTATGAATCAGAATCAGTCAAATGTCATCGTGGTCAGTTACCTGCAAGTGATCTGGCAGACAGCTTCTTAATCTGGAATGAAAGTATAAACAAACGCTAACCTCAGATTATCACATTCCTTTTCTTTCAAAAAAGTCAGATTCAAAGTCATACAGTCAGGTCAAAAAGTCTCTCTCCACTACCAAGAACTGTTTCATCTGTTTGTTTTTTCATCAGTTAACAAAAACTACTACTGTAACATTTTAGTATAATATTAAGCAATTTGAGAACTCCTCACATAAAACTGAAATCTATCTGAATATCATGTTTACACCCCATTTGCTTCATTTTGTTCATCTGTGGTGACACCATATATTCATGTGGTCGCTCTTATCACAGTGTTAATTGCGGTCATCTCTTAATGACTAACCCCTGATATATAGTATGCTCCTCTACGTGTTATGTGTTATCAAACACGCTCATATTAGTAAAGAATGATGGAGTCTTGTTTGAGAACTTGAGAAAATGGTATTACTTTTTCATAACTGATGGAATAAAACAAGTTCTTGTCAGATAGGTGAGCAACATTAAAGCTAACTTTGTGTCAAATCAGCCTCCTCACCTTCTTTTTCTGGGAGTGGATGAGTGTGTTTTTCTGTCTGAGATGAGAGGAGAGTGTGAGAACCTGCTGCTTCAATGAATGCACACTGGAACTAGAGCTCTCCTCCACAGACAGGGCGTTCTGCAGCCTGGCATTCTCAGTATGCAGCTATTACACACACACAGAACCCATTGATCACACACAGTCCCGATAGCTCGTCAGTTTTTTAAAAGACAGTGTTTCCTCTATGCTCTGATATGACACTTGGCTAATTTCCTCACAAATGCAGGTTGTATCACAAATTGCGTACATTGCTCTCACCTCTTCTTTCTCCTGCTGGTGTCTGTTTTGTAACTCTTTCAGTTTCTTCTTCCACTCATTCTTCTAAAAGACACAGAAGACAGTAGACATGGTCATCATCATCATCATCATCATCATGTTCAAAAACCACTTGGTTCTATTCATGGGTACAGTGGCAGCAGAGTGAGAAGAGGAGCCTGGGCATCTCCGTCCCTAGCAACTTCCTCCAGCTTCTTCTTGAGGATCCCCAGGCGCTCCCAGGCGGCACCACCACAGAAGGCTTCTCTCAACACGGAGGAGCAGTAGCTCTACTCTGAGCTCCTCTCGGATTTGCAAACTCCTCAACCTAACTTGAAGAGTGAGCTGAGCCACCCTGCAGAGAAAACCCATTTCACTCGCCTGTAATCCCAACCTCATTCTTCTGGTCACTACCCAAATTTCATGACCAAAGGTAAAGGTAGGGATGATCAGAGCTCCCCTCATCCCCACTATGGTTGGGCACAACGGCCCCTTTACTGCCTCGACGGTACCTAACCTGTGGTCAGTCTCACGTTCCTTAATCTCATCACTCATGAACTAGACCCCAAGATACCCAAACTCCTTCACTTGGGGTAGTTTCCCATCCCTTACCTAGAGGGGGCATGGCGTCCTTTTCCTTTTTCCAGGCTTTAATGATCAAATCTGCATGAATTGTATCACAATTCTTACCCAAATTTGACATCACATGGCAACTTTTGTGTAGGGGAAGGGGAGAGCACACAAAAGATTAAGAAACCGAACCTTCTGAGCCATCTGCTCCTTCAGCTCGCTCTCCCTGATCCTCCTTTGCTCTTTCTCATATTCGTCCTCACCTCTTAGATCAGACACGTTCCCCTTTCTGCTCTCCAGATCCTGCAGTTTCTGCACACACACAAAGACCACACACACACACACACACGATATAGAAGGATTCAATATATACTTGGAGTAAAGTAATTCAATGAAACAACTAAGTGAGAATGACCAAGGCAATAGAAGAAGAAAATTGATTTATCAGCTGATCTTATAGCATTAGTGAATTACTGAAACACTGATCTACACTTAATCCTTAGACCCTAGTCAATGTTTGTACTTTTTCTACTTTTATTACTAGGCTTCTAACACTGGAATTTCAAAAGCCAGTCTTACATGGTATATGTTGTTTCAGGCCCTATTAGACCACTCATACATGTTATCATTTGCTATGTAAAGGCTATCAGAATTCAAAAATTACTCAAAATGTACTTTGAGTGTGCAATTTTGCATGTACAGTTGCAAGAAAAACTTTGTGAACCCTTTGGAATTACCAGGATTTTCACATTAATTACTCATAAAATGTGGTCTGTCACAATTATAGAAAAACACAATCTGCTTAAAGTAATAACAAAAACAATTGTACTTGTTGTTGTCAACACTGAATACACTACTTAAACATTCACAGTCTAGGTTTAAAAAAGTATGTAAACCTCTGGGTTAATGACTTCAACAACAGCTAATTGGAGTCAAGTGATACAATTAATGAGATGAGATTGGAGGTGTGGGTTGCAGAGGTGCTCTGCCCTATAAAAAAGCCTAGTAGCGGGAGCATCATGGTTTGGGGGCTACTTTGCTGCCTCAGGACCTCGACAGCTTGCAATTATTGAGGGCAGAATGAATGCAAATATTTCAAGAAATTCTACAAGGGAAGGTCAGGGTAGCAGTCCGTCACCTGAAACTTAACAGAAGTTGGATGATGCACCTGAGTAAATCAACAACAGAATGGTTTTAAAAGAAGAAAGTTCTTGTTTTGGAATGGCCAAGTCAGAGTTCAGACCTTAGCCCAGTTGAGATCTAAAGAGAGCTGTTCATGCAAGAAATCCCTGAAATATTAATGAACTGAAACAGTTTTCGGAAGGAATGGTCTAAAACTCCTCCTCAGCGTAGTGCAAGTCTGATCAGCAGCTACAGGAAATGTTTAGTAGAGGTCATTGCTGCTGAAAGAGGTTTGTTCTACCAGTTATTAATAACAAGGGTTCACACACCTCTTCCAGCCTGGATTGTAAATGATTACTCAATGTGTTCAATAAAGACATGAAAAGTACCAGTTGTTTGTGTTATTAGTTTAGACAGAATGTTTGTCTATTACGACTTGGATGAGAATCAGACCCCATTTTATGAGTAATTAATGCAAAAATCCAGGTAATTCCAAGGGGTTCACAAACCTTTTCTTCCAGTAGAGATATCAGAAATACAGTAAACTGTATTGTATAAACTTGACAAGACAAGATCTTTGATGGTGGCATGCTCTATGGCTCTGTATTGTAGCACACACTACCAGTCAAGTTTTTTAACTCCCTATATTAACAATTTTGGTTAAACTTAAAGTAACTGACTCATTTTAAGTACTCTAAAGTTAGAAAATCTAAGTAAGAAATTGGTATAAATTAATTCAGAAATGTTTATGACCTTTAAGTTTATTGGAAACAATCTCGATCAAATTGGAAAATGTAGAGATTAGTGCTGGCCCGAACAGCATTTTATAGGCTTCGAATGCCCGTCTGTGTTTCTGAACGAGTATCCGAATACTCGTTCTCAAAACCACGCTTAAAAACAATAATACTTATGTTTCATAATTAACCATAATTTTAAGTATGTTTGTTACTGCTG
This sequence comes from Olivaichthys viedmensis, assembly GCA_028565825.1. NCBI lineage: Eukaryota > Metazoa > Chordata > Actinopteri > Siluriformes > Diplomystidae > Olivaichthys > Olivaichthys viedmensis. The sequence continues at coordinate 13,132,878 of JAOUQW010000015.1, forward strand.
TTCAAAATGTATTCAGTAGAATTCATTAATAATAATAAGCGATGATACTGCGTCCGACAGCGCTATATATATATACCTACTTACATGTGATTTCTTAAGCCCATTTTACACCAGACGCGTGCGGCCCACACGCACTAAGCATATTTTTTCTCTTAGTCCTATATATTCCACATGGTTTCTAGCTACAAACAATACAGAATACAATATTGCTGCTATATTTTGCAGTATGGCCATAATCTAAACAGATTATATTCTATCTAAAGGCCCTTTGCTGATAATGTATTGTAGTTTATTGTAGTTTTATGGCTAAAAAAGATAAAGCTTTGGAATACTAAACACAGAATCGAATACCAATCTAACAAACGAATACTCGAGTATTCGAATTATTCGGGCCAGCCCTACACAATATATATTTGTCTTACAATTGATACTAGCACTGTCATTATTTAGTATTATATTGTATAGGTGCACTGTTCGGTGTGATGTGGCACACTCACCAGCTAAAGCTGAATAGAGAACAGTTCAGTAACGGTTAACCCGTTACAAATGACTTGACTTTTGACAAAATAATCAGATAGAGGCTGAATCCCAAACACCTCCCCATTGCATAGTGTCCAGGTTCTATGGGTAAAGCATTGACCATTAACTGCTCTGTCTAATTTTAGATCTGAGGATATGTCTCCATCTACTGCCTGCAATGTGTAAATGCTCCAGCATTGCACACACTCACAGCCTCAATGGAGGAACTCTTGTTTCTAATGTGTTTGAACTCCTGGAGAAAGAGCTTTTGCAGTTGGTCAATATCTTTCTGAAATTTCCTTGTCTCCTCCTCTTTCCATCTCTCCATTTCCTCCCGATCTATTGCCCCTTTTCTCCGCTGCTCTTCCAGCTCCTGACGGGTTAAGGGCAGTAATAGAAGTATATAAATATGTCTGCATTATTTGCATGTTAATTAGGTTTCTGGAATTGCACAGTTTTATTGGGTTGGCCCAAACCCACCTGCTGTCTCCGGTGCGTTTCTGCCTCTCTTTCTGCTTCGAGTCGACTCTGAGTCAGTCTCAGTTTCTCCTTCAGCTCCTCTATCCCATCTTCCATCTGCTCCACATGCCTCTTCTTCTGTCTCTCTGACCCACAAACACAGTGGCTACCATAATGCAGAGGACTGATATGGTTCCTTTCATACATTTCTAAACCTATTTAGATTATTTACTGGGCATATAAGCAGTGTGTAATCAACTGGACAGTCACCACGCTGTTGTTTGGGTCCTGTACTCCAGTTTTATTTAAAGATGTAGTTTGGGCAAAGGGAAGCTTATAGCTGCCAAACCACATGTCTAAATCATCACACACTTGCAAACTTCGGACACCAAGCACATCTGGGCTGATCGACTACATTTTGGGTCGTGTAAATTTCATTTCTGTATTAACCTTCGCTTAAAAATTATGGTTATTTGTCCAATTACCATTGATCCCAAACTGAGAGCGTTTATTTGAAAGCATATTCTGAATAAATTGTTGACATATTACAGCCGTATACATATAGCTTATATGATTTTATATCTTATATGATCTGAGGCTTATGTATTTACTTATGTACTTATGTACATTTTTTCCCATTAGAAACAGGAGTTATGAGAGAGAGCAGCTGTTAGGGAGGCGGCAGGAAGATTTCGGCACAGCACCGGCGTCCTGCTTCTCCCGTTTTATTTTATTGGTTTGTTGTAGCAGAGGCACGTGATAAATGATGCCACATGACAAAATGTATGTGTAATTGCAGCGTTTTTCTTGTTAAAAAAACGTTTCCACTATAGTTTCTTGCAACATTTCATGTATTTATCACAATTTAGCCGCTAAAGCTACGCGGAAAAGAGTTTTGTTGATATATGTAAAATATTACAGATAAATGCTGTTTCCATTGTCTACAAAGACAAATATTTCAAATCGCTAAAACATTTTACGCTTAAATTACCTTGGATGGAAACCTGGCCAGTTTTTAATGTTCATACTGACTTTTAGATTGCCTTTGCCTGAACCGCTTTCGGCAGCTCAGTGGACATGTCGGATGATTTATACCTGCGTCAGTGATCTCAGGATGCCTGCGCTGAACATGAGATTGTAGGTAGGAGTAATTGACGAAACACTTTTCACACAACTGGCACTGAAACAAAAGAAAGATCAACAGATACTGTTACTCAACACAGACTTTTTTCTGGTGATATATGCAGAACTACAATTACTTTAATTGCACAGACCTTAGATTCTGCCAATTTAATTAAACGTTTCTGCTGCGGATGTTTTTTTTTTGTTGCTTTTCAATTAAAGATGACATTGTGCATGTTGCAAATGTTTGCTTTACATCTGGTTTATCTATTTTTATGTTGATTTAAAAGGGACAATTCATGTGGCCCAAAAGGGCAAGTCAACTAAAAAAAAAAAAAAAAAAAAGAACCAATTCTACACTTAAAATGTTTAATATGAAAGACATTTACAAATAAAAAGGACCAATAATTAAATAAAAGCAGCCCAATACAAGAAAAAAAAAAAAAACCCAGCTGTAAATTAGGCTGAATGTGCTTTTATTTATAGGTGGCAATTTTATTTGTATTAAATTCCTTTTTATTGAGATAAAATTGCCACCTATATATATTTTAACCTTTTTATTTTAGATAAAAGCAGTCTACGAATAAGACTGGCTACTTTTGGAAAAGACATTCAGTCAACAAAGAGAAGCAACTCTAAATTAAATCCATTACGTTAAAACAAAGAGAAACAATTTTAAATAAAAGCAGCCAATAAAAAAAAGGAAGAAACTTTAAAAGAAATAAAAAAAATAACTTTACATAAAACTTAAAAAAAATTAAAATAAAATAAAATAAAAATTGACGGCTTTTATGAACAGTTTACCGCTTTAGTTTATATTAGGAGGCCATTTTTTTTTAAGTTGACTGTTTTTATTTAAAACTGACTTTTATTTAAGGTATGTCCAGTTTTATTTAAGGTTGACTTGCAGAGCAACAGTTTTATTTGCCATGTTTTACAAATTTTTATGGAACTCTTGTCCGGTAAACAGAATTATGGGATTGTTTTCTCCAAGAAGGATGAATGCTACGCTCTAAAGTTATGACGAGGCTACACTATGCTTATCGGCATCGTGACACTGCTAAACAATGTCCGATTAAATTCTCTGACAAATTCATCGGGACCTGCAGCAGCTCAGTGGAACACATTTATAGGGCATCGTTTAGCCTTTATTTATTCTATTTATTTATCTATTATGTGCTTAGTGTTTATGTCTTTAGTGTTTTATGGCTTTGACTTTAGTCTGCCTGTGTATATGACCAATCTGTTATAGGTTCTGACCACAGTTTCTGGAAAAGCCTAAATAAAGACCCACATGTCACACATGTTTTTTGCACTTAAAGCTATAGTGCATAGGATTTTTTGGTTAAAAATGAAAACTAAACAACTCTACCCTAAAACATGATGTTCCTGAGCTGCTGTGAGTCGCCCTGTGAGTCGTCCTGTAATAGTAACTCAGTCATTCACATTCAGAGCTGTCAGGCTCAAATTGGGGGGAAATTTCGAACGCACACATCATAGGCCAGCTCAGATACATCAAACGTCATCACGCTCCAGCTTTAGGTACACAATGACAGACGGCAGCTGGCAGCCAATCAGGAGTAAGAGTGTGAGAGTGTAAACAAATGCAAGTGAGAGTGTGAAAGAGGCCAGTAAGAGGAAAAAGGATTTAGGAGTGATGGTTTAGCTTTTTTCTTTCTGAGCATAGCATTTTTTGTTCTCTAATTTGGTGGGAAGCTAGTGAATGATCGTCAGCTAATTTATCCTAGTTGTGGAATTTGTATCGTTACCCAGTTGTGAAGTTGTTTAGCTAGAGATTCTCATGATAGCCAACTAGTGACTAACAGGGGGCGTTTGTGAGTTTCTCTGTATTTTTGTATTCCAAACTCAGTTATATTGGGCGAGAATGAGTGATTCGAGCCCTCTGTGTGTATATTTTTCACTGATCCGTGTCTTTTTGTTCTCTGCTCTGGATTTTAGCTCGCATGCTAACATTATCCGGCTCGTGCCAAACTTTTTTGAAAGGCTGGAGAATACAAATTAGATAACAAAATTCACAGAGAACACAGATCGAGTAATAAAAATACACACATCGGAAGGGACCAGACGTGATAGTTTTGTTCTCCACACTGTATTTTAGCTAGTTAGCTAGAGTTAGCAGGCTAGTTTGCATCTATTAGCCACGGAGATGTGCAGAGCCTCGGAGAAAGCCATTAAATCTATCCCGTGGCCCGGCGCAAGCAACGCACTGTAAAATTACAGAGGATCAACCTTTTTCCCTACAACCATAACTTATATTTTAGCTAGCTACAGAACGAGCACAGGTAGAAACTCACTTTGTGGTAATTGTTGGCGCTGGCCTGAATTAGGAGCTGCTGAGTGGCGATGAGCTTCTTCCTGCGCCGGCTCTCCAGCCTGACTTCCTGAAGCTCTTTTTCAAGTCGTGCTCGCTCCTCTTCCTCGCGCTGGCCCTGAATGAGTGCCCCCTGCAGGCGCTCCTCCAGCGCCGCCACCTGCGTGCTCAGGTAGTCCTGACAATGCAGCAGATACTCGGTGCTGAGCTGCGACATGCGCAGCACTTTTATGAGCGTTGTGTCGGTGGGACAGCGGCACTGCGAGCACCGCTCGCCCTCCACGGTGCAAAATGTCACAGCACTGATGAACTCCTGTAGCACGTTTATGTCCATTTCTCTCTCCACACGCTCCACATCCAGCGCTGCCATGCGGCGCCAGTCCATAGGCTCGGTGCGGTGACGGAAATGGAACAGCTGAGGGAGGAGTGAAGCGCTCCAGAACGGAGAGGTTGGGGAGACCTGACCTGGCATGATACCAGGTTTAGGGATAAAAGGAAAGGATGATGGCAAGTGACCACTTCTAAAGAACAGACAGGGAAAGACAACAAAAAGAAAAGAGAGATCAGATAGAGAGCAGATCCAGCTTTCTGCAAATTGTCAGTTTTTATGCCAATTACTTACAAAGCAGACAGTGGCCCTTTCTAAAAACAAACAAGCACAAATACATATATGATACACACACACACACACAATAATATGTAAAACTACAGCTGTGTGCTTTTTGTTTATATTGATTTTTGTTGAGGGGTTGAGAGGCTCCAGGGTGGAGAGGTTGGCCCGGCATAATATAAAGTTGTTTGATCACTTCTAAAGCTCTTATTGGAACAAGACAGACAGATAGAGAGAGAGATCAGACAGAGAATAGATTCAGCTTACTGCAAATGATGTCTCTGTCCTTATGACACATACTTGTCAATGGCAGTTTCTTCAACAAACAAGTACAAAAACTACAGTACACACATTAGAACCCACACACACAAAATGTAGAACTACAGCAGTATGCTTTTTGTTCACATTTTTGGAAGGGATATGATGCACCAGGATGGAGATGTGAACATGGCTGGGGAGAACTGGCTCGCAATAATGAAAAGAAAACAGAGGGATGATGGATAGTGACTACTTCTAAAGAAAGGCTTATAATACGAAAGAGAGTGATAAAGAGTTCAGACTAAGAACAGATTACTGCAAATTTGTTTCAGTCTCTATGACAATAACTATGTTTATACACACAAAACAATTGTTCAATATTAGTCTAACTTTGAGCCAGACAAATATATGATCATCTAAAGAGCATAATTCTATTATCATGGTCTAAGGTCTTAGTAGACCTAAACTTAGCTCAACAGACTATGAACTTGGGCTATTGTGTACGTCAAAGTAGCTAATTACTCATCACTGACCATACCTTAAACCAACAAACACAAATATGCATATGCCCGAGGTTTTAAGCAATGAATTTGAATATTTAATTCTGATACGAGTCACATTATTTTAGCTGAAAGACCCTTATTTACCTCAAACCACATTTGTAAAAGGTCCGTCGTGTTTCTATAATACTCAGAGGTGATGCTGAACAGTGCATTTCTGTTTCCCTGGAGTGTATGTAAACACTTGACAGTTTCTTAGCAATCTGTAGAACTGCACCATTCACAACTAGTGACTCTAGTTTCTAGACAACCAAATGCCACATTACCAGTTCAGCAATTTCAACATTTAAATTCTACTTATGTGTGGAAATGAAGATTTACATAGTAACATAGTGGTTTAAGTAACATTACTAAAACTAAGTTTTACAGTCCTAAAATCTGTAGTTCATTGAGTGGATTACACACCTGTATTATGGTGAAACAGCACATTCCTCACTGTTTCCTTTTCCCCCCTATAAAACAATGAAAATGAACAATGAAAATAAACAGTGCCTTTATTATGTTAATAATTGCCCGTGTAGACCTGAGGCCTAAAATGTAGTTTGCAAAGTTAATTAGCATGCTGAGAAATAGTAATTTGTGTTACAATTTGTGCTCAAATAACAATTCCACATATTTTACTACTTCTTACATTTTAGTTTTAGTTTTTATTTTAAATCAAATGTAATAACACCAGCATATTTTAATACAATTACATGTTACATAATACACACAACAAGTAATAATCACATCATATGCTAAATGGTGATAAGAAATAGCATTATTTTGAGATAGATTAACAAATAACCTTGTTTTAGCTGATTCTCTAGTGGCATCTAGAGAAAATGTTCATAGTAAAATCTGGTATTTTAATATTTGGTGTACAATGGCTTGCAAAAGTATTCAACCCCCTTCAAATGTATCAAACTTTTCCAGATTACAAATGATACATACACATTTGCCTAGTTAGTATTTCTATTGTGAACTTGTATGCTCTGACAATAAAATTTAATAGCCAAATTTACAAATTTAATTATTTGTCTGCAAACATTTCAAAGAAAATAAAAAACTGAAATATGGGTCTTGCAAAAGTATTCACACCCTTGTGCTGGCTGTGTAAGATTGAAAAACAAGGACACAATTGCCTCTTAATTGGATGTAATTGGTTTCTACCTGTGAACCATTAAAGTAACAGCCACATTTTCTACATAAAATAATCAATTTGTGTAAAAATCATGTGTCAGGCTGTAAACCTGAAATAAAGGTGCAAGGATGAGGACTAACGAGCATCCTATAGAAGACCGAGATAAAGTCACACAAATGCATACACTAGAAAAAGGGTACAAAATAATATCCAAGCGTTTGGATCTCTCAGTGAGGACTGTGGGGTCAATAATCACGAATTGGAAGCTGCATCACACAACCCACACCCTGTCAAGATAAGGCTGCTCCTCAAAACTCAGCATCCAAGCAAAACATAGACTTGTGAGGGAAGCCACAGACAGGTCAACACTCACGCTGAAGGAGCTAGAGAGTTCAGTGGCTGAAAGTGGATTAAATGTACACCAGTCCACAATACCAAGAACTCAGCACAAAATTGCTCTGTAAGGTAGGGTGGAAAGAAAGTAGCCATTACTTAAGAAAAACTATATGAATGCATGACAGTGGCTAGCTATGATGTGGGAAAATGTTTTGGGAATATGAGACCAAGTTAGACTATGCATGGTGCTAAGCATCCAACACTGCCCCTGGCCCAAGAAATACACTATATGGCCAAAAGTATGTGGACACCTGACCATCACACCTATATCAGTTTGTTATAGAATAGAATAGAATAGAATAGAATAGAAAGCTCCTTTATTGTCACATATACAAGTACAGTACAGTGAAATTGATTCTT